>CM067060.1:8183855-8546355 GCA_033980235.1 Diadema setosum | reverse complement strand
TTTTACCAAACACGAAGACCACCTCAAGGTCAAAGGTCACAGGCAGGGGTCAATGAACTTTAGGGCCCTATGTTGTTTCGATTATGGCTCAGAACTTTTGATGTATATCAAATATGGGTGATTCTTCACCAAGTGTCTACTTTTATGTCCCGCCACCTTCAGGATTTATAAGTGGATTTTTTTTTTCGATTTTAGTTTCATCTGGGACGTTTCATTGAAGAAGATGCTGTTCTGATTATCTAAGATAAAAAAATTGCTTCATTAAGTCGAAAGCTTATTTTTCCCGCTCCTATAATCGACTGCAGCACCCCTCTAATCTGCATGTCCCGATGGGTATGCAAGGAATTTCAAATCGTCATATTTTCACTTGACGACATCTTTTTTTCTTTTTTTTTTCATGCTGGAAACACTTTTAAATGCTTTGTTTTCATGCACACATCACTTTGGCATTCAAAAACTTTCAATATCCGCAATGTAAATTGAGATTTTAGCTTTTCCCGATTGCGTCCTATATCCGTCACGCACTTTTATAGGGCCATTTAGTAATAAATCGCCTCTCGTAACACGCGTTTTCGGTTCATTGCAAATGCCAAGAAGATTATACTGATGATCATCTCTACACAAAGTCCATGTCTTAGCTGTGGAATATCTCCCCAAAAGCATGATCGTGCAGATGGTAGGCCTAGGTACGTACATGTACCTGTATTAACCGTCATATCGGAACGGCGTGGATTTCACTTAATTCGTGTAATAATTTTTTATTTCGTATGTGTGTACATGATGAAGGCTATATTGCAATGTACCCCTACATGGAAACAATCGTGCCAGGGGCCTCCCCAGGACGAGACCATGATGGATTGAGAGCTTATACTGTACGTTTTATCCGTCACGGTCATTTCCGTCACAAAATACATGTAGTGGAAATCCAACGTGACGGATATGACCATAGTACACAAAAGGTATGGCGAACCTGACCAGGGAGGTGGAATCCACCTCCCTGACCTGACTTTCTATCATAATTTTGGATGTGTAGTTAGTTCTTAAAATCTTTTATTCAGGTTCGATCTTAAGAATAGATTTAGCTTTAATGTAGATCAGAAAACTTTAGGCCTATTCTAATTGCATAAAAATGCTTTCAAGTTTCAACCTTGAAAATAGGTGCGTATATCTGTTCATTTTTATGCCTCCACCACGAAGTGGTGCCGCAGGCATTACGTTTTCGGGTTGTCCGTCCTTCCGTCCGTCCTTCCGTCCGTCCGTGATGAATTTTGTGGACAGCGTAACTAAAAAACCTTTTGAGGTATCCTAATGAAACTTGGCATGTATGTGTATTTGGGCGTGAAGTTGTGTCCATCAACCTTTGGATGCACATGTTCAAGGTCAAAGGTCAAAAGGTCAAGGTCAAATGCTTAGAATTTCACTTTTTCCCCCATATCTATGCAATGCCTGAAGATATTTTCTTGAAACTTAGTGTATACATATATTATCCAATTAAGATTCTCTGGTGAAAGTTTGGGGTTCGTGAGGTCAAATGTCAAAAGGTCAAGTAAGAATGTTAAAATTTCACTTTTTTCTCTGTATCTTGGAAATTGTTCAAGGTATCTTAATGGAACATAGTATGTACTGACTGGTAGTGATTATCTAGGGAATTTGGGGTAAATGGGATCAAAGGTCAGGGGTCAAGAAAGGTCAAGGTCAACACTTCAACATTTTACTATTTCCCTCATATTTATGTAATGCCAGCAGGATTTTTTCTTAACTTGGTGTATGCATGTATAACCCAATAGAGATTCTCTGGTAAGTTGTCTTTTTTCTTTCTTTTTTTTTTGCCAAAAAGGTCAAAAGTCAAAAGGTCAAAGATCAAGTGAAAGTGCTGAACATACTTCTTCCTCCATATCTCGGAAGTGGCTCATTAGTTACCTTGAAACTTAGTACATATTTTTGCCTAATCTGCTGACAGTGATTCTCTTATGAATTCTAGGGTCATGGGCCAGGATGAAAATGGTAACAATTTACTATTCAATATAGAAATAACAAATTGCACTTTTTCTCCATACCTTGAAAATTAATCAATGCATAAACTTATGAAAGGCTCAAAGTCAAGTTAAATTTCTTAAATCCCTAAATACATGCTCTCCTATTCATCCAATTCAACCTACCTCAAGGAAGGTGAACAAATATGTCATTTTAATATTTTGCCAATTTTGTGAAAATGTAATCACACATTGTCCATAAGTACTATACCTATTAGGAGAATCATGCATTACGGCGGAGGCATACCAGCTATAGTCGCAATAGCGACATTTCTAGTTACATGCTAAAGTCATATCCGTCACGAGTGGTCATCTCTGTCACAGCTTGTCTTATCCGTCACATGCAAGTTTATTCTTTATCATTAGAAAACTAATGCAGTAATGACTATAAAAATTGATTAAAATGGCAAATGAAATACATTCTATCATAATATAAATATACAATTTAAACAGCTTTTAGGTAAAAGGCTAAAAAGTAATGTGACATAATTATGTCATTTTTGGCAAAATTTAAGATTTTCCGTCGGCGGTGGATTATAAAGTGGATTAAAAAATAATTCTTGAAGGGTTTCAGGAAGTTGTTGTTTTTTTTTTTTTTTGGTAGATTGATATTATGAAGCCAAAAAGTGTAAATTTCAATTATCTAATTCTTGTGTTTTGACTTATTCTTCTAAAACGTGACGGATATGACACAACGCAGTGAACAATGGCGGAAAATGGGCGGAAAAGTAAATTAATCCTTATAAAGATCGTGCTTAACCCATTTTCCCATTAGTAGAGATGTTTGTGCTTATCAAAGAGGAATGAGCACGTCAAAAATCCAATAATTATTTTCGGCTATCCAGAAACTCAAAAGTAGGCACTTAGTGAAGAATTACCTATATGTCCGTTTGTTACCAAACTTGGATGGTAGATGTCCCTTGGGGAGTTGAAGGTCACCACAAGATCAAAGGTCACAGACAGGGGTCAACGAACTTTTAGGGCACAATGTTAAGTTTTTACGGCGCGTTTTGATTATGGCTCATAACTTTTGATGTGTGTGTGCGTTTGCTACCAAACTTGGATAGATGTCCCTTGGGGAGTTGAAGGTCACCACAAGGTCAAAGGTCACAGACAGGGGTCAACAAACTTTCAGGGCTCAATGTTTTTATGGCGCGTTTCGTTATGGCTCATAACTTTTGATCCCTATGTCCCGTTGGTGACCAAATTGGCTGGTAAATGTCCCTTGGGAAGTTGAAGGTCACCATAAGGTCAAAGGTCATAAGTGGGGTCAATGAACTTTCTTCTACGCGATGGGCGAGACACATTTTGACACCTGCCTTGTGTATTTTAATGTTGGACGGAAATTGAACTCTTCCGGTATATGGGGGGGGGGGGGGGGGGGGGGGGGGGGGGGGGAGGGGAGAAGGGGTGTAATACTAATACCAGACAATACAAGGGTACCAATAATTATAACAGCAAGGCCTTCATGACCACATGAAATTACTCTATAGACCACAAGTATTTCAATTTACATGTACATGACTGCCTTGACCAGACTGTTTGGCTTTAATTCTTACACTGTATGTTGACTAACATCGTGTGTTAAACTTCTGCCTGATGCAATCATATACGGTGTATATACATACATCCTGATTACGACAAGGTCTGCTACACAGCAGTGGGATCAGGGCCCTGTTTTATGAAGAGTTATAAATTATCAATTTCTATGATAAGTGTATAGCAGCCTACGTAGATAGGGAATCTATAATCGACTATATCTTTGGATAAACGATGCCCTGTTCTTTATTTCTTTAGTTTTGTATTTTGGGGCTGTTTGGTAATATTTGAGGGCGGGGAATTGCCAGACCACTTCTACTCATATACTCTAAACAACATGGATCAAAACATCATAAGTTTATGACAGCTAAGAATCTTCATCCAGAACTTGGATTATGAAGTATATGTATTAATATCATGCAGTACACATCTGTAACAAATCTCCAAATTATGTTTACAGTCATCGTACTCATCCCTCTTGGTAGGCCTATATTTCTGGTGTATTAATTCCCTTTCATCTCCTCTGCCAAGCGAGATGGTTCACTGGTTATCAATGCACTGCATCACATGTGCTGATGGCAATTAATAGATCCACTGTCAAACACACAGACAGACAAACATGCAGGTACAGTATATAGATACATGTACCTGTCACTTTTTGTACATGAATTCACACATTTATTAATTTATTACAATACGTAAGCGCAAACACACACAAGCACACACATCCACTGAAATTGTGGCCTGAAAGGTGGAAAAATCCGGTGTTCAAGTGAACTGAAACTTCCCACATCATTCTCTCTTTTTCCTCCTTAGTCTTGCACCAGATTATATGACACAGTGGGAAATATAGTCAACCTTGCCTCAGTCAAATCTATTTGAACTGAAGAAACAGCTTTGACTTGTAGAAAATTTAACTTATGAGGAATTAAAACCGATAGAATATAAAGCGACGAAGACTTGAAAAGACCTTTGGCTTTGGTAATTAATCAACTTCTGCGAGGTCCACTTGAGCAAGGTTGACGGTAGTTTCTGAGCATTCAATCTTTGCTTTTTTCTCTTTTTGTTGTTGGACACATACTTAAAGACTTATGTTAAAGTTTACTCAATGATGAAGATTGCAGCTCAGAACATCCTATTGTGACAATCCAGTGTGTGTGTGTCATAAAATGCAATTCAACTGTAAACTCTTTTGCTTTTCCATTTTTTCCCAATCCATTTCCTTGTTGGTAATCCTCAACCTGCCTTGTTCAACTGTCTTTCAAACTCACATTTCCCCCTCTTCCTTATCCTTCTCCATCTTTCCTTTCATTCTCTCTCACTCCTTCAAATGAAATGCATATTATATATATATATATATATATATATATATATATATATATATATATATATATATATATATATGTGTGTGTGTGTGTGTGTGTGTGTGTATTTTTCTCAAAAAAACATGCTTCATGTTCACATGCTGGAAACGTGGTGAAGTACTTGTACATGATGCTGAATTTTAATCCATAGATGCCAGGCATCCCAATATGAAAGTAAGAAAAAAACAAACAAACAAACAGAATCAACATTTCAAATATAAGATATCACAGTGTTGATCATCAAAACTAATTTCATAATCTAAGGCTCATCACAAACTGCTATGAATATTCAAGTACAGGTATTGATTTACCAATGTGGTATATGACCAATATAAATCATTCCTCTTTTTTTTTTTCTGGAAAGGGGGGGGGGGTTCATACAAAATAAGTACAATAGAGAAAGTTTTTTTTTTTTTTTTGCCTGATATTTCCCTTTGTTTGGCACGATAAGAGAACAATATGGTTGACCTTAGTTGTATTTGCCAGCCTTGCACATTCGAGCTCAAATATGCATGCCATTTTTGTAGAGATTTCACTAATACAGCGGACTCTCCCTATATCACAGCTTGAAAAACAATGACAATGAAATACTAAAAAACATCTTTGCGGCAAGAAAATAATTTCCTATAATAACACCACTTTGTGTTCTGATGCTGTGTATTACGAGATTCCACTGTATAAAAAGTTAATACACTGTATATTGTGGTGAACTCACAACTAAATTGAAATTTTGCAAATATCATAACACCTTTATGCATTTGCTCTAGATGTAACTGTTTGTCTTTTCATTTCTTTTTGTTCGTAAAGTTTACTTTCCTTAACATAACTTTGAGAGTAGATAAGATACAGTCACTATAAACAAGCTGTTGACATAGCACATACAACAATACAATTTCCTCACACACCACATGACAATGAGCTATCAATAAAAGTTCAGCATTTAAACAAAAATAATAAAGTTTGCCATCACATAGGTCCCATAAAGATGAAAATGTATCTCTTGCAAATATAACCTTTGTGCACATGTTCCAAAGAGTAAGTCTCCTGACATTTAGAAAGAGAAAAAAAATGTACAGGGATACTCACACAGATACATCATATGGCATAGTCATAATGTGTGTGACCCCTGTGTACAGACAGGAAAATAACACGCTTTGTTCCTATTCATTAAGGTATGGCTTCAGTTGAGGTTACCCTGACAAGTGATGTTAAGTCTCCTGTCACCCTGTTCTCAGCATGATGATTCAATGCAAGACTATCACATAAATAGAGTACCAAAGTTTATTGTCATAGCCATTCATTGCCATGGTCACTGGTTGTAAACAACCTCACCTGGCCCAAGTGTTTATGCACGCACAGGGTTCCAACCCAAGCTACAAGACTGTAACATCATCACGTAGGTACTCTAGAGACTTATTGTATCATTGCAACCCACAAAAGGACTGAATCTAATATTCCAACATGATCGGTTATTTCTCACTGTGTCTTCAACATCTTTCTTGTCCCCCTCCCCCCCCAAAAAAAAAGAAACATTTTCTGGAGTATACAAAAGAGCACTACATTTGAGGTATCATCTCAAGCTAAAATGACTGTGTACACTGTTTGTTGGAAATGTATAAAAACATGAACATTTAATAAAGCAGATATATCAAGATATGCCACTCAACTGGCGAGTTAGTTTATAAGTACATGATAAAGCTGTCAAACAACTTAATTCGTAGATCTGAAACAGCTGGCTACATTGGCTACAACAAATACTCTGTAAGAGCATCTGTAAGAGCAAAATACTGAACACCTACCAGTACAGTAGAACCTTGTTATAACAAGGTCAGATACAGCCAGATACCACCTGATATGACCAGGTAATTTTGTCCTAATTCCTTTCATACTATTTTGTTTTTAACCCTCTTATATCGAGATACCTGGTACAGCAAGGATATATCAGCAGTCCAAAGCAGCATGCTGTGATGAGATTCCCCTGCATAGTGCACCAGTCAAAACGAAACCCTCTGAAATCATATTTCATCGTAACTTATCAAATATCATTATGGGAAGGAAAAAATGAGGCATGAGTTGAGGTTTTAGGGTATTTCACAAAAGCGGACATAATATGACGCTTTCTGTTATCATGCCATGCTGCAAGTGATTGAAGGGTTCACAGGACCAAAAGTGAAACTTGACTTCAAAAGAGTTGTAATGTGCAACATCACTCAAAATACAACTTGACTTTGATACAAAGAGTAAAATAAGCAAGAAAGAAAAGAACTTCCCACAATGGTATTTCTTTCACCAGAATTGGACAAAAATGAAAGTCATGTGGTTTAAGATTCACACGTATTTATGAAAGTGTTACTGGTTGTACCCACATCCAGAAGTTAGATGAGGTTACATCATCGCCTGGTAAAGTATTCCAATGACCTGCACACAAATTTCCACCAAATTTCTCCTTCAGAACTTTATTTGCAGGGATGAAATTGAGAAAACAGATACCCATATCCTTTGCATTAAATGCTCACAATGATACGATAACATAGTTATTAACGATTCTTAAGGGGGATGGGAGTAGTAATCGCTAACTTATTGTTTAACCCTTTGAGGACAGACTGATTTTGCTATTACACGCTTTTCCCATAGACACCTGCTTTAGCATTCTCGGAACTTGTCCTCAACGGGTTAAAGTAAAGACTTTGATACTTTGATGCACACATCAAATAGAAAGTTGTGAAGTGAAGATACCAGAATTCGCGCTTCGTCTAATTTCTTGTGTGGTTGCAATCAAGGTCAATATTTTTTTTTTTTTAAAAAGTATATCAATTCAAAAAGTCAACACCTTATTTATGTCCCATTTCAATCATTCTTCCACCATTCTCTTTGATTGGTATAACTCTACTAAAAGTCAACTTGAACAATGAGAATTGTATTTCACTTGAATTTACTCCTTGCCTCTTCTTCAGAACTATGTGTAAACATCAGAGCAGGTGCCTACAGAGATGAAGTTCTGCAGTGTAACCTGATTGTTCAATCCAGTTCTTGCTTAATGATAATTCTGTGGGCAGTGAATCACACCGAGGATTTGGTGACCTTTAAACTCTAGATCTTTGCATCACAATGAATAACAGATCATGAAAAAAGATCAAAGAAATGTGGCAAATTTGTGAGGAAGTATTATCACAGTACTGCGAAAAACTGTTGCCATGGAAATCACTTACACATGACTACATCGGGTCTCAATGCTTCATTGTTGCAGTCATTCAGATCACATGTATGAGCAGGCACTTTCAATGACATCCCTTTCTTGTGGTAACACACTACTTAAAGGCACAGAGCAGTTTCTTTAACAATCAATATCATCAGATTATTGCTTCTGGATATAGAGGCATGAAATATACCAGTGTCATATATCATGTAGAGCCAACTTTCTAAGGCAAAATGACAAACCAATTAATGCTTTAATACTCTAATACAGTTTCTACATGTACACTTGCACTCATAAGCTCGAACATACATATCACACCTAGATGGGTAGTTGTACCAAAAAGTTTTCACTGCTGTGTACTGAACCATTATGTCGCACATGATAGGTGTGCCTTCTGATTATATGTTCGTCCCCTTCAACAGTTTGAAAAATCATGATTGCACCCAAGATATCAATGCATTACAAGTGCCTCAACACACCAGCTCAGCAATCTGATTAAGTATTTTCAAGCTGCGTGTCGGAAGATAGCGCCGCTGCAGCCCTGAGCACTCTACGCATCCGCCACATTGGCAACAGCGGGGATGATGCTCTCGTAAATAGAGATGCCGCGGAGGAAGACGTTCTCGTTGAGCCTCTCGTTGTGGTCGTGCAGGAGGATCTCCGTGTGGTTCATCGGGGAGAAACCTAGGCAGGGGATGCCCTTTTCTCTGATGAACCTGCTGTCCGTTCCAGCAGGAAAGATCTCAATCTGCAACTCAACTTTCCTGGGAGTTGAAATAAATACAGGAAAACATTACAGAAAATATACTTGTAACTTTTTTTTTTACAACTTGAAAAAATCATAGTCCTCCCAATACATTATATCTCAATTAACAGTAAGCTCTCCGCATATCCGTACGAAAAAAGGGAAAGACAGTGATGAGAAAGCATTTTTTAAAGTACTAAAAGCCACACTAGACCTGATGATTAGGAAAGGTGCATGCATTCTCACACAATCCTTATTAACAGCTGGAAAATGAATTCTTTTTACAGACTAGAATTCAATGTATACAAAGACTGGCTGCTGCGATATATAGAAAAATAGAGTTAACAATTGCAATGTAAGGAATTTCATCCAAGGAGCATCCTTATATTTGAATAATACATTATTTAAATGGGCAATGACTGATAGAACTTCTTTTTTGTGAATAAACTGGTTGCAAAGATGTGTTTTGCATTGGTCTGCACAACAGAATAAAAGGAAAACGCATGAAAAAGCAGAATTTTCACATTTGCTCATGTCATATGTACAAATATTCAGAGAAGAACAATTCTAGACAACTTTTGTTTCAACTGATCTTTTGAAACATATACACACAAGTAGATACACACATATGTACAGAAAAGGTAAGGAGGGTTTTATTAAGCTCACTCCTCATCACAAGCCTTCTTGAATGCTTGCCACCAGGCGTTCCCATCATCCAGTGGTGTAGTGTAGGAGACTCCTTTCTGTAATGGTTGGAAAATAGTACGTCATGACATTTCATTACAAATTATATAAGAGATTACAATCTAAGCATCAAAGCTACCTACCTAGTTTCACTCAAAATCTTCCATGTGTCACTTTAAGTTCTTAAGAATATTATTGTATATTATAACTGATACATAGCAAAAAACCCTGAAGTAACAGAAGATTCCATAATTTGTTGCAAAATTTAGCTGAACTTGCCTATGTTTTTATGTGTTCTGACTAGCTCTAATGTCAACTCAGGCACAAAAAATGCCCTTGGCAACCTTCATGGTTGAAACATAAAAACCTGAGGGCACATACACAGCACGTTTTCAATAGTAGAACCAATTCTCAGTAATTATGATCGATCCACTTCAATGCTGTACTGTGTTTGTGCATGTGTGTGTTGGGTGTAGGTGTTTGTTTGTTTGTTTATTTTATTTAATCACGGGGTTAAAAGCCCTCAATCAGCCAAGAGGCTGTTTTTCAGAGAGGCCGTGAACAAAGTATTTGACATGAACAGAACAAATCAAAGATACAGAACGAAACAAAATCAAATCAAACATAGAGGTGATATGAATATAAAAAAAAACACAATGAAACAAAGACTAAACATACTCTAAAATCAATATCAATACAACAAAATACCAACAACCATCTGAGGTGATTATCTTCATTCAGGTTAAACAAACACTTCAATATGAACTATGAGTACCTGTATGAAAATTTATGACTGAATCAAGAGCATTTCCTAAAGCAGGGCTCGACACTAACGGTGGCCCAGTGGCCCGGGGCCACCAAAAACGCACGTCGGGCCACCAAAATTTCAGAAATGAAGACTTTGGTGGCCTGATTGGGCCACCAAAAATAAAAGTTAGTTTGGAGCCCTGCCTAAAGGAAGAAAGACTGTCTGTGTTTGTGAATGTGTGTCTACATAAGCAGGGTGGGGTGAGCGCAGAATGACATGGATTTCTCTTCCACTGTTTCAGTGTCTACTTACCCTTAAGAGCTCATAAGAAACACCTGGTCCAGCTGATTCGACCATTTCATCCAATTTCTTTATCATATCCTGTGGATTAAAACAACCATTTTGTTGGCATGGTTAACATGAGGAAATTGCTGCTGGAATCTATAAAGTGACCTGCTCCAAACATTGCACACTACAATGTCACTTGCATATTTGATATTGGTACGAGTACAGATCCTTCTTAACACTCCCTTTATGATCAAATTTCACTTTAACTTAGGTCATACACCTTGGTGCTTATTAACTGAGTGAAACTGGGCTTCAGCGCTTAGAAATATGATATTAAGCGCTTTATAAATGTTATGTATTATTATTATAACTGTTAGAAGCGTATTCTTGAATCTTTTGTTTTCTTGGCGGGAGGATAAAATCACAAAATATTTGAGAAATTAGCATCTGCATTTTACAGCTAAATCACCAACAGCATGAAATAAACTTACAAAGCTGTACAAAGCTTTTACAGACTAACCTCATACAACAGCTGACATTAAAGTTTAAATGTTCTTACTGTTTTTTTTTGTTTTGCTTTGTTTTGTTTTTGTTTTTGTGTTTTAAGGCAAAAACAAAGAAGAAGAGTGGAGGATAAAAGACGGATACTTGCCTCTGGGGTAGTGAACGGAGAGACCCGTAAATCGAAGAATGCAAACAGTTCACTTGGCACAACATTGTGTGCCACTCCTCCCTGGTGGACATTGAAGAAAAAAAAGGGATATGCAATAGTAAAATACAAACATAAATACACACTGGCTTAGGTTTCCTGCCCATTCTTTGTATGACATGTTTCACTAAGAAACTGCTATTTATGTTTTCTCACAATCCCCAGAATTTCATGTGGTCATCAAATATCTCTGCTCATTTTGGCCACTATGGATAATACTCCCCAAGCTGACATGCAAAGTGACCTTTAAAGGCTTCCTAGAAATATAAAAGTATTGTGTCTGTGATACCCTAATTCTATAAACACACAAATAGCAAAAAGTACTTAGACAAAAGTACAATGTTCTTGGACAACATATAAACCGAGTTTCACACCATTCACTACAGTGTGATATAAGCTGCCTTGAATATCACTAACATTTAATTCATCAGCTGAATTGATTTTCAGGCTAAAAGTCAAAGCAAGTCTCCTAATAGAGCAAATTCTCAGTTGACACTTTCTCATGATTGATTCAGGATTGATTGGCTTACCCATATCTTGTTCAAATTCAAGGTGTTCACCTCCCCAAGCATCCTACATTTCTTGGCTCTGTGAAGAAAAGATTGCAGCAGATAGAGACTAGCTGTTACTATCATCTTTTTTTGTCAGCTACAACAGTCAAAATGAGGGGTTGGTAAGATGCATGATTACTGCGGGTTGTCTACTGCAATAGGCAGGCAGGGAAGTATTACCATACTGCATTTGTTTATGGTGGTGTTGTCGGTTTTTTCTTCTTCTTCTTCTTCACATTTTCATATTCAAAGTTATTCAGGTGACTATCTATGAACTGGAACACAAAGAATTATGATATATACTGCAGTGGCAAAGTGGCCAGTCAGGAACACTGCTGACCTTTATACTCATACAAAACCAGAAGAAAAATCGTTATGAGAAATCACAGATTTGCCATTTTCATCTAAAGGATTTGCAGTATTTAGGTAAGTGAAAGATAAATGAGAATAAAATATGTTACCTGGCTTTTTCCTCCTCTCTGTAGTTTAAGAATGCAGTGATGACTTTTTGCTAGAATAATAAAAGAATATAATGTTAAGTTGGTATTGATATGGATTCTTTTACTTACTGTAACAAATGGGGACAACTACACCATATTAGAAACTGCAATAACGATGAATCAATACCATACCATAGAAGGTGGCAAAGGTATAGTCGCCCTTGCCTATTACAGTATTTGGACTGAAGAAATAGCTTTGACTTTAGAGGAAATGTGACTTATGAGGGATTAAAACTAATAGAATGTAAAGAGAAGAGGACCTGAAAAGACCTTCAACTTTATAGGTGATTAGTCGACTTGTGCGAGGTTGACTTAAGCAAGGTTGTCAAGGTTACCTTTGTCTTCACATGAGGGGAAACATGTTTGGAATTTTTATGACCACTTGGTTGCAGGACAATAGACAACTCCAAAGTGCAACAGGATATACACATGTAGCAATATATGAACAAACACTACTAGTCTGCTTGTTCTAGCTACAGCCGAGGCTAGCATACATTGCACACATTATCATTCTCAATGGCTCAACTTGGAGGCAGATCAGTCAAACTTTAGTGCCAGATATGACATACAGCGGTATAAGATAAGAACGACATAGAGACAACAATTTGGATGGGTTTGCCTGTCGCTATAATTTATTGTTAACCATATCCGTCATCTGAACGATGAGATATTTATATCTTACTGCTCCACTTTGACAAGCACACAAAACCATGAGCTGCAAAATGGCTTATGTCTGCTGATGGAAGTCAGCGGGATTTTACATGTAAAATAGCGGGTAATAAATTGGATTGATCTGTATACATGCCATTGTGCACAGAAGAGTTCACACATTCTTAAGACGTGTAGCAAGAGATGGCTACCCATGCATCCAGTCATAGCAAGTTGCCCCATAGTTTACTGTAGACCTATATGCTGAATATTTTGTGAGGTTTTTATTTTCGCAAATTTCACAAGTCAGGTACTATGTATGTGCGGCTTTAAAAACACACAAAAATTACTGATCCCGACATGAATGTGACATGCACATATACACTTTTCTGTTCGATTGGTTCTGTACTTCACAATCGCAAATTTAACCACTCGCGAAATTGTTGGGAAGTTCCTATACGCGAAAAATTAGACTCACTAGATAAATGGCACGTAGAGTATTCGTCTTCCCTCTGTGAATGCCTTGTCTCTGATTTGGGCAATATGATTCTAGTTCTGGAAATGAATGCTGTATCCCCTGTAAGGCCAGTCCATATTGTTCTAATGTTCCCCATAAGTGAGTAATGAAAGTCAGCTTTACTTTGATCCACAATGCTATTTAAATAGTTATGACATGTCTCCTCCCACGTTAAAAAAATGGGAACAGCTTTCTCTTGCATGCGCAGAAAAACATTTGTTTGCCTAATAGCAGCGTCATAGAATATAGTGTTGCAGATCTAAAGCTCACTTTAATTGTCAGCTGAGAACCAGAAGGGCTTTATTGCAATTGTGCAGGGCACCTGACTGACTTATTGTTATCATGTTGTAGGGCTCAATCTCCTCTACATTATGGTGTCAATTCAAATTATATCCATTTTCAGCAAAATGCTAAAAATGAAAACAACAAGGGCTCCATTTCACTCTATATCTGGAATACTGCTTTTGACCAAATAAACTATTTCATGAAAATTTATTGTTTCGTTTTTATCAACACTAAAATCTTAGAATGTGATAGCGCCCTTCTGGTTCTCAACTGATGAAATCAAGCACCTTTACATTTGTAACAAATACAACATGGAATGAGATAGATTGTGAGGGCAATTAAATTTGAACAGCAACTCACCAGCTTCTCCCCAGCTGTATCTTCAATGAATTGAGATCCATGGCCAGGCTTCCCTGTACAGGTCACTTCAACCCCTAGTTGATGGGGTGTGGGGGAGGAGAGAGGGGAAGGTTTTTCATTGATATTCCACTGACATATAAATTGCCAATGTGCAGTATCGACCTGTAACTCCACTGCAAAATCTCTAAAGTTCCCACCAGGGGCAATCATTTCAAGACTCAATCTAACATTAAACATGACGTGGCAGTTTAAATTTTATACAGAGGACACATCAAACACTTGCCCATGCTTGACAAATACATGTAGAATTATTCAATTATAAGTGAAGAGTTTGTTTGCAAAAACCGATAAGTCCATTTCTAAAGATTTTGAAGTACGGTATCTGTCATAAAATACAACATAATACCTTTTAAATGATATATTGGTCACTAAACATAAAGGTACATTTTTGAAATTATGGTCAAAAGAAGCCAAAATTTTCTTATTATTCTCTTTATTTTTCTTGACCTTTAATCGCAAATATCTCCATTTGACAAATATGGACTTATCAGTTTTTGCAAACAAACTCTTCAAGTATTGCATATGTTTCCTTTTTTTTGTGTGCCCGATGAGGCCATTGCCACTGCTTTTTTGAACAGATGTTTATGAAGTCTTTCAAAATCAATATACTTTCAAGCCTCTTTCTCCCCATCCGACCCCTATGGGGGTCTTCTGAATCATTTGAACAACTTTGTATTCCAACCATCTGGGCATGAATCCTGCCGAGTTTGCTCACATCAGACTATAAGTTAAAGAGAAAAAAAAAAGAAGATACAATAAAAGTGTAACAAGTTTAACAGATGGCACATAATTCCCGATGAACAGAAAAATAAAAACAGATTGCAACAGCTTACTCTGTCCCCTGGCTCAAGTGAGCCGAAAAGATTCTTTTGGGGAGCTCTCTTCACCTATCTGCTCAAATGATTATTTCATCATCATCCTTAATGTTCTGAACTTCGATATCAAATATCAAAGTCATATTCTAATACTGGCTTCAAGATTATACCTGTTACAACTCAAGTCATCTAAATCCACAATAAAAATCATGCATACCTGGATGATATCTGTGATGAAATTCAATTGATATGAGCAAAAATAAAATTATTAGAAATCAAAAAAAAAAAATAATCAGATGACAATGACAGCTAATGACATTTGCATGTATGTTGTGCAAATTATCTAAAAGAATGCACTTTGGACACTTAAAATCTAGATAAAGGATGAAGCGAGGGATGAGATGCATTTTCCTTGCTTGTCTAACAAAGAAGGCATGCAGTGTTAGTTTGCTTGATAGGTGAAGAAATTGACTTCCTGTGTCTTGAAGGATAGAAAAGATCATAAAATCCTCGCCATGCCACGACTTGGAAAGATACAGTTCGAAATAAATGATGTAAAAGATGTATAAATCAAGCAATCACTATAGGGCCAGCCCTCCAACACATATGATCACGCCAAGTCTGGATCTCTGAGTTATGACCACCTCTGCTATAGACTACTTACACCAAATGGCCCTCTCTCCATAATACAGGGTGAACTTTTCAG
Organism: Diadema setosum; assembly: GCA_033980235.1. NCBI lineage: Eukaryota > Metazoa > Echinodermata > Echinoidea > Diadematoida > Diadematidae > Diadema > Diadema setosum. The sequence continues at coordinate 8,530,607 of CM067060.1, read as the reverse complement.
TGGGGTTGGCAAGTCCTAAGAGTATGAAAGCATGTGTGAAAAGTATGAGTAACATCTGGCATTGAAAATAAAATTAACTATCTGGTGAAAAACAAGAAAGAGACATGCAAGAGTGCCAGTATACTGTACACGCTGAAATTTTCACAGTGATTTCATTTTTTTGTGAATTTTGACAAAAATGAGAACAAAAAATTTGCCCAACATGCACAGCCCAGGCCTGCACACCGAGTTTGGGAGTATCACATGAATACTAACAGTAGAGCTCCAATGCAACAGACATATTAAATGAGGTCCCTTCTCAAATTCTTGGAATACTTTCACTCTTTCTTTTTTTCTGACAGATTTGATCTTACCTCGAGCAACATCTCAACAAAAGTTTGTTGAAAAGTAACATTTTCTTCTGAAAGTTTGTGAATTTGTTTTGTTTTCTGCTTTGTTTTTTGTTTTGTTGCCATCATGATAATGACAAGACCACAGAACACACAATGAACAACTTATAAAGATATCCACTCAACTACATTTGCGAAAAATATCTGTACAGGAAAATATCAGCATGTACAGTACCATAATCAAATGCTAGTTCTGATTTGACACATGATATATATGCCAGATATGACATATATCTATATTTGTGTGAAGTATGACAAATCAGGGAGGTGGGAATCTGCATGAGGCATGCATTCAGAGAGGTTAGAGGCAAGTTAGAAGCAAAGTCGAGGATTGTTAGAAGCACAAGGTTTTTAGTGCCCACATCTGAAATAAAAGAAATATATATATATATATGTATATGTTAGAAATGCTGCACATGTAAATACCGTCCTTTCATGAGTTTAACCTGTCTCAACCTACTTACACCATGTTGCTCGCTCGCCATGGTAAAGTGTGTATTTCTCCGTTGGATTGGCAAGTCCTAGCAGTGCAGATAAACAATGGTAAAAAGGCACTCTGAGAGCGCAGACATCCACCAAGCAGCTACTTTCCACCAATGATCTTGCTCTTCCCAAAGAGATTTTTCTCCTCTCCACCACTGGAGAAAAGCTCTTTGGGCTCTTCTATAGAGATCAGTGATTTCCACCCATAGGTATACATGCTGAAAAATTGCCCGATTTCCCAATATAGACGTCTTTGTTACATCATAAACCCTCAGCTGCACGGCGTGCCTCGCCCTAGCAGAAACTAGAGCACGCACTTTAGTGAGCAAATTGAAAACCTCGAAAATGCGCAGCTTGAACTCCCAAATTCATAGACCCTACCTGTCAAAATATGAAAAATCCTTCATAAATTCCCCCAAAATTATTGGATCACTACCAAATTTAATCATTTGTTACATGTGTCATTCTCAACCTTTCCTGCAAGTTTCATCCAAATCCGTTAACTACTTTTTGAGTTATTTTGCACACGGACAAACCAACTATAAACTAACAAACAAACCAACGGTAACGAAAACATAACCTCCTCCCTTGGCGGAGGTAATTAACACAGATAGCCTTAGTCACCTGGACATGAATGTGATTCTTGGCTTATTGCATACACAGTAGCAGTTAGGGCATTCAATTGAAACCTTTGACCCTGCCTCTCTCATTATTAAATTCCATTTCCCACAATGATCACACATATGTAAAGTTAGATGGATACATTCCAAACATAAGTAAATCATTCCATTATACTCATCATCCACATGAGTTTGATAAAATACAGTCCAATAATGATTGACATTTTGTGTTTAACAATAAAATCTTGCACTTTGATGACTATCACTTTGAAATACTCATGCCTTATCATGCTTTCAACTATCAAAGTTGAAAGATAAACTCAATGTTAAAAGGGACTGCCAGACTACAGAAGATGTTTGTTTTGTAACGGTTTTCACTTCTAAAACACATGCAAATGAAATATCTGTATCATAGCTAAACTTTTTACAAAGAAAACAAAGAAAATTAGATTAATGGCATTTGTTAAATTTATATCTTTATTTATTTGTATTCTGTGGGCGAGTTTGTCTGTTTGTGCATTTCTAAAAACATTCATTCATTTAATGCCTACTGCATCTAAATTATCAGGTCCACTGTGTCAATAAAAACAATGCATCAGCAGCACAATGGCATGTAAAGGTATGCACGAACTGGCTACGTTATCACACTTGCACGCTGGGTGGTTACAAATGGGCGTACATGTATACAGGGGCCAGCGATAAATCGCTGTACGTTACAGAGCATCCACTCGACAAAGATTGCACAATGGCTGCTCTTATGTGGTGTTGGTAGGATTTTTCTTCTTTTTTTTTTTCCAAAACTTGAAAATAGGTTGAGTGGTGTATTTGTCATACAGCAAAACTGTGTTTGCCAAGCAGTACCCTTAAACACGACAAAGATATAAACAGTATAAAAAACCGATGTCTCCCTCACCCTTTGAATCAAGGCAACATATTACATCACACAATTTGCAGTATTTGTTACAAGAGAATGCCTCAATAACACACTGTTTTACAGACAGGTGACAAAGGTAAGACAATAATAATTTGGCTTGAGAAGGCCACAATAGTGGATAAAAGCTAGCGGGTCAAATACAACGGATTAGTGAAGCTCCAATTCGTTTGTTGTGGTGTATATCTATAACTGATGAAGGCTTTCCATATTACTGGTCTAACAGGTGGATTGAACAGACCTTCGTCCAACCCGAAGCCAACATTCAGCGCCTTAAACTCCGGTGTCTCCACAAAAGCCTTCATCCCCTGTATACCACCAGTCTCCTCATCTGCAAAGACAAAAGACACACAAACATCAAACTAAAATATACAAATCTGAAAACGCACACATTTGCAAGGAAAAACAAAATGCGACAATGATCATTTACAGACAAGGCCAAACTACTGTACGGACCTTACACTCCGTAAGATTGTGTGCTTGTGTGTGTTTGTGTGTGTATGGTATTGGTACTTGGTAGATGTTCATCGTCCTCCAAAAGGCTCCGTGAGAGGTGCTTCAACTGGAGGTCTGTCGTGTGTGTGTGTGTGTGTGTGTGTGGTAATAGGGTAATATGGAATCAACCACAGATATTAAGAATAATATCAGATATTTCACCTACATCCTGAGATCAAAATATAGATTATGAAATTGTTGCTACTGGCTTCCTTTCTATCTTTCTTTCTTTTCTTTTCTTTTTTTTTTTTTGGGGGGGGGAGGGAGAGAGGGAGGGGGTGTATAAAGCACCTTTTACTGGAACTTTCGGAAGGGGCGATGCTAGCATCTCAGCAAGTTTGGGTTTTCAATTTTTGAAATGTTATGCCTCTGATTGGGGATGTACAATTGTGATAAACAGTTAGAGATTAATTGAGCCATTCGGCTCAGGTGCAAAAAAAAAAAAAAAAACCCAAAACCCCCCGAAACAGAAATCAGCAGGACCTTATGCAGTGAAGGATGTAGGTCAATGTATTCAGTTTATTATGCATAGATTCTAGCCCATCAGCTCTTACCTGGAACAAAGGTGATGTGAATCGTTCGCTTCAACCGCACACCATTTGCGATCATTCGCCGGATGGCTTCGATGTATCTGGCAGGAAGACAACATGCATCAGAATTCAGTGGTACCATCTCGGGCAAAGCCTATCACATCTTTACCTTCTAATTACACTTTGCAAGGCTTACTTCCTATATGAGTCAGGGTTCAGCAAAATCTCTTACGAAACAAAGAAAGAGAGATGGGCCTTATTTTGCATCCATGTATGAAATGGAGTGTGTTATAAATCAACCTAGAAAATCTCTTTGAATGTCAAAGAGAGGTATCATCTGCAGAGGCATAACTGAAAAAAATACATTGTACAGCAAATACTAAACAGCTTTTATTTCCATCTGATAATACAATACTTGGGTGTTCATGGAAAGGTTAGGAAATCATTAAAATGTAATGCACTCTTTCAGGAAAGGTGCGAGGCTTTGGCCCTATTCCAAGTACAGTTAATATCCTGTTATACCTGTACATGAAGTGTAAAACAGCATGTTTTCAAGGATGTATTATCATTGACTTTGAGATAACTTGAATAATGTGTAGCTGTATAAAACATTGATACTTACTGAATTCCAACGCATTTCATATCCTGCAAATACAACAAGCAAAATGCACATTATAGATAATAGATGACTGTTGGGAAGTGTTCTGCAAAAACAATGAACAAACAAACAAATAATAAAAGTACACTGCAGCACACTGTATATAATGTCAACCATTATCTTTCACTTCTTTGTTCATTTCTGAGAATGACAATGACTCTTCTCCACTGCTTCCATTATAACATACACCAACGTGCCATTTTAAAAAAAAAAAGCACAACAGAGTTTCATATCTGTCTCTAATTGTTATTACTTGTTTTTCACAAGGACACCCAAAACAACTGAGTAATGGAAACATCTCTGAGCCATTTATCTTTTGAAATCCGTTACAAGGAATGCAGCAAAGCACACAAAAAGAACAAAGAAAGAAAAGGAAGCTCAGCATAAATACACCAACTGCACTTAACCATGTTCCACTCCAAGTAATAGCTCGATCCCAGTTTTATTTCATCCCTTTGAAAATGACTTTGAAATCTTGAGAGAATAAGTGTTCAATATAAAATACACAGCTTTTCATTGCAAAAGAAAAAGAAAAATGAGCATAAAAAGCTTAGACGCGGACGTAGAATGAACAGGACATTAAATATAAATAGAGTAAGGAATTTACCTGGGCTCCTCTCGCATAAATGTCTCCGTTCTCCATTTTCTTAGCTTCAAAAGGATCGCATACCCAGTGTTCCTGGCATTCAAAATGTAACATCCTGTTAGACATGCCCTTCTTGTGCAAACAGAATTGATCAACAAACACATTGCCAACTCATATCCATGGCAGCCAAGTAAAGTAACTAAAAGTGATTTTGGTACTTTCATATTCTATAGCCTATACATTATCTAATGAAAGTAGTGTGGCTGGTCACACTGAGAAACTGTTTGTAGTCCTCATCAAGATGACCTTTACTCCATCTTCAACAATAATCTTCTAGAGACACCATCACAAGCATGCCTTTCAAGATTTCTCCTAACTTTTGACTAAATTACCAAGAAGAAAATTGTTATGAACATTAAATTGACCCTACCCCCAAAAGGGTCAACAATGGCATCATTTCTGGAAAAATACCTAAACCCAAATAATCAAAAGATTGGTTGACTTGCAGTATGCAGCACATAACTAGGCAGAAGACATTGTTTACTGACCAACAGAACACTAGCTTTGAGTTTGCCCTACAAAGCAACAACTATAAATGCATACAACTAAGTATTTAAACATAATCAGAAGGAGGAAGTGAATAAAACAGCCCATTATATGTCCTTACATAAAATGTCCATAAATTTAGGTATATCGGCAAACCAGTCTATCAATTAATTCTGTTTTGCTCATGTTTTGTCTTGTATAGCTTTGTTTTCGCCCTCACCGGAAACACGGGCACAACATCGTAGTGTGAGTTGAGGATGACACTTTTCAGTGAAGGGTCCGTGCCTTCCCATGTAATAACCACAATCGGCTTGCCTGGATGGACCTGATTGGCAAAGAGAAATCAGGGAACACAAGGAAAGTTTGAATTACAAAGCATTACAAAACTCTTGGGAGATGGATACTCTGGACATTACAAAGAAACTTTACTCCATATTTTAGTTGACTACAGTAGACACCCTAAATTAATGAAGAGCAGTAAATTGAAATGTATTTCAATGAAATCTCTGAATATGCATAAAGTTAACAATTCACAGAATTCTTCCATTTTATGTTTGAAAAAAAAAGTTATCAGTCTGATTGGTATACAGTCTGTGCACGATGAAATAACGTAATCACGCAAAGTCACAAAAATCTTTAATTTGCTTGCAAATAAAGCATCACTAAATTTTCTTACCATGAATCTAACAGAAAAAGCATTTCTTATTCTTTCCTCTGATTATTCTAGATTTGCAATACACTGAACATACATGTGTTTCAATGTTTGAGTAGGAACATACACATCAATCTCACCCTACCCACAAGCACTTTCTTAAGCCTCTCCCCAAAAAAAAAGAAGACCCAAAAAAAACAAAAAAATTGTGGCAACGCACGATGCGCACTAGGCCGGCTACAAGCGCCGCTGGCCCCGGCTAGGTAGCAAGCTCACCAGGGCAAGTTTACAGTGGCTTTGCAGCTATCCACACTGCTCTGCTCGTGTTCATGCCAGCGCCCACCACTGGCTCTGTGCACATGCACTGCTCTGCTTGTGTGCACGCGCTCCCCGGCAGTCTGCGCGCTCACTTTGGGAAATCGGAAGCCTCACTCCCAGCAGGTCTCTCACCCTGACGCGCCTGCAGGGACAGTGCTTGGAAATTATCAAGAGAAAATATTTTAAAACTCAACTTGTAATTTCCATTCATCAGGACAATGTAACATTTGGTCCATTCAGCTTAAGTTGGTATCACGCTGTCACTGTTTCAACAGGAATTTATTCCATTAAGGACAGACAGACAGACAAAAACCTAAAGGGTCTCACTGGAGGAGATGTTGCCGCAACTGCAATTAGTGGCCACAACTTGTAAGAAAGACAAAAAAAAAAAAAGGCTTGCACTCTCAACAAGAAGGCAACTCCTGGGCAACATCTGACATGTCACAAAACAAGGGGACAACTTTTCTATTCATCTGCAAGTCACGGGGATGTTGCCGCAACATCTCCAAAACATCTTCTCAGTCGCAGAAATGTCTAGCATCTCCACATTGTCACCGGGAAGTTGCCATGGGTCCCCACAAGGTTACACAGACATCTCCAAAACAAAATTAGTCTCAACGACTTGGCCACAACTGAGGAGATGTCATGGAGATGTTGTGGAGACGTCTCCAAGACCAGCTGGAGACTGGAAAAAGTCTACAAAAAAAGAGTGAACCTGTTTGATTCCCTCTCGACTCTCTGGGGACCAGGGTAGTCTCCAGGAGACATCGCAGAGGCATCTCTGTGACCAGCAAGACTCAAATCACCACTAAGTTGCCACCAAGTCTCCAAGGCAGTGAGATACCCACTTAACATAGAATAGTGTACCCAGTACAAATCAAGTTGTCATACTGGACCTTTATATCCACTAGGTTTACAAGAAAGTCCATCAATTTATTTAAAGCCGTGCCATTGACTGCTATCCAACACAGTTTTCTTTCACCTGAGGAGCTTCCTGCACTATTGGTTGAAATATCAACATTCATGATGCAATATGATTTTTGCAAAGGGACAATTCACCCACTACTTTGACCACATACCTCTATGCATCGTATTGGGAGGCCAAGCTCCTTAGCCATGCGCTTCAGAAAAGTGACAACTCCAGCTGAAAAGAAAAACAAAGTGCCAAAATATGACATCACACACAAACTTTTTTAAATAAGATTCTTTTCAATAATCAATATCACCTGTAAAACATCCTCAAGTCATTTCACTACCATACATACTCCCACTCTGGTGTGTTCAAATGCATCTAGATCTAGATTAGTCATGTTGTGTTTCTGTATACATATATGATGACAGTAAATGTAGGCCTACACTGTGTATATCAGCTGATTCTGTAATGAACTGTGCCAATACGACTTGGCAGAACTGTAAAATCTGACTCCCTATATCTCAACCAACACCTTCGGCCTACCGTCCCTTTTATTGCTTCGATCAATTAAAGCTAAATGATCACTGGAAACAAACAGAAACATAACATTCCATTTCCATACTTGCCAACTCTACCGCATTGACTACCGCTTTTGAAAGATTTCATTAGCATTCAAGCTAGCGCTGCTCGCATAGGTATCCTTAGCCCGACCAGACGCTGTTAATACGCTGCTGTGTAACGTTATAGTTAAGGTATCCTGGATTCTACCGCTTTCTCAAATGAAAATGTTGGCAAGTATGCATTTCGTCATTAACAAATTTAATCCAGACTGCATTAATTGACCATCTCGAGGATGCATCACACTGAAATCCTCAGGCTCGGGATTGAATCCTTTGAATGGCCCTCTACAAATCTTCAACTTGCTGCCAATACTGGGCATCATCGTAGGTAATTCAGGTAAACTTACAGTGCAGTGGGTAGACTCTAATTAACAACTGTGCAATGGAGCGCCCGGAAAGGGGGGGGGGGGTAGCCTTACCCTAGCACTGACGTTAGACCATTTTACGTGTTAATTGAATGAAAGGACCTAAATTTACAACAATCATACCATTTGACCAAGGACAATTAACACTGATTAAGGTACTGCGACTGGTCTTCTGACTTGTACATTCTTAGACTACGCTTGACAAATAGATACACTATGAGTAATAGGCCTAATATGTCATTCACAAGTAGGCCTATGCCATGGAATCTTACCATAGTCGGGATTTGATTCAGTTACGGTATTAATTCGGAGGTACTCTCTGAAATTAGTCACTGCTGGGTCCTCGAGCTCGAGTTTCGCACGCTTAGAATCTGTTGACATCGTCGTGGTTGATTTTACAGCTAAGCTCGATGAAACCTTGAGAGATCTCCGCTGAAGCTGTGGTAGTATAAAACTATGTCTGGACGTGTACACAGCTGAGTTGAAATAGCGGTTTCGAAATGTCACTAGTGGATTTGTGGAGGACGAACGTAGAGTTCGAATCATGCTTCACTTCCTAGAGCTGAAAGGACACATCTTTTTATCTCAGCCGAAATCTCGAATTCAACTATCTACATATCGAGTAGATCTATCTAGAGTGCAATGTGCACAAATACATCAGCAGACAGGACTGTGTAATGTTTGGCCATGGGTGGATAGCGCGCGCGCGCGGCGAGCGAGTCATGGAGTGCGACTGGCTGTGTGGTCTGTGGACGAAGAGTCGCTGTTGTACATGTATTATACAGCGCGCGTTCCATAATAAGATTGCCCTTTTTTCGCATTCCATAGTGTAGTCCGTATGCAAAGACCCTTGATGAGGGGGCGGGGCGGGGCGGGGCGGGGGGCGGCGAGGGCCCTGGGAAGAGAACCGAAGCCCAAGCATCTCCCAGCACAGAGCACGCTCATGTCGTTGTTATCCAACCTCTTGTTACAGTATCTTTATTTTAATTGAGCTCTGCCGGGTAAGCAATTTCCTTTAAGAAAAAAGAAAACAAACAAACAAACAAAACAAAACAAACCAAATCAAAACATACATTTACCACCCATCCGCCAAGGACGTCAAATATGTTTTTGTCGGCATTGGTGATGACACAAAGAACAGCGCAAGTGGTCTGCAACCGTACAGCAGCTGTACGACTCCGGGGTCAGGCTACGCTTCTACGCAGGTAGATGGAGAAGCAGAGGAGGAGCGCCATACGAGTTCAACTCTTAGATGGTATTGTGATCAGCCGATATCCAACACATACTCTAACAATTGTATCAATTATGTTATACTCCCTGTCTCTTACATCATTTAAACTCAGATCGTATTATGCGAATGCACTGATATATTGAGAACTTGCTATTTTTCCTATAATCCTTTGCCTAACATTGTCACAACTCCCTATAATAATTATATACATGTACTACTCCATCAGTATACTGATGATTTGCCTCATGTACTAAAACTGCTTTTTATATCTTTGCCATAAACACTTCAGAACCTATCTTTACAATGATACCTGACTTAGATAATAATGTACAACCACTCATAAATTGTAAGTATTATTTGCCGGATGTATTCAATCGTACTTTTGTAAATGTTCCTGACAAATTTGGTTTATTGCATTGTAATGCCCGGAGTTTAAGTAAGAACTTTGATAATGTCACTGATCTGTTGACAAATATGTCATTTTCTTTCTCAGTAGTTGGAATCACTGAAACTTGGTTAAACACCAGATCCCCAGACATATATAATATTCCTAATTATCATTTTGTTCGCAGTGACAGACAGGACGGTCGTGGTGGTGGTGTTGCTTTTTATATATGTAAGTCTCTGTCCTATAAGGTCAGAAATGACCTTTCATTTGTTCATAATTCCGCAGAATTATTATGTATAGAAATAGACATGGTCAACAGTAAAAACTTAATTGTATGTAATATATATCGCCCCCCTAATAATTGTATTGATAGTTTCTTAGAAGATTTTGATGATGTATTACATAATCTGAATAGAGAAAGTAAAATTATATGTTTAATGGGAGATTTTAATGTAGACCTGCAACAGGATAACAACAATGTCAATCAATTCAAAAGTGTAGTATACTCAAACGCCTGTTTTCCCGTCATCGACAAACCTACAAGAATTGTAGGTAATTCGTCTACCCTTATAGACAATATATTTATCAATGTACACAATTGTCATATTCATTCAGGTCTTGTATATTCTGAAATCTCAGATCATATCCCTGTCTTTGTAATGATTGATTCCCCTCCTCCTCGTAGAAATGGACAAACATTTTCAGCTCGTAAATTCACCACTGGAAATGTAGCTAGGTTAAATGAAAATTTGCAGAATGAAGATTGGGAAGATGTTTTAACCTGTGACGATACCGAAAGAGCATATCAGTTATTCTGGGCTAAATTTGAGATGTATTTCAACATTAGTATACCTAAGACCAAGGCAGGGAGAAAACGTAATAAACCTATAAAACCTTGGATAACAAGAGGAATTTTGAATTCTATAAATAAAAGAAATATTATGTACAAAATAAGTCTTCATCAAGCTAGCCCTGAAAATGTTTCCAATTATAAGACATATCGAAATAGATTAACAAGCATTATCAAACAGTCCAAACAAATGTATTTTTCTAAAAAGATAGATAATGCTCAAGGTAAAAGTTCAACTATATGGAAAATAATTAATGAAATTCTTAATAGGAGTAAATCATCATCAGTTTCTCAAGTATTTTATAAAGATGGCAATACCTTAAGTAATCCGGTAGATATAAGTAATATGTTTAATGAATATTTTGTGCATATTGGTCCACAACAGGGCTCTAAAATCGATAAGAGTAATTGTGATTTCGCAGATTTTCTGCCACAACCAATAGATTCATCCTTATTCCTAAACCCAACAGATTTTATTGAAATATTAAGAATCGTTCGTGCTTTTAAAAATAGTTATTCTGTCAGTCATGATGAAATCAGCACTAATTTACTTAAGCAGATTATAGGTAGTATTTTGTCTCCCTTAGTCCATATTTTTAATCTATCTCTTTCTTCTGGTATTTTTCCAAGTTCCTTCAAAATTGCTAAAGTAATACCGATTTATAAAAAAGATGATCCCACGTGTGTAACTAATTACCGTCCCATTTCCATTCTCTCTAGTTTCTCCAAAATACTCGAGAGAATTGTATATAATAGGTTGTAAGGATTTTTGTGTCAGAATGATTTCTTCAATCTTGATCAATTCGGTTTCCGAACCAATCATTCTACTGATCACGCGCTAATGCAGTTATTATTATTTTTTTTTTTATTCACGTTCCATATTCCACATTTCGTACAAGTTTTATATTCCATTTGATTTGAAGCAGAAAAGTTTTTTTTTCACACAATGGTCAGTTTGAACCAATAATGCACAAATGTATAAGGACATAATGATTATAATTAACGTGTAATATGAGGAACCCACTAAAAAGCAAAGCTTGTAGGATGTGGGTTCCAAAAATATAACATAGGGTTTTAGTACAGTGTATCAAAGTCAGAAGTGACGTAACATGCAAAATTCAAAATATCGAGAATATTACTATGTTTACGGGATGTACAAAGTATAGTATATAATGTTTTATGATTAACTTATGGTATAAATGCTTGAAAAAGTAGCAAGTTAATCAAACTGGTGAGGTCATCCGAGCAAGGCATCATTTAAGTATATGCAACAACAAAAAAATAAAAAATTAAGCGATTACGGCGAAATAATTACACATAGGATTTTAGAAAATTGGCTTTGAGATTTTTCTTAAAGGAGCTTAAAGAACTTGAGTGCAACCGAACCGAATCTAACTCATTCCAGAAAGAAGGGCCGGTAGATGTAATTGTCTTAAGGGCTAATACTGTACGAACAGGAGAAAAATGATAGGATTCACTGTGTCTTGTAGGGTAAGTATGAATATCACTGTTTTTCACAAACATTGAGGAAAATATACTAGGAAGGTCACCAGTATTCAACTTATACATGAAAATTCCAACATGATATAAATACAAATCAGAAATTTTTAACAATTTACTTGAAACAAACAATTCATCAGTATGATCAAAAAATTGTGCTCGATTTATAATCCGCAAGGCCTTTTTCTGAACCAAAAATAACGAATCAATTTTAGTCTTTGAGCAATTCCCCCAGGCTAATATTCCGTAATTCAAGTAAGGTAATAATAAAGTTGTATAAAGAGAATGCAATATTGGCTTTGGGAAGAGATATTTCAGTTTGTGAATAATTCCAACATTCTTGCACAACAATTTACATAAATAATCAACATGTACCTTCCATGAAAGGTTACTGTCAATATAAATGCCTAAAAATTTTGTTGAATCTATTTGATTTAATTGTAAACCGTTCATTAAAACTAAACCTGGAAGAGATTTTATTGTGTTACTGAAAACCATATAATTGGTCTTATTTATGTTAAGCGACAATTTATTTGCCTGAATCCACTCAAACACCAACTTAAGTTCATTATTCAGAGAATCAAGCAAAACATAAGGATCTGAGTGAGAATAAAAGAGACTTGTATCATCTGCGAACAGAAGAAAAGACAGCAGAGAGGATGAGTTACGGAAGTCATTGATGTATAAAATGAATAAAAGAGGACCTAAGAGGGAGCCCTGTGGAACACCACAACAAATCGAGTTTGTATCAGATTCATGATTATTTACGGAAACAAATTGAGATCGACCGGTAAGATAACTTCTGAACCACTCCAAGGCCTTTCCACGAATACCGTAATGATTTAGTTTATACAAAAGAATTTCGTGATCTATTGTGTCAAAGGCCTTGGAGTAGTCCAGAAACAGACCGACTGTATGCGACTTTGTGTCTATAGCTCTTACAACTTTCTCAACCAGAAGTAATATAGCATGGGTGGTTGCATGTTTTTTCCGGAATCCGAATTGATTATCAGCTAAAATATCACAATCGTTTACAAATTTGATTAAACGATTATAAATCACCTTCTCAAGTAATTTAGAAAAGGATGACAGAAGCGATATTGGTCGATAATTTCCCAACTCATCCTCTCTGCCTTTCTTATAAATTGGGATAACTTTAGCAATTTTCATTTTAATGGGCACAATACCAGTCAATAAAGATAAATTCAAAATGTGAACTAAGGGTGATAGTATTTCGTTTACAATACTTTTCATGAGGTGATTAGAAATCCCATCATGACCTGTACTCTTCTTGGGGCTAAAAGAATTGACAATATCTACGACCTCTGTTTCAAGTACTGGGAGAAAAAATAAGGACTGTGGATTGGAATTTAAAAGGTAAGAATGAAAGGGTCTGTGTACAGATGAAATATTGCGGGCCAGATTCGGTCCAATATTAACAAAAAAAGAGTTGAATGCTTCCGCAATTTCCACATCATCTGTTAAATTCTTCCCTTCACAAAGGATATTATCAATACTACCCTTATTTACACGTTTATGAATAACACTATTTATTACATGCCAGGTAGATTTTGCATCTGACTTGTGCTGTTCAAACAGAGAACAAAAATAATCTTTCTTTGCTTTACGTAACAGGGACGTGAGAGCATTCCGATATTTAATGTACTTTGATTTATTTAAAACTGTATTACATGATTTATATCTGTAAAATAAAGTATTTTTTCTGTTTATGGATCTAAGTAAAGCTTTTGTTATCCAGGGTGAGCGCGGAACTGTTTTGTAGTTTCCTCTTTGATTTCTCAAAGGGATATGCAAGTGATATAAAGGTACCAAAATATTCATAAATCTGTCGTACGCATCATTCGGATCAGTGGAGTTTAAAACCTCATTCCAATCAATTTCGGATAAACTTTGTTTGAACAGCTGGATATTATGATCGGAGAACACTCGTGATTGCGATAAATCTTTACACACCTTTTGTTTATGCGATTCAGGTATAGTAGATATGGAAGAAACTATAACGGGAAAATGATCTGATATGTCCGTAACAGCGATACATTGATCATCATAATCATAGCTGTTTAAAAATATGTTATCAATCAGTGTTGCGGAGGCTCCAAATAATCTTGTAGGCTTGGTGATACAAGGAGTGAAAGAGGATGATACCATAGTATCAAGAAAATCACGTGTTTGTGGCTTACCATAATCAAGTAAGTCTAAATTAAAATCTCCCATTATGTACACTTGTTTGTTGCGGAGATAGGGCGAATCTAAAATAATTTCTAAGGTTGAGATGAAGTCAGAATAATTACAATTTGGGGGCTTGTAAATTTCTCCTATCAATACTTTTTTACCACCTGGCATACTTATGTCAATGAAAATACTTTCAATTGAATCAGACATATAATTTAACTGTGTTATCATTTCAAATTTCAAATTATTCTTCACATAAAATGCCACGCCTCCACCTCGTTTACAAAGTCTGTTCTTTGTTACCAGGGTGTAACCATCTAATTGTACAAGGGAAGTGAAATTTTCAGTCAGCCAAGTTTCACATAATCCCAAAACTGACAGTTTTACATTCAAAGTGTCAAGAAATAATTGTAACTGGTCAAAATTTTTAATCAAACTCCTTATATTATAATGCAAAACTGAGAAAGTATTCTCCGCTCTGAAAGACTTAAGCTGTGCTACGTGTTGCGGTAGAATATAACAAGATGTTGTTAGTTTCGGATGGAATGAAGCGTCATGGTCATCATGAATGAGGTCAAGATTAGGCATATCATCATTAAGAGTATTGATATCATCAATATCGTTGGATACACTACCTAACATTTTTAACAGACATACATGGGTAAGGTAATAAGGTGGTGTAACATTGCTTGGGATCATCCTCAGAAGAGAATACAATAACATCAGATATCTCAGTTTGCTCAACCAATTTGTTACAATTAGTACGAGTATCGCAAGGGTGACTTGGCACCATCAGAGCCGTAGGGCAATGCACACGACAGTATGCACATGTTCCAAAAGAGAAAGCATGAGAAAAATGCAACTTTGAACTATCACTGAACTCACGACTCGATTTCCACAAACATAAACTCAGTTTTAAGAATACAGTAGCTGTGAATACATAGGACTTTTTAAAGAAGCCGAAGGCGACAAGATTAAGGAATAGTAACCATTTGTTTGGTGTGACCGATGAAAAGCTACAACATTGGATTTGGGGGGAAAAGGAACAGAACTCCACCACCATCCATTTCATTAACAAGACAACAATCACTATGTAAGGGGAAAAGACTGGATATGGTTTGTGCTGAGGAGACATGGCATACAATTGAATACTTAGTACATGATAGGTCGCATGATGCGTCGCACGGGTGACTTGGGAATACCAAAGCTCAAGAACAATGATCTCGACCAGACGAGATACAAAAAGGGAGGCATGAGAAAAATGTGGCGTACAACTTTCATGAATTCTCGGTTTACAGAGAAACAGACTCGGTGTTGTGTATACACTGACTAACGCTTCGAATAAATGGAACAATATGATGAAAACAAGAGCTACGGAATAATGGAACTGTGAACGCACATCTGGTGTGACTGATATAATAACGTAAACAGAACTACAGGACCTGAGTTGGGCTGGAATGAAATCCCACCACCACCACGTTCACTGACATGGGACCAAACCACATACCAGGGAAATGCATTGATTTACATTGATTTACATTCTCTGTCCGCTTGTTCTATAAAACATGTACGTATGAAACATGTTCTGACATTGAGAAAAGAGAAAAGTCGGCAATGATATTCAGACGATTTGATAGAGTATCGAGTGCCTTGGCAGATCGCAAACATGTAATTGGTATATTTATGGATCTGAGCAAGGCATTCGATACTCTTGACCACAAAATATTATTATATAAGCTACGACATTACGGTGTTCGGGGCATTGCACTTACATGGTTTGAAAACTATTTGTCATGTAGAAAACAATTTGTTTCCTTTGATTCAGTATCCTCCAATACATTACCTGTAACATGTGGAGTTCCCCAGGGTTCAATCTTAGGGCCGTTATTGTTTTTAATCTACATTAATGATATTTCAAACGCATCATCTATATTGCAGTATATATTATTTGCTGATGATACAAATGTGTTTTACTCACATACTGACCTAAACCAGGTAGTTGCTACTTTGAACAATGAATTACCGAAATTATCTACATGGTTTAAAAGTAATATACTGGCACTTAATTTAAGCAATACTAATTTCATTCATTTTAAATGTAATAAAGCTGATCTCCCAGAATATGAACTGTATATTGATGGTATATCTCTTGAAAGGAAAATATCTAATAAATTTCTCGGTGTGTATATAAATGAAAACCTAAAATGGGATGATCATGTAAAACACATCATTTTGCCTATATCCCGAAACGTTGGCCTGCTAACTAAGCTTCAGTATTTTTTATCAACTCGTGTATTGTTTACCCTATATAATGCCTTAATCTTACCATATATATCGTATTGCAACATTATCTGGGCAACCCACGAACGTAACACAGACCGTATACTTCTTCTACAGAAAAAAGCAATTCGAGTGTGCAGTCGAGCACGCTCTCGAGATCACACCGACCCATTGTTTTTCCAGCTTAAATCCCTTAAGATAAATGACATAAATTTTCTCCAAAAAGCTGTATTTATGTTTTGTCTCAAGTCAAACCTCTTGCCTCCAATATTCAACAGAATATTTCGGTCAAATTCAGAGATTCACTCTTATCCAACTAGACAATCCACAAATTTACATTTATTTAACCCCAAAACCGCACTCGCGCATCATTCTATCAGACACTCCGGCCCTGACACTTGGAATTCCCTTCCCATCGAAATTAAAAACATGACCACTATGTATTCATTTAAGAAGGCTGTAAAACTTCACCTCCTTAAGCAGTATTCCCCAGGATAACATTCTAATTCCTTTATTGTATTATAATCAAATGTATATGAAAATGTACGTGGTACATGATGCATGTATGTGTGCATACATATATCGATTTATTTATCTGTCCATATTATGAATATGAATATAAATATGTATGTATAGGATAGGTACATCATGTATATTATATGAGCATGTATATGTATGTGTACGATGTGCCTTACCATTACTGCGTACATAAAATAAGCACGATATATTTCATTTCATATCAGATAACAATATGTATAGGATACTTTGTATTCACACATTATTATTTTCATAGTGCATATTCGGTCATTACTCCGGCAAAGGCAACTGAACGTGTAAACTTTAATATCATTATCACATTGTATTTATCATAATTACTATTATTGTAAAGTAGTTGGAGTGGTACACATACACTCTGTAACTTTCCCTCTTCCCCCTACCCTTCCCTATTTCTCTCTTTCTCTATTCCCTTTCCTATCCAGAGTAGGTAAGCATATGTAGTCTCCATACCGTCAAGCCTCGGCTTATTTTGGAGACCGTTCTGTTTAAGTTCCATAAGCTGTTTGTATTTGTCTTGTATAATTGTACTAAAAAACTATGTGTCGATATACTGTTTGTCATAAATGACATGTACATAATCATATCTGATGTAACGGAATTAAGCAGAAATAAATCAAATCAAATCAAATCAAATATTTTGGAAGTAATGTAGAAATTTCCATGAATTTTTGAAGTTCTTTTTTTATGTTGGCAAATAGGGCAAATGAACTTGTGAGTCCAAACTGCGCGCATCGTTGGGAATTGGGCGTTTTTCAGCAGCGCAGCATTGCGTGTATGGGTGGATCGAAATGAGTTACTTGGCGGAGGTCTTTGCTCTCCGAGTATTTCACTCTGACTAAAAAGAAACTTCGCTACATGATATCTTATCTATAATTGACTAACTTTTATTGATATTTCAAAGTACCTAAACAACAAATGATCACAGGATATAAAGTGTAGGTTGGGGGGAAACACCTGCCCACTCTTGTACCGGAGTATAAGCCTACACGCCTTTCCCGTCGGCGCCAGTAAAGTTTTGGCCTTTCCAATAGGCATGTGCCTCTCGGGAAAGACGATCCAAGGAAAATTAATTTCCCATAATAAAATGTAGGCCTACCGCCTGCAAATTAGGCTTTGTCTTTATCATAACCAGAATAATCATACAGTCATGTATCCTGAAATTAATATAAATCTTAAGTATACAATACAATACAATACAATACAATAAATGTTATGCTCTTCCCACTAAGCTCATGCAGAGCGCTTACAAAATTACATAAATTAAATAATGAATTGTTTCACAGAAAATTGTATAATGAACAAAAAAAAAAAAACTCCAACATTTTGATTAACCTTAGATTCATCATTTCAATGGCATATCACGATAAGTAAAACAGGCATGTACACAATCAAATACTGAAAGTATACTCATAAATACATCATATCGTATGCATATAGGGCTACGCATACATCAGGCTGTGCAGAGCTAAAAAAAAAAGATTGGATTTAAAAATAGACATGTTTTCAGAGCTTGATTTGTCAGAGTATGATGATAATCATATTAACGTGAGAACAGTTGGTTGATATGAAGCATTTCCACATCATGTCATTAATATTCCAGTGCGGCGGTTTAATTTCATTTGTCCACTTATATACAAATACACAGAATACAACAGATTAATACCAAATTAATAATGAAAATAACAAAATCAAAGACTTTTAATCTTACTCATTGCATAGGTTCTTGATGGAAAGTAATACATTGATTGGTCAGAAATTATCCAAATTTGTATTTAAGCAAGTATCATCAAATAGAATTAAACGGGTTTTTTCTTTTCCATCAGCATGAATATAGTAACAAAACATTTCGTTCACTCACCGGGCTTGAAACTAAAGTTCGCGACTAGTTCGCGACTCTAGATTTTGCTAGTTGCAGAGACGTCTCCGCGACGTCTCCGAGACGTCTCCATCAGTCGCGGAGACGTCGCGGAGACTAATCATATTCGCGACTGCTGAGACGTCTCCGCGACATCTCCGCGATGTCTCAGAGACGTCTCAGAGACGCCGCCGAGACCTGCTGGAGACCAGAAAAACTGGTCAGAGGTGGCGGAGACGTCTCCGCGACGTCTCCGCGACTCTATTTGACGCTGTTTGACCTACTTTAAAAACCACGTGACCTATCTGCGTGCTGACATCCTGCCTAGATCAAGTCAGGTGATCCTGCAACGGCTCCCTCCTGTCAATAGCAACTTTTGTGAACAAAGCATGCATAAAATCTGAATACATTATAGAACCGGTCTGTAATAATTGTGTGTCTGCATTAATTATGTGTGTGTGTGTGTGTGTGTGTGTGTGTGTGTGTGTGTGTGTGTGTGTGTGTGTGTGTGTTTCTTTCTTTTTTTTTCGGGGGGGGGGAAGGGAGATTAAACCAAAGAGTGAGAAGTGAACACATGGGTTGAGAGAGTTAAAGTGCAGAGAATAAATCAGATCAAATCAAATCAAAATTCTCTTCATCTTCATAGTATACAAAAATGAATCAGCGTCCTTGTAACGTTTTTCAGTGTGTGTATGTGGGGGGGGGGGGGGCTGCGGTATCTGATGGCTTAATCTTTGGAAATTGAAATTCATGGGTGTTGACATTTTTCCCGATTTTTTTTCCTCTTTTCTTTTTTTTTTCTTTTTTTTTTCACGAGCCAAAAATTTTGTGGTTATGGCTCCTCGGCCCCTGTGTATATGAATATCTTGCTGAAAGGGATGGTATAGTCAAGTTCTGGGTGAGATGGGGATTCAGGTTTTAACTTTTTTGTGTGATAATTAGAAACCACTCGATGAAATATTTAAAAAGAATACGATTCTAAGAGCAATTCAAGGTTTATTAATTGATGAAAATTTGTTTTGAAATGGCTGAGCTATCCGAAAACAAAGTGGTCCTATAAAGGTTGACATCTTTTATAAAGGTGCATGGTTGCACCCTAAATGCACCTGTTCGAATGGTACTACAGTAGCATTGATTCAGCCTTCCAAATTCACCATTGCATACTCACAATGCACATAATTTATATTATGTTTGTGTGTCTGATGCTGCGTTGGTGAGAATATCGTACTCGACTTGAGTAAGGAAGATATACTTGGTTGCATTCACTCAATGGCTTCATACTTAATGCTTGGTTTGATCATCCGGAGGCTGATCAACAACCTAGCTCTTTGTGTGTCCCTTTCCTGCAGCTATTTTCTCGTTACATACGATGTTTGTATAGCCAGACATTACCAGTCACATGAAACACACATAATGCAGTGTGATAGAGTTGGGAACAATGACAGAATGTCTGAATTTCACAATGATCATTGAAACATTGCATATCTTTTGGCAGAGGCGGTTAACGATAGATTTTTTTTTTTTAAAGGCATATACAATATTGTGTGCCAACGTTGATGTGTAGGCCTACATGATGGTCTATAGTGGGATTTTGGAAAATATCCATAAAAGAAGCATTTCAAAATCAAATTCGGGATACAAACTTGAAGTAAAATCAACGTACGTTGAAATCATTACAAACAGGCCTCTATGAAAACGCGAAATTATAAGAGTTACTGTAGTAGACCATCTCATTGCATAAAGTAAATAAACTTGGCTATCAGATCTTCAGTTTCTTTAACTCTTCCAAGGTATTCTCAACAAAAATTATTGATACAACAACAATATTTGAAATCAGGGGGACAGACGAGGGGTTAGCAAATCATTAGCTCATGGTTGATTTATGTTGTCTAAATTATCATGTCAGATTGTCACGTTGTCACACACAACACGTAGCATGGGAAGATCTGTTATGCGTCGGTGAGTTCATCTTTGACTTGAATGAGCATGCAAAATATATTGTACTTGGGGCACTGTGGTATAGTGGGTATATGCTTCTTAGTATTCTTCGAATCATGTCCGGTGCGTTCATTATTGGACAAGATCCTGATAAACTCGGTGACACGACATTTGCTCCTGCGACATGTGTGATCCGGGGCCCGTTTCATAAAACTTGTCATCAGTGACAAGTTGTCATAGATGTGACAAGCTACTGAAATCATTGCATCTGATTGGCTGAGAGCAAATTTGTCATAGAAATGTGACAGTTGTCACTGATAACATGTTTTATGAAACGGGCCCCGGGTCTTATTTTTTCCAGTGACTTAGGGCTGTACGGGGTAAGGGATGTGATAGAGTTTTTGATTTAGATTGATGTGAGGGTTTACGGGTTAGGGTTAGGTTTGTGGGTAGGTTATATGTTTGGCTTAGCGTGCAGATATTTTCATGGGAGCGATATTATTGTCGCAGGAGCAAATGTCATGGAATCAATAAACACAGAATGCCCCTTTAATATACCTAAAAACGCACCGTAATTATAATGCTTATAAAGCCCTCTGTGAGAGCAGTGTTATTATCGGGGCCGTCTCACAAGACCGACACCCACGTGTCATACAGCCCACGAGTTCGACATTGAAAAGAGGTCCATGAGTTATACAGCTCACGAGTCATACAGCCCATGAGTTCGACACTAGGCAAATAAAGCCCATGAGTTCGACACTGGGTAAAAACAGCCCACGAGTTTGACAGCACAACACGGGGCTTAATGTGTCGGTCTCGTGGGCCTTATTAGCTTACTGTCGAATTCTCGCATGGGCTGTATGGCTCGTGAGCTGTATGACTAGTGAGCTCTATGACTCGTGGGCTGTATGACTCGTGGGTGTCGGTCTCGTGACGTGCATCCGTTATTATCATATATATTATATTTGACTATTCCTTCCTGATTCATGTCTCTTATGTTACCATCATCAAAGCGTCTGAACAAAAAAAAAAAAAAAAAAAAAAAAAAAATGGAATCTCTGGTTCACTGACTCACAATTCCCCGACAGATGATTTGAAGACTCTCAGAATTTCTGATATACATATACATGGCAAACAGCAATATTTATGTATCAATATACTAACAATCAGCTTCCTGAATTGTTGAAAGATATATATATGTTTCAGATTATAGTATTCATTCATATCCTACCCGTCATGCAACAGATTATCATTTGGAAAATCCTAAACTCATTATAGCTCAAAATTCCTTAAGACACCATGGTCCAGATGTATGGAACTTATTGAATGATGACCTTAAACGCAGTTCTTCGTTACAACGCTTTAAAACATCCTATAAAAACGTTCTTCTCGCAATATACTCGAATTAGACATTACGCTTTTGTTAGCTCCCAATTCCTGAACACTGTATCTCATCGCTTTTCTTCTCTTCTCCTCTCTTCTCTCTACTCTTCCTATTCGGGTCCCTTTATTCTCGCTTTTTTTTTTATACATTCCACTTTGTCTTGTCCTTTTTGGTCAAATGACATCTAATATACTTATGAAAATTTACGTTATTTGTTCTACGTGTGTGTGTTCCGTTCCTTTAGTTTAAAAACAATACACAGGATTGTTACAAGGCCATACGCGTGTTATGTTCAGAGGCCGTTGTCCAAGTCACTGAGCAATTTGCTTATTGATAGCGGTCTCCCCCACCTGTACACTTAAAGATCTGTAATGAAATTCATGTATTATTTCACGTGATTATATACTTGTAATGTGAAATCTTGTTTATATTTTCATGACTTGTGAATAATATTTTGATAATTGTTATAAACCCTTCAAAAAAGTTTGGAAATTTGACTTCAGTTGTAAATTTCTCCAGTTTGTAAGCACTATACAATACATGCTTGATATAAATGGAAAGAGTATTGAATTTTCTTTAAAATGATATCCTACTCATTATGATTATGCTATCAAGTAAAGAACTGTACTCAAAAGTGTCTGATAAGGTCTGCATTGAAAAGTTGCAAAGCGAACAAGAACTGTCCTTGAGAATGGTCGTGACGAGTACATAAAGAACATGTTCTTTTGTGTTATGTCTTTTGTTCTCAACTGGTCAGCCATGAAGGCAAATTTCAATAGATATCTTAACAGTGGTGGCATGCCAGGCAATTTTGATAGATCATCAAGTTTTATGGTTGTACATCATGCCACTTGCCAAATTGAAGCTGAGATGCTTCAAAAAGATGACGACGCGAAACCACATAGAGCGAGACATGTGCACAACTTTCTCGACAGAGAGAGAGAGAGAGAGGGAGAGAGAGAGGGCATCATTAGAAATGGACTGGCCTTCATGCAGCCCCGACCTCAACCTCATAGAACATTTTTGGGATCAACTTGGTCGAGCTGTAGAGAAGAGGGTCACAAATGCAACGACATAGGCAGGACTCCGTCAGATACTGGTTGACGCTAATCAACAGCATGAGGACACGGTGCCAGGCGGTGGTGCAAGCACTTGGCTCGTTCACCAGATGAACCCCGATCATGTTCAGTGACAATATAAATACAAAGTAAACATAAAGTAAACACAAAATGAAGACAAAATGAAGACAAAATAAAGATGAAATTCCAATAAATTCAAGACCATGCAATTTCACCTCTTTATGTCTTTGTTGCGGTTAATGTGACGAGGTTCTGTGAGATGAAATGGTTTGAGTCATGATCGTTTGTGTGTGTGTGTGTGTGTGTGTGTGTGTGTGTGTGTGTGTGCGTGTGTGTGTGTATCTGTTTGGTTGAACACAAGCATGTTTCACGCCATAAAAATGCTGATGTTACAGTGAATGAACACCAAAGAAAAAATGGGGAACTCACTCGTCACGGGGACACTGCATTACGGACGTAAAAAATTGGGCCATTTTGCAACTTTTCAATTCTGACTTTACCTCATATTTGTAAGCACTGCACCTCCATGTATACGATAATCATAACATTTATGGTATCATTTTAGAGAGAATTAAACAATCTTTGTGTGGTACTAAGCACAAATAAATGATATTAAAGAAAGATGAGAAATGATTGATAAAACTCAGATTTCCAAACTTTTTTTGAAGGGTTTACTTATTTTCGTTATGTACAAGTGGAGAAATAAAACTTACTGAAACTGAAACTTATACAAAAACAAGAGACCCGCGGGTCTAGCGCTCCGTATCGCAAGTTCACCTTTCACGCAGTCACTAATCTAAATTACTCACAGCTCTACTAAAATTTGACCAGGCATTCTCAAGTAGAAGATGAAAATGTACAATAAGGGCCCCAATTTTTTTAAGATTCCTTAATTTGGGGGGATTGGGGCCCCCTGGGGCCCTCTGGGCGGGGCATGGTGCCCATTTTGATAAATTGAGATCCTGACGGCCTAGGGATGCTACCTGCCAAGTTTGACGAAAATCCATCATAAGGTTTTCAGGAAGAAGATGAAAAAGTACAATTCAAGCCCCCATTTGGACCTTCCCACCCCCCCCCCCCGCCCCCAAGAGGGGCACCCCTGGATCTGCTATGAAAAAACTTGAAACTACAGTCATTATTGTACTCACTCAGTATTATCTTAGCTCTATAACTTCTGATTCTAGAGACGATTTTTAAAGATTCCTTCATTTCGGGGGGTTTGGGCCCCCCTGGGGGCCCCCTGGGTGGGGCATGGAGCCCATTTTAACAAATTGAGATCCTAACCCCCTAGGGATGCTACCTGCCAAGTTTGGTGAGAATGGGTCATGGGGTTCTCAAGAAGAAGATGAAAATATACAATTTAGGCCCCATTAGGACCCCTCCCCACCCCCTTCCCAGGGTCCCGAGGGGGGCACCCCTGATTCTGCCATGAACAAACTTGAAACTACAGTCATCAATGTACCAACTCATAGCATTAACTTAGCTATATCACTTCTGGTTCTAGAGAAGAAGATTTTTATAGATTCCTTAATTTTTGGGGGTTTGGGCCCCCCTGGGGGCCCCCTGGGTGGGGCATGGTGCCCATTTTAACAAATTGAGTTCCTAACCCCCTAGGGATGCTACCTGCCAAGTTTGATGAAAATTGGTCTTGGGGATTTCAAGAAGAAGATGAAAATGTAAAAAGTTTACGCACGACGGACGACGGACGACGCACGACGCACGACGGACGCCGGACGGAGGGCGATCGCAATAGCTCACTTGAGCCTTTGGCTCAGGTGAGCTAAAAAAGTGCTTAAAGTGGAAATCCAGTCCAAATATAAGTTAGTCTGATAAGAAATAGTAAAATATTACGAGTTCAACAGTAAAAATTTTGATTGAAATCGGGTGAAAAATAAGGAAGTTATATGACATTTTGAAGTTTCGCTAATTTTTGAGGAAACAGTTCTTGAACGGTCAATATGAATATGTAAATGGCAGGAGTGACCATGCAGTGGCGGATCCAGAAGTTAAAGTTGAAGTTATTCAACCAGGAATAGCACCATGTTTCAGACTTCAATGACCAGAAACATTTAATTTTTGACATTTTTTTTTGTACACGATCAATGGAAAATTGTGAGGTTATGACATGTCAACTCACTTATTTGCATATCCATACCCACTGTATACAAGAACTGTTTTGCAGAAATTAGCAAAACTTCAAAATGTCATAACTTCTCTATTTTTCATCTGATTTCAGTCAAATTTTTAACCTTGGACAGATGCATTAATTCAGCCTTCAAAGTTCACCATTGCACACTCATAATGCACATATTATAATGTTATGTTTGTGTGTATGATGCTGCATTGGTGAGAATATCGTACTTGACTTGAATAAGGAAGATATACTTGGTTGCATCCCCTCAATGGCTTCATGTTTGATACTTGGTTTCCTCTCATCTCCCTAGTTTGATTAACAACCTCTTCGTGTATCTCTGTCATGGTACGTATACGTTGTTGGCATAGTCAGACATTACCAGTCACATGCAACACACATAATGCGGTGTGATAGAGTTGGGAACAATGACATTCCTAACACGGAAGCCAGAATGTCTTGATTTCACAATGATCATTGAAACATCGGATTTGTGTGTGGTGTGTGTGTGTGTGTGTGTGTGTGTGTGTGTGTGTGTGTGTGTGTGTGTGTGTGTGTGTGTGTGTGTGTGTGTGTGTGTGTGTGTGTGTGTGTGTGTGTGTGTGTGTGTGTATGTGTGTGTGTGTGTGTGTGTGCGTGTGGAGGGGTTAACAGTTCATGAGATTAAGAATAATATATGTGCCAATGTTGTTGTGTATAGGCCTATATTATGGTCTAGCGGGATTTTGGAAGATATGCACACAAGAGGCATTTTAAAATCAAAGTTGGGATAAACAAACTTTCAGTAAAATTCAAGCAGGCCTCCGCTGAAATCATTACAAACCGGCTTCTATGAAAACGCAACATTGTAAGAGTTAGACCATCTTATTTGCAGAAGGTAAACAAACTAGCCCAGATCATCAGTTTCTTTAACTCTTCCGAGGTATTCTCAACAGACACTATTAATACAACATCAATATTTGAAGTCAGGGGTATTGTGTCTGCACGAGACATATTGTGACTATCTATGGTGTAGCAGTAAACATCATGTTTCATTCATTCCATAGTCAGCCATCTCACCGCCACCCTTCCACTGTCAAGTTCTTATCGTTCTCTGGTTTCTTTCTCTCATCATGATCTTTAATACACCGACAGCTACTTTCTGTTCCTACTTCCTTTCCGCTCTCCCCGTCATTCATCATCACCTCATCACACCATATCAGCAATATAGATATAAACAACACCGAAAGTCACCGGGTCATGTTTTGTAAATATAATGTACAGTGATACATCAAATGTACATGTGTTGGATTGATATACTGGAGAACAATGAATAAAGCACACTTGCGTTTTGACTCCAGAGCAAAGCAGTCATGCCTCCTTCATTCTCTCACTGAGTCTTAGAGTCCGACTTCATCCTCACACACACAAAAACATAAAAAGGGGGACAGACGATGCATATATTTTCATGGGAGCAATATTATTGTCACAGGAGCAAATGTCATGGAACCAATAAACACAGAATGCCCCTTTAATATACCTAAAAACGCGCCGTAATAATGCTTACAGAGCCCTCTGTGAGAGCAGTGTTATTATCATAATTATTTATTCATTATATTTGCCTTCCTGATTCATGTCTCTTATGTTACCATCATCAAAGCGTCTGAAAAAAAAAAAAAAAAAAAATCTCTGGTTCACTGACTCACAATCCACTGACAGACCTGGACAAAATACTAAGTAAGTCTGTCGTCAAAAGAGGGCGCTGAACCGCTTGACTCTCAATACCTACTTGAATACCCAGCTTGGCCAACCCGGTTTTACTAAACATCCACCAAGCCGACGCTTGGGACATCTAAGAACCGCTTCGGTCATTCCAGTCCTGAAATCTGTCATTTTCAGCTGAACCCTCTTACAAATAGACTGATGTAAATTCTTCTCATTCATCCGGTCGAAGTACAAGATCAATAATTAGTTGAATCAAGAAACTATTGATAATATTGGCGAAACGTCGCAACAGTGAGTTTGTTTTCCAGTTTCTTGATTCAACTAATTATTGACCTCTTATGTCTTAGAAGGCTGCACGACAATGCAGGCTGCGATACACACACACACACACTTTTTTTTTTTGGGGGGGGGATAATTATTTATTCGAATTTCGTTGAATTTTACATCATAGAACAAAAACGTTCACAGAAACAAAACAAAACATCATACAAAGACAAACTGCATTATACACAAAATATTGTACACAATAACGTCAATCACACTATATAAGGACAAAATGCAGTAACACCAACATTGTGCAAACTAATGTCAAACTTACATTGTAACTCTTTTAACCACGGAAACGAAATCCGCTTTTTTTTTTAAACACATATTCTCGCAAAAAGCCCGCAAAACGGGAAATTTGCTTAAAACACAAAACGGGGCATATTTCACTACATCTCTAAAGAAAAAAAAAGAACAAAACAAACGAGGCCATTTGCAAGAAAACATACACACATGCGCACACGCATCCCCACACGACGCCAATATGCATCCCACCCCCTCCCCCCCCCCCCCTTCAGCCCTCAGGTTTCAGGTTTTATTCACACTTGAATAACTCTGCCGTGTAAATTGCCATTTTGTTTCTCAAACAATAAAATACTTCCTCGTCATAATGTGGAAGTGATGTGGAAATGGTAGAAGTAATAGAGATGAAGAAGAAAAGAAAGAAAGAAAGAAAAAGAAAAACCTGACAACAATATAACGATAACTCGCAGATACAGTCATGTACGGCAAAATTCAAAACAGAAAAAGATAATCACATAGGATTATCATCCTCGTTATACCTCATAGGTATTCCCATTTTGACAAATGCATTCCAACTGCTCCTCTTTTACTCGCTATCTTTTTTCTTCTTCTTTGCACGTCTTAAAATACTTCATAACATCATTAAAATTTGGTACCTCCCCTTCTGATCTCGCTAAATATAAAATATTTTTAATCATCAATATAATCCATCCTTTGATTTTTAACGAGCTTCTGGATATACCTGTATAAACAACTTCCCAATTCATATTTCCTAGTTCTTCTAAATTAAATTTCTGAATAATAATTTGCCACAAATCCTGCACTTTAATACACTCCCAAAATAAATGTGAATATGTCTCAGTGCTCTTTTTGCAGAAAGAACAGAGATCATCCGAAACAAAACCAAATCTCAACAGATTAACTTTTGTATAAAGTGCACCATGAAGAAGTTTAAACTGAAATTCCCTAAGCTTTGGGATGAGAGTTGTGACTCTGGGTCGGAGAAAAATATATTGGGTTACTTTTGGGGAGAAGACAAAATTACTCTGTTGATCTCGTACTTCCAATGTATATAAATGCTGTAAATCAGTTTAAAAATGCGTGTAAATCTTTCTCGACGGTATGTCACCAATCCTAATTTCTTTGCCATGTAATTTTAACCAAATATCATACACTTGAAAAGGTTTAGTACTG
Organism: Diadema setosum; assembly: GCA_033980235.1. Lineage (NCBI taxonomy): Eukaryota > Metazoa > Echinodermata > Echinoidea > Diadematoida > Diadematidae > Diadema > Diadema setosum. The sequence continues at coordinate 8,501,649 of CM067060.1, read as the reverse complement.
ACCCATTCAGGATAAACTAAACCGTCCACTTTTCAAAATTACATCACAAATCCTCCAAACATATTAAATTTCCTCACTACATAACCCTGCCTTTTGAAAATAAATAATATATAGGCCGTATACCTTTTCCATCAAAATTATGACATTATCTATAAATATTCTTCCTAAAAAGCTTTTCATTGTATATCATTTTACCTTTCAATAAAAAAAAAATATTATTAAATACTATTTGATTCATATGCCCCTCTTCTAAATCTCTCAAACTTCCCAAATCTTTCCACGCTTGTAAAATCTCTTTGTAAAATTTCGGAACTTTCAAAGAAAGTTTATTTGTTTCAAAATTACACTGAAAAATTAAAATGCCACCAACTGACCTAAAAACATATTGAAAATACTTTTTCCAGGTCATATTCTTTTCTCCACAAAAAAGTCTTTTCACCCACATTACCACACACACACACGCACACACACACACACACACACACACACACAAACTATACATAACAGGGGCGGATCCAGGAATTCCGTAAAGGGCGGGAGGCCCCTTTACAAATCTAAAGGGGCGCACTCGCCCCCCCCCCCCCCCCCCGATTTGTTCTTTTTTTTTTTCGTTTGTTTAAAAAACAATAAAGGGGGGGGGGGGGGGGTCCTGTGCACCCCGCCTGGATCCGCCACTGCATAAAATCCCTTTAGTCCTGCAGTAAGCCTACATAGACAAAAATAAACTGTAAATAAACTGTATTATGATGTAAATAACACAGTCCGCATCAAGAATCTCTTCAGCTTATTGAAGGAAGCAGGCTCAACCAGAAGAAGAAGAAGAAGAAGAAGAAGAAGAAGACATAGCATCATTATGCAGTGTCAATATCAAAATTTGCTTACTCTCTAACCACTTTTATGATGGGATCATCCTCATTCTTTCATTCCTTTGATTAAAAAAAAATTGTATTCTGAATGAAATGCACATTATTCAAAAGTAACATAATCGTTTATTCAGTGAAATTATTGGCAATAGTCTGGTCGCATCAGCTATATAACGAGATCAATCATGACATAATTATTATAGCAATATGATTTATCATTGTGAAATATATCACATCTGTTGTACTATCAAATTATTGGAAACTATCATCGATAGTTGCGCAGTACTTAACAGGAAACCGCAAGGGGAAGGGGGAAAATGCATAAATGTGACATGAGCAGACAAGGGTAAAACTGTTTATTGTTAAAGGGGTGGCCTTTCACACGTGCTGGAGGAAGTGGGACAAAAACATTTCAGAAGAACAGAAAGAAATATCGTTTTATATAAAACCCAGACAAACTAAAAACAGATTATCAAAGCAGATCGCAAGGTGATTCATTCAAAAGTGTGTAGTAAGCAATCCGTAGTCTCAATTATTATCTTGCCAATAAAGGCTAAAAGGTAGGGCTCCATTCTAAACCTTTTCCTTTTATCTGTCAACTATTATCAATGCAATTCAATGCATTTATTTTTTCATTCTTCTTTTCTTTTTCAACAAAACATAACGCATAATAAGTTTGGAATGACATCATAAACATAAACATTCTACTTTGCAAAAGATAAATGATACAGATAAACAAAAGAATGCATACTGGCAAAAAAGTACAAAGTTATGCTTTAGGTGAGAAAAAAAAGAATTGAGAGGTCCATTAAAAAGCAAGCTTGTATGTTGTGAACCACTCAAAAATGAACAAACTTATGAATTACTTATTTACAAATACTTATCACAAATATAATTTACGACAGAACGGAACAAGACGGGAGAAATACAAAAGACATGACACGACTTGACAATAAAAGACGGAAAGAATGGAGGGAGAGAAAGAAAAAAAAAAAACCAAGAGAATGCCTACACGCTAAACTTATAGGGAAATGGAACAGGGGGTGATTGAGAATGTGCTTCAGAGGGCTGGTACTGCACGCAGCTGTGCAAGGATTTGATGGCTATTACATAATAATCCACGTAATCCATTACGTAATAATAGTGATCGAAAGATTGGTGGATGGATGATGAACCCTGGGGTTGATGAGATATATCTAATAAAGAAATATATCAGAGAGGATTTAACAGAAATGATTTCAACTTGCGCTTAACCCTAACTAGGCCGGGCTATTTAGGTAGATCATAGAGCCGGGGGGGGGGGGGGGGGGTGGGGGGGGGGGGGGCCTCCCAGGCCCCCCTCCAGATCTCGGCCGTCGACCGCGCGATCGCGACGAAAATTGGAACACACATTGCCTATGATGTAATCTAAAGTATCACAGAGTTAAATTGTAAAAAAATATAATTTATGCTAAATTATGCTAATTTATGCATAATGATGCATGAAATCAGACAATTTGGTATAAATCACTAAATAGAGCTCAAAATGGGCACATTTTTTGAGTAAATGTTCTTTTTAGTGTCCTGAGCAAATATAAGAGAAAAAAATTGTGTCATCAGAAAAAAATTCTTAAGTATTTTATTGTTTTTGAATTTCTTATGTATTTCTTTGTTTTTTCGACTTTATGGTTTTCATTGTTTTTTTGGTGAAACTTGTCCGCGACATTGTTCCGATCAAGAAAATATGTTATTAATTGATTTTAATCAATAAAACCCCAAAATAATCATACTTTTATGAAATTTGCCTGTAAGCACAGTTTGCATTGAAATTGTACACGAATTCACGTTTTTGAGCAATTTTTGGTCTGACATGCACATACATATTTATGCGCAACTTCGGAACCGCGCACCGGGGCATTGCAAATTTGGTGTCAAAAGATGCGGGAGACTCAAAAGAAAAAAGTCATGAAACGTCGCGGCGATAGCTTTTCGCGTTAGCGATACATCGCGCGGAACGTCGAGGGGGGGGGGGGGCTCGGAGGCCCCCCCCCCCCGGCCTAGTTAGGGTTAAAAGAATGCAAAGAAGGGGAATTTTTTATTTCACAAAATCCAAAATCCAAAATCCAAATTCCAAAATCTAGGACCGGTGTATATTATAAATGTACTCTGAGCTAATAAAGTTCTCAGGAGGGGCAAATGAAACTTATGAGATTGCCTAGTGGGATAAGTATGAAAAAAAACTGGTTCCGTGGAAAAATTGAATAAACAGGTAAGATGACACGTCTTAGGAAAACTTTTGGGAGAAGATGGCAACCAGTCCTGAGGAAGATGAATCTCATCAGGTGAGGAATATGATATATTATGATCCGTGCGTGGGAGGAGCCGAAGCTATTCTGTCATAATTATGACGATCACATCCTGGGGGGGGGGGGGGGGGGGGGTCATCGATTTAGTCAGCGCTGACAAGTTGTCAGTCTCTGACAATTTCAGCAAAATCCTTGGTTTTGATTGGCTGAGATGCTCTGGTCACCGACTGTTACTATGGTGATTGTCAGAGACTGACAACTTGTCAGCGCTGACAACTTTCATGAAACGGTACCCTGATGTTTGGACTAACTTAAAGCTATTACATACGCAATATCAATTAGCTGTAGGCCTATACCGTATACGTGGATTTCATATTTCCTGATTTCTATGTGTTGTGGGGGGGGGGGGGGAGGGGGAGGGGGAGACAAACAGACAATCACACGGAACTAATATATAGTCCACCGGCCGTAGGTTTCACCTAATTGCGAGAGGTAAATAAATATCTCTAAGGAATTTGTATTCAAAAAGTACTGGTATATGGTACATGCATGGAGCACGCTGCCATAGTGTGCTCAAGAGCAGGCATGCTTTTTCTCACAAATTATATTTAAAAAAAAAAGGGGGGATGATTTCCAGCCAAAACGAGAGCCATATTTCGGGACAATTGTTTTTGTTGTTGTTTATTGTTGTTGTTGTTGTTGTTGTGGTGGTGGTGGTGGTAGTGTATCTTTTCGTTTTTAACCGGCCGATTTAATAAAAAAAAAATATTACAAATTTGGTCTACAGCAGATTGCACAGTTCCCCTTGGGAGAGCTGCCGCTATCAAACTAATCATTTTTTACTGAACTCAATGATTCTGCCTGCATCACGATCCACTCTCCCTGCTGGTGGCCCATCATGATGCCGTTGCAAGGTAGGTCGAGGTGTAGAAGTTAGTAATCGCGTACACGAAATGATATTTTTTTTTTTTTTTGGAACAAAATAAGATTCTGTTACGAAATTATATTTGCCATGTCATTCTGTCACAAAATGAAAAAGTACAAGTCTTTTTTGTAACAAAATGAGATTTTGTTTACAAAATAATTTTTGTTATTTCATTTTGTAACAAAATGGATAACTGTCTTCCTAATTTTTGTAAGTAAACCAGATTTCGTTACAAAATGAAATTGTTTTTTTACGAAATTGTCTGTACAATTTCATTTTGTAACGAAATGGATTTCAGTGTATGATTTCTGTAGTTTTAAAGGTAGGGAATCCCATTTGCACGCCTTAAATGAAGAGTTGTATAAATACAGTGGTATGTTGAAGAGAGTATCATTTTAGAAACTCCCATAAAGTATTGAAAGTGGAAGGTAACATTTAGTACATTTTTTTGACCGTTAGATTTTGAATTGAATTGTTTTCGGGGCTCACCGTAAATTCCAGTACATTACTAGGCTACCTTTGCAGACCCATGTACTGCATGTGTGTCCATCATGTATATTTTGTAAAGAAAGTTCATCAACACTTACAAACATTTCTATATACATTCTTGCCACACACTCTATATGTTATTACATCAGCTCTTGTACTTTTAGATTTGTGTTTATAGATCACAAATACAGAAGAATGCAACAAAAAGGCTTAAGTGTGGCTGACACACAGAACTACTGAGTAGTTGAGTTTTGTGCATTATTCAAATTGTAGATAACTGTTGACTTCCAAATTTCTAAGCAGTGGCCTAAGCAAGTCCCCTGAGGTTCATATTTAATGTTTTGCTGCATTTTGGGAGGTCTGTAAAAGGTATCCCCTACCTTTAAGGTAATTTCGTGTCTATTTGGACGGAATTTTCAAGCGAACACTTGGCGCCCCATACACTGCTAGCGGACTGCGGAAGAGATTTTACATCGTGCCCTAAAATATACACTTCAAGTACATCTACAACTCAGTACGCTGCTGAATCCTGGAAGGTCTGCCACCGCACCGGGACTGCTGTGACAATCCAAACAAAATGCATAATCGGAAAGAGGATGCGTTGCGATTTGCATTTGGGGGAATTTCTTGCATGTGTGGCGCCTTTGGTAAGAGAAAAATGAAGCTAGGCGCTGTTCTTTTTTATGCTGCGTCTTGTGTGGTTCACCCGCCTAATGACCAATAGTGTACGCCGGTGGTCAAATTGTGTGGTCAAGGCAATATAGGTCTAGGCCATCCAGTCAGTGCAATGACGCTGTGCGTGTCAAGTATCCGCTTGCATGTATACGCAGGAATATTAATAATAGTAAGTTAGAACTCATACTCCCTTGATTGGTTTATCCATGGACCTAGACAGGTCCATGGACGATGGTCTATCTGAGCGGAAGGCTGACTCTCTGCTACAAACCTCGGACACATTAGCCCTGACTAGGACTAACTAGTTAGACATAAACATTGCAAATGGTGCATTTTTGGTGGTAATTAAAATGTGGCATGGTACTGTGGGTACTTGATATAATAAATTTTAGAAACAAGTCTGTGTGTGTGTATTCATGTATTCAGTTATATGATCATGAATACGCTTAACTTGCCTGTAATATTTAACGTTACAAATATACAATAGATCCTAACTCAACTGATTTGTTTTGAAGTTAATTGTTCATTTATGTGTGTGTGTGTGTTTTAGTTGGTATATGATAATGATATGATTTTATATTTTATTTTAAGTTTGTTTCTGTGTCTATATGTGCATTTATAAAATTCTGCAATTCAGCCATCGGGCTGCAGATGACTGTATTTCTGAACCATTTTTACTACTGTTGCTACCAAATATTTGGACTGAAAGCATACATCGCTTACATGATTGATTTCTCATGGTTGCTTGAATTAATACACCATCATCCAGTGGCGTATCCAGGGGGATCGAGCGCGCGCCCCCCTTTATTTTTTTGCTAAAACAAAAGAAACTAGACCCGGAATTTGTCAAGACTGACAAATTAGGTGATCCGATCTTTTGAAAATCAATGATTTGAGTTTTGATTCCAATATAGGCATGACTATACAGGTTTCATCTGTGTTTAGGGATATTAGCTGTGTGATGTTTGGATACTGATTTTGAAAAGGGAGTCAGGTCTGCCATCTATGGTACCAAATTCCGTTCACACTATAACGAAGATACAGAATAAAGTATATTTGAGCATTGAGCCCACTTTGCACTGCCAAGATGGCATCTGAACAAAAAGTGATTACTTTGTGAAATGATCGATGTGACATGGTCTTTGCGTGTGCAAAATATGGGAGAGATAGGACATGTATCAATACAGGATGAAACATTTATGATCTTTGACCCTTATTTACATATCAAGACGGTGTCTGATCAAGTAGTTTTTATTTTATGAATTAATGTACGTAACATGAACTAAACATGTGCAAAATATGGGGGTGAGAGGGGCTATTTTTCTTGAGTTATTGCAAAGAAAGTTGGAAAAAGAAAGATATATGAAAATACATCGAAGATAACCTTTAATTTCAACCATGTTTTTGGACGTGATCCCGACATCGTATGAAAAACAAAGGGGACACGTACGATAGCGCAAAGTCTCAGCTACAACATTTTAAAATCTGGGAGAAATTCACCGAAGGGTAAGTGAGCTAGTGCTCTTTTCGAAAATCAGTGATTTGAGTCCTGATCCCAATAGGCATGACCGTAAAGGTGTCATCTGTGGTTATGGACATTGGCCGTGTGATGTTTGGATTCTCATTTAGAAAAAAGAGAGTCGGGATTGCCATCTTTGGTTCCATATTCCGTATACACTATAACGAAGATACACAATGAAGTATATTTGATCATTGACAACACTTTGCACAGCCAAGATGGCATCTGAGAAAAAAACTGGTTATTTTGTGAAATGATCTTGGTAACGTGGTCTTTGTGTGTGCGAAATATTGGAAAGATAGAACATGTATTCACCAAGATACAGGATGATACATTTATGACCTGTGACCCTAATTTACCTACCCAAGACGGTGTTCGATCAAATAGTTGTTACCTTATAAAATAATGTACGTCACATGAACTAAACATGTGCAAAATATGGGGTTCATAGGGAATGTCTTTCATGTGTTATTGCAAAGAAATTTGCAAAAAGAAAGAAATATGAAAATACATCGAAGCTAAGCTTTTATTAAGCGAAGTTTTTCGACGTGATTTCGACGTCGTATGAAAAACAAAAAAAACAACGAAGGACACATTACCGATAGCGCATAGTTTCAGCTAACACATATTAAAATCTGGGAGAAATTCACCGTAGGATCAGTGAGATAGTGCTCGATAAAGACAGTCATGTTAATTTTCATTTCAAGAAAAACTGCACTCTTATAGAGATAACTCGTAAATGGCTCAGATTTGAAAAGGTTACCTTCAATCTATTTTTACGGGGTGAAGACTTCATCCAGCGAAATTGTTGAATGATTAAAACTAATAGAGTATTAAATAAGCTACAGCATACTGAAATCTGGGTGAAAATTGGCCAAGGATAAGAGAGATACGCTCGAGTAAACTTGAAATTTGATGACGTCATTTTGAAAATTTACTTTTTTTATTTTATTAAGAAATTTGATATCTTTTCATCATTTTTCCAGCATCGCCAACCCATGAAATGACATGTACAACTCATCAGCTTTCAGAATATGTTACAAAAATGGGGGGTCACCGTCCATCCTGACGAGTAAGATCGGATTCAAAATTGGCGGTTTTTTGGCATTGTTGCACTGTATATCGCCATTGACGCGCGCGCGGATTTTCAACTTTGACGGGCCCGTATGACGTCATATTGAGTCGGATTGACTTGAAACTTGGTAGAAATATTCCTTGACATTTCAGGCATCCGATTTGTGTAAAAAAAGTGTAAATTTCTATTGCATATGAGCTGTACGTGCGTATATGCACGCGCGCGTACGCGTCCGTCCAATTTTTTCAATTTTTCAAAAAATGCTCCAAATGGTCTGAAACGTGTCCAAAAAAAATTTGAGCTCGATTTGAGCATACAAATATTTCAAAGCGCGCGTACGCGCACGTTTCAAGAGAAGGTATGCATTTTGAGAATATGAGTAAAATGCCCATAACTTGAAATATATGTGACGTAAATTTCATTGAAAAACTCCATTCCATTAATGAGATATGATTGAGAATGTGTTTTCATATAATGACGTCATAGTGACGTCACGATTGACCAATCACAATGATATTTTAGATTTGTCGTCTTTGGGACATGATACATATATGGTATGAGTTTGAAATTGATACTCTGAGAACTTTCTGAGTAAGTAGATGCACAAATTTTGTCCAGAAAGAAAGAAGAAGAAGAAGAAGAACAAAGAATCCGTACAGATACAGAAGGTGATCCGAGAGGATACTCGGATCACCTAATGAAGCTAAGCTTTGATTACTTAAGCCGAGTTTTTCGACGTGCTTTTGACGTCGTATGAAAAAACGGAGAACTTATTACGATAGCGCAAAGTCTCAGCTACAACATATTAAAATCTGGGAGAAATTCATCAAAGGGTGAGTGAGCTCGTGCTGGATAAAGACAATCATGTCAATTTTCACATCTAGAAAAATTCCCTCCCGTAGAGATAACACGTCATAATGACGATAAAGAAAGAAGTACATATGACCTTTGACCCCACTTTGCACAGACAAGATGTCATCTGAGCAAAAAGTGGTTATTTTGTGATATGATCCTTGTAACATGGTCTTTACGTGTGCAAAATATGGGAAAGATAGGACATGAATTCACCAAGATACAGGATGAAACATTTATAACCTTTGACCCTTATTTACATACCCAAGATGGCATCTGATCAAGTACTTGTTATTTTATGAAATAATGAACGTGACATGAACTAAGCATGTGCAAAATATGGTGTTGATAGGGTATGTTTTTCTTGAGTTATTGCAAAGAAAGTTGCAGAAAGAAAGAAATATTTCAATACAACGAATATAAGCTTTAATTTCAACCAAGTTTATTGACGTAATCCCGACATCGTATAAAAAAACAAAAGGCACACTTGCGATAGCCCAAAGTCTCAGCTACAACATATTAAAATCTGGGAGAAATTCACCGAAGCATAAGTGAGCTAGTGCTTGAAAAAGACAGTCATGTCAATTTTCATTTCAAGAAAAACTGCACTCCCATAGAGATTACACGTAAACTGGTCAAATTCGACAAGGTTACATTCAATCTATTTTTACGATGTCATGCTGTCATTCAATCAAAATTGTGTTATTATATAACTGATAGAGCATTAAATTAGCTACAGCATACTGAAATCTGGGTGAAAATTGGCCAAGGATAAGAGAGATACGCTCGAGTAAACTTGAAATTTGATGACGTCATTTTGAAAATTTACTTTTTTTATTTTATTAAGAAATTTGATATCTTTTCATCATTTTTCCAGCATCGCCAACCCATGAAATGACATGTACAACTCATCAGCTTTCAGAATATGTTACAAAAATGGGGGGTCACCGTCCATCCTGACGAGTAAGATCGGATTCAAAATTGGCGGTTTTTTGGCATTGTTGCACTGTATATCGCCATTGACGCGCGCGCGGATTTTCAACTTTGACGGGCCCGTATGACGTCATATTGAGTCGGATTGACTTGAAACTTGGTAGAAATATTCCTTGACATTTCAGGCATCTGATTTGTGTAAAAAAAGTGTAAATTTCTATTGCATATGAGCTGTACGTGCGTATATGCACGCGCGCGTACGCGTCCGTCCAATTTTTTCAATTTTTCAAAAAATGCTCCAAATGGTCTGAAACGTGTCCAAAAAAAATTTGAGCTCGATTTGAGCATACAAATATTTCAAAGCGCGCGTACGCGCACGTTTCAAGAGAAAGTATGCATTTTGAGAATATGAGTAAAATGCCCATAACTTGAAATATATGTGACGTAAATTTCATTGAAAAACTCCATTCCATTAATGAGATATGATTGAGAATGTGTTTTCATATAATGACGTCATAGTGACGTCACGATTGACCAATCACAATGATATTTTAGATTTGTCGTCTTTGGGACATGATACATATATGGTATGAGTTTGAAATTGATACTCTGAGAACTTTCTGAGTAAGTAGATGCACAAATTTTGTCCAGAAAGAAAGAAGAAGAAGAAGAAGAACAAAGAATCCGTACAGATACAGAAGGTGATCCGAGAGGATACTCGGATCACCTAATGAAGCTAAGCTTTGATTACTTAAGCCGAGTTTTTCGACGTGCTTTTGACGTCGTATGAAAAAACGGAGAACTTATTACGATAGCGCAAAGTCTCAGCTACAACATATTAAAATCTGGGAGAAATTCATCGAAGGGTGAGTGAGCTCGTGCTGGATAAAGACAATCATGTCAATTTTCACATCTAGAAAAATTCCCTCCCGTAGAGATAACACGTCATAATGACGATAAAGAAAGAAGTACATATGACCTTTGACCCCACTTTGCACAGACAAGATGTCATCTGAGCAAAAAGTGGTTATTTTGTGATATGATCCTTGTAACATGGTCTTTACGTGTGCAAAATATGGGAAAGATAGGACATGAATTCACCAAGATACAGGATGAAACATTTATAACCTTTGACCCTTATTTACATACCCAAGATGGCATCTGATCAAGTACTTGTTATTTTATGAAATAATGAACGTGACATGAACTAAGCATGTGCAAAATATGGTGTTGATAGGGTATGTTTTTCTTGAGTTATTGCAAAGAAAGTTGCAGAAAGAAAGAAATATTTCAATACAACGAATATAAGCTTTAATTTCAACCAAGTTTATTGACGTAATCCCGACATCGTATAAAAAAACAAAAGGCACACTTGCGATAGCCCAAAGTCTCAGCTACAACATATTAAAATCTGGGAGAAATTCACCGAAGCATAAGTGAGCTAGTGCTTGAAAAAGACAGTCATGTCAATTTTCATTTCAAGAAAAACTGCACTCCCATAGAGATTACACGTAAACTGGTCAAATTCGACAAGGTTACATTCAATCCATTTTTACGACGTCATGCTGTCATTCAATCAAAATTGTGTTATTATATAACTGATAGAGCATTAAATTAGCTACAGCATACTGAAATCTGGGTGAAAATTGGCCAAGGATAAGAGAGATACGCTCGAGTAAACTTGAAATTTGATGACGTCATTTTGAAAATTTACTTTTTTTATTTTATTAAGAAATTTGATATCTTTTCATCATTTTTCCAGCATCGCCAACCCATGAAATGACATGTACAACTCATCAGCTTTCAGAATATGTTACAAAAATGGGGGGTCACCGTCCATCCTGACGAGTAAGATCGGATTCAAAATTGGCGGTTTTTTGGCATTGTTGCACTGTATATCGCCATTGACGCGCGCGCGGATTTTCAACTTTGACGGGCCCGTATGACGTCATATTGAGTCGGATTGACTTGAAACTTGGTAGAAATATTCCTTGACATTTCAGGCATCCGATTTGTGTAAAAAAAGTGTAAATTTCTATTGCATATGAGCTGTACGTGCGTATATGCACGCGCGCGTACGCGTCCGTCCAATTTTTTCAATTTTTCAAAAAATGCTCCAAATGGTCTGAAACGTGTCCAAAAAAAATTTGAGCTCGATTTGAGCATACAAATATTTCAAAGCGCGCGTACGCGCACGTTTCAAGAGAAAGTATGCATTTTGAGAATATGAGTAAAATGCCCATAACTTGAAATATATGTGACGTAAATTTCATTGAAAAACTCCATTCCATTAATGAGATATGATTGAGAATGTGTTTTCATATAATGACGTCATAGTGACGTCACGATTGACCAATCACAATGATATTTTAGATTTGTCGTCTTTGGGACATGATACATATATGGTATGAGTTTGAAATTGATACTCTGAGAACTTTCTGAGTAAGTAGATGCACAAATTTTGTCCAGAAAGAAAGAAGAAGAAGAAGAAGAACAAAGAATCCGTACAGATACAGAAGGTGATCCGAGAGGATACTCGGATCACCTAATGAAGCTAAGCTTTGATTACTTAAGCCGAGTTTTTCGACGTGCTTTTGACGTCGTATGAAAAAACGGAGAACTTATTACGATAGCGCAAAGTCTCAGCTACAACATATTAAAATCTGGGAGAAATTCATCGAAGGGTGAGTGAGCTCGTGCTGGATAAAGACAATCATGTCAATTTTCACATCTAGAAAAATTCCCTCCCGTAGAGATAACACGTCATAATGACGATAAAGAAAGAAGTACATATGACCTTTGACCCCACTTTGCACAGACAAGATGTCATCTGAGCAAAAAGTGGTTATTTTGTGATATGATCCTTGTAACATGGTCTTTACGTGTGCAAAATATGGGAAAGATAGGACATGAATTCACCAAGATACAGGATGAAACATTTATAACCTTTGACCCTTATTTACATACCCAAGATGGCATCTGATCAAGTACTTGTTATTTTATGAAATAATGAACGTGACATGAACTAAGCATGTGCAAAATATGGTGTTGATAGGGTATGTTTTTCTTGAGTTATTGCAAAGAAAGTTGCAGAAAGAAAGAAATATTTCAATACAACGAATATAAGCTTTAATTTCAACCAAGTTTATTGACGTAATCCCGACATCGTATAAAAAAACAAAAGGCACACTTGCGATAGCCCAAAGTCTCAGCTACAACATATTAAAATCTGGGAGAAATTCACCGAAGCATAAGTGAGCTAGTGCTTGAAAAAGACAGTCATGTCAATTTTCATTTCAAGAAAAACTGCACTCCCATAGAGATTACACGTAAACTGGTCAAATTCGACAAGGTTACATTCAATCCATTTTTACGACGTCATGCTGTCATTCAATCAAAATTGTGTTATTATATAACTGATAGAGCATTAAATTAGCTACAGCATACTGAAATCTGGGTGAAAATTGGCCAAGGATAAGAGAGATACGCTCGAGTAAACTTGAAATTTGATGACGTCATTTTGAAAATTTACTTTTTTTATTTTATTAAGAAATTTGATATCTTTTCATCATTTTTCCAGCATCGCCAACCCATGAAATGACATGTACAACTCATCAGCTTTCAGAATATGTTACAAAAATGGGGGGTCACCGTCCATCCTGACGAGTAAGATCGGATTCAAAATTGGCGGTTTTTTGGCATTGTTGCACTGTATATCGCCATTGACGCGCGCGCGGATTTTCAACTTTGACGGGCCCGTATGACGTCATATTGAGTCGGATTGACTTGAAACTTGGTAGAAATATTCCTTGACATTTCAGGCATCCGATTTGTGTAAAAAAAGTGTAAATTTCTATTGCATATGAGCTGTACGTGCGTATATGCACGCGCGCGTACGCGTCCGTCCAATTTTTTCAATTTTTCAAAAAATGCTCCAAATGGTCTGAAACGTGTCCAAAAAAAATTTGAGCTCGATTTGAGCATACAAATATTTCAAAGCGCGCGTACGCGCACGTTTCAAGAGAAAGTATGCATTTTGAGAATATGAGTAAAATGCCCATAACTTGAAATATATGTGACGTAAATTTCATTGAAAAACTCCATTCCATTAATGAGATATGATTGAGAATGTGTTTTCATATAATGACGTCATAGTGACGTCACGATTGACCAATCACAATGATATTTTAGATTTGTCGTCTTTGGGACATGATACATATATGGTATGAGTTTGAAATTGATACTCTGAGAACTTTCTGAGTAAGTAGATGCACAAATTTTGTCCAGAAAGAAAGAAGAAGAAGAAGAAGAACAAAGAATCCGTACAGATACAGAAGGTGATCCGAGAGGATACTCGGATCACCTAATGAAGCTAAGCTTTGATTACTTAAGCCGAGTTTTTCGACGTGCTTTTGACGTCGTATGAAAAAACGGAGAACTTATTACGATAGCGCAAAGTCTCAGCTACAACATATTAAAATCTGGGAGAAATTCATCGAAGGGTGAGTGAGCTCGTGCTGGATAAAGACAATCATGTCAATTTTCACATCTAGAAAAATTCCCTCCCGTAGAGATAACACGTCATAATGACGATAAAGAAAGAAGTACATATGACCTTTGACCCCACTTTGCACAGACAAGATGTCATCTGAGCAAAAAGTGGTTATTTTGTGATATGATCCTTGTAACATGGTCTTTACGTGTGCAAAATATGGGAAAGATAGGACATGAATTCACCAAGATACAGGATGAAACATTTATAACCTTTGACCCTTATTTACATACCCAAGATGGCATCTGATCAAGTACTTGTTATTTTATGAAATAATGAACGTGACATGAACTAAGCATGTGCAAAATATGGTGTTGATAGGGTATGTTTTTCTTGAGTTATTGCAAAGAAAGTTGCAGAAAGAAAGAAATATTTCAATACAACGAATATAAGCTTTAATTTCAACCAAGTTTATTGACGTAATCCCGACATCGTATAAAAAAACAAAAGGCACACTTGCGATAGCCCAAAGTCTCAGCTACAACATATTAAAATCTGGGAGAAATTCACCGAAGCATAAGTGAGCTAGTGCTTGAAAAAGACAGTCATGTCAATTTTCATTTCAAGAAAAACTGCACTCCCATAGAGATTACACGTAAACTGGTCAAATTCGACAAGGTTACATTCAATCCATTTTTACGACGTCATGCTGTCATTCAATCAAAATTGTGTTATTATATAACTGATAGAGCATTAAATTAGCTACAGCATACTGAAATCTGGGTGAAAATTGGCCAAGGATAAGAGAGATACGCTCGAGTAAACTTGAAATTTGATGACGTCATTTTGAAAATTTACTTTTTTTATTTTATTAAGAAATTTGATATCTTTTCATCATTTTTCCAGCATCGCCAACCCATGAAATGACATGTACAACTCATCAGCTTTCAGAATATGTTACAAAAATGGGGGGTCACCGTCCATCCTGACGAGTAAGATCGGATTCAAAATTGGCGGTTTTTTGGCATTGTTGCACTGTATATCGCCATTGACGCGCGCGCGGATTTTCAACTTTGACGGGCCCGTATGACGTCATATTGAGTCGGATTGACTTGAAACTTGGTAGAAATATTCCTTGACATTTCAGGCATCCGATTTGTGTAAAAAAAGTGTAAATTTCTATTGCATATGAGCTGTACGTGCGTATATGCACGCGCGCGTACGCGTCCGTCCAATTTTTTCAATTTTTCAAAAAATGCTCCAAATGGTCTGAAACGTGTCCAAAAAAAATTTGAGCTCGATTTGAGCATACAAATATTTCAAAGCGCGCGTACGCGCACGTTTCAAGAGAAAGTATGCATTTTGAGAATATGAGTAAAATGCCCATAACTTGAAATATATGTGACGTAAATTTCATTGAAAAACTCCATTCCATTAATGAGATATGATTGAGAATGTGTTTTCATATAATGACGTCATAGTGACGTCACGATTGACCAATCACAATGATATTTTAGATTTGTCGTCTTTGGGACATGATACATATATGGTATGAGTTTGAAATTGATACTCTGAGAACTTTCTGAGTAAGTAGATGCACAAATTTTGTCCAGAAAGAAAGAAAGAAGAAGAAGAAGAACAAAGAATCCGTACAGATACAGAAGGTGATCCGAGAGGATACTCGGATCACCTAATGAAGCTAAGCTTTGATTACTTAAGCCGAGTTTTTCGACGTGCTTTTGACGTCGTATGAAAAAACGGAGAACTTATTACGATAGCGCAAAGTCTCAGCTACAACATATTAAAATCTGGGAGAAATTCATCGAAGGGTGAGTGAGCTCGTGCTGGATAAAGACAATCATGTCAATTTTCACATCTAGAAAAATTCCCTCCCGTAGAGATAACACGTCATAATGACGATAAAGAAAGAAGTACATATGACCTTTGACCCCACTTTGCACAGACAAGATGTCATCTGAGCAAAAAGTGGTTATTTTGTGATATGATCCTTGTAACATGGTCTTTACGTGTGCAAAATATGGGAAAGATAGGACATGAATTCACCAAGATACAGGATGAAACATTTATAACCTTTGACCCTTATTTACATACCCAAGATGGCATCTGATCAAGTACTTGTTATTTTATGAAATAATGAACGTGACATGAACTAAGCATGTGCAAAATATGGTGTTGATAGGGTATGTTTTTCTTGAGTTATTGCAAAGAAAGTTGCAGAAAGAAAGAAATATTTCAATACAACGAATATAAGCTTTAATTTCAACCAAGTTTATTGACGTAATCCCGACATCGTATAAAAAAACAAAAGGCACACTTGCGATAGCCCAAAGTCTCAGCTACAACATATTAAAATCTGGGAGAAATTCACCGAAGCATAAGTGAGCTAGTGCTTGAAAAAGACAGTCATGTCAATTTTCATTTCAAGAAAAACTGCACTCCCATAGAGATTACACGTAAACTGGTCAAATTCGACAAGGTTACATTCAATCCATTTTTACGACGTCATGCTGTCATTCAATCAAAATTGTGTTATTATATAACTGATAGAGCATTAAATTAGCTACAGCATACTGAAATCTGGGTGAAAATTGGCCAAGGATAAGAGAGATACGCTCGAGTAAACTTGAAATTTGATGACGTCATTTTGAAAATTTACTTTTTTTATTTTATTAAGAAATTTGATATCTTTTCATCATTTTTCCAGCATCGCCAACCCATGAAATGACATGTTCAACTCATCAGCTTTCAGAATATGTTACAAAAATGGGGGGTCACCGTCCATCCTGACGAGTAAGATCGGATTCAAAATTGGCGGTTTTTTGGCATTGTTGCACTGTATATCGCCATTGACGCGCGCGCGGATTTTCAACTTTGACGGGCCCGTATGACGTCATATTGAGTCGGATTGACTTGAAACTTGGTAGAAATATTCCTTGACATTTCAGGCATCCGATTTGTGTAAAAAAAGTGTAAATTTCTATTGCATATGAGCTGTACGTGCGTATATGCACGCGCGCGTACGCGTCCGTCCAATTTTTTCAATTTTTCAAAAAATGCTCCAAATGGTCTGAAACGTGTCCAAAAAAAATTTGAGCTCGATTTGAGCATACAAATATTTCAAAGCGCGCGTACGCGCACGTTTCAAGAGAAAGTATGCATTTTGAGAATATGAGTAAAATGCCCATAACTTGAAATATATGTGACGTAAATTTCATTGAAAAACTCCATTCCATTAATGAGATATGATTGAGAATGTGTTTTCATATAATGACGTCATAGTGACGTCACGATTGACCAATCACAATGATATTTTAGATTTGTCGTCTTTGGGACATGATACATATATGGTATGAGTTTGAAATTGATACTCTGAGAACTTTCTGAGTAAGTAGATGCACAAATTTTGTCCAGAAAGAAAGAAGAAGAAGAAGAAGAACAAAGAATCCGTACAGATACAGAAGGTGATCCGAGAGGATACTCGGATCACCTAATGAAGCTAAGCTTTGATTACTTAAGCCGAGTTTTTCGACGTGCTTTTGACGTCGTATGAAAAAACGGAGAACTTATTACGATAGCGCAAAGTCTCAGCTACAACATATTAAAATCTGGGAGAAATTCATCGAAGGGTGAGTGAGCTCGTGCTGGATAAAGACAATCGTGTCAATTTTCACATCTAGAAAAATTCCCTCCCGTAGAGATAACACGTCATAATGACGATAAAGAAAGAAGTACATATGACCTTTGACCCCACTTTGCACAGACAAGATGTCATTTGAGCAAAAAGTGGTTATTTTGTGATATGATCCTTGTAACATGGTCTTTACGTGTGCAAAATATGGGAAAGATAGGACATGAATTCACCAAGATACAGGATGAAACATTTATAACCTTTGACCCTTATTTACATACCCAAGATGGCATCTGATCAAGTACTTGTTATTTTATGAAATAATGAACGTGACATGAACTAAGCATGTGCAAAATATGGTGTTGATAGGGTATGTTTTTCTTGAGTTATTGCAAAGAAAGTTGCAGAAAGAAAGAAATATTTCAATACAACGAATATAAGCTTTAATTTCAACCAAGTTTATTGACGTAATCCCGACATCGTATAAAAAAACAAAAGGCACACTTGCGATAGCCCAAAGTCTCAGCTACAACATATTAAAATCTGGGAGAAATTCACCGAAGCATAAGTGAGCTAGTGCTTGAAAAAGACAGTCATGTCAATTTTCATTTCAAGAAAAACTGCACTCCCATAGAGATTACACGTAAACTGGTCAAATTCGACAAGGTTACATTCAATCCATTTTTACGACGTCATGCTGTCATTCAATCAAAATTGTGTTATTATATAACTGATAGAGCATTAAATTAGCTACAGCATACTGAAATCTGGGTGAAAATTGGCCAAGGATAAGAGAGATACGCTCGAGTAAACTTGAAATTTGATGACGTCATTTTGAAAATTTACTTTTTTTATTTTATTAAGAAATTTGATATCTTTTCATCATTTTTCCAGCATCGCCAACCCATGAAATGACATGTACAACTCATCAGCTTTCAGAATATGTTACAAAAATGGGGGGTCACCGTCCATCCTGACGAGTAAGATCGGATTCAAAATTGGCGGTTTTTTGGCATTGTTGCACTGTATATCGCCATTGACGCGCGCGCGGATTTTCAACTTTGACGGGCCCGTATGACGTCATATTGAGTCGGATTGACTTGAAACTTGGTAGAAATATTCCTTGACATTTCAGGCATCCGATTTGTGTAAAAAAAGTGTAAATTTCTATTGCATATGAGCTGTACGTGCGTATATGCACGCGCGCGTACGCGTCCGTCCAATTTTTTCAATTTTTCAAAAAATGCTCCAAATGGTCTGAAACGTGTCCAAAAAAAATTTGAGCTCGATTTGAGCATACAAATATTTCAAAGCGCGCGTACGCGCACGTTTCAAGAGAAAGTATGCATTTTGAGAATATGAGTAAAATGCCCATAACTTGAAATATATGTGACGTAAATTTCATTGAAAAACTCCATTCCATTAATGAGATATGATTGAGAATGTGTTTTCATATAATGACGTCATAGTGACGTCACGATTGACCAATCACAATGATATTTTAGATTTGTCGTCTTTGGGACATGATACATATATGGTATGAGTTTGAAATTGATACTCTGAGAACTTTCTGAGTAAGTAGATGCACAAATTTTGTCCAGAAAGAAAGAAGAAGAAGAAGAAGAACAAAGAATCCGTACAGATACAGAAGGTGATCCGAGAGGATACTCGGATCACCTAATGAAGCTAAGCTTTGATTACTTAAGCCGAGTTTTTCGACGTGCTTTTGACGTCGTATGAAAAAACGGAGAACTTATTACGATAGCGCAAAGTCTCAGCTACAACATATTAAAATCTGGGAGAAATTCATCGAAGGGTGAGTGAGCTCGTGCTGGATAAAGACAATCATGTCAATTTTCACATCTAGAAAAATTCCCTCCCGTAGAGATAACACGTCATAATGACGATAAAGAAAGAAGTACATATGACCTTTGACCCCACTTTGCACAGACAAGATGTCATCTGAGCAAAAAGTGGTTATTTTGTGATATGATCCTTGTAACATGGTCTTTACGTGTGCAAAATATGGGAAAGATAGGACATGAATTCACCAAGATACAGGATGAAACATTTATAACCTTTGACCCTTATTTACATACCCAAGATGGCATCTGATCAAGTACTTGTTATTTTATGAAATAATGAACGTGACATGAACTAAGCATGTGCAAAATATGGTGTTGATAGGGTATGTTTTTCTTGAGTTATTGCAAAGAAAGTTGCAGAAAGAAAGAAATATTTCAATACAACGAATATAAGCTTTAATTTCAACCAAGTTTATTGACGTAATCCCGACATCGTATAAAAAAACAAAAGGCACACTTGCGATAGCCCAAAGTCTCAGCTACAACATATTAAAATCTGGGAGAAATTCACCGAAGCATAAGTGAGCTAGTGCTTGAAAAAGACAGTCATGTCAATTTTCATTTCAAGAAAAACTGCACTCCCATAGAGATTACACGTAAACTGGTCAAATTCGACAAGGTTACATTCAATCCATTTTTACGACGTCATGCTGTCATTCAATCAAAATTGTGTTATTATATAACTGATAGAGCATTAAATTAGCTACAGCATACTGAAATCTGGGTGAAAATTGGCCAAGGATAAGAGAGATACGCTCGAGTAAACTTGAAATTTGATGACGTCATTTTGAAAATTTACTTTTTTTATTTTATTAAGAAATTTGATATCTTTTCATCATTTTTCCAGCATCGCCAACCCATGAAATGACATGTACAACTCATCAGCTTTCAGAATATGTTACAAAAATGGGGGGTCACCGTCCATCCTGACGAGTAAGATCGGATTCAAAATTGGCGGTTTTTTGGCATTGTTGCACTGTATATCGCCATTGACGCGCGCGCGGATTTTCAACTTTGACGGGCCCGTATGACGTCATATTGAGTCGGATTGACTTGAAACTTGGTAGAAATATTCCTTGACATTTCAGGCATCCGATTTGTGTAAAAAAAGTGTAAATTTCTATTGCATATGAGCTGTACGTGCGTATATGCACGCGCGCGTACGCGTCCGTCCAATTTTTTCAATTTTTCAAAAAATGCTCCAAATGGTCTGAAACGTGTCCAAAAAAAATTTGAGCTCGATTTGAGCATACAAATATTTCAAAGCGCGCGTACGCGCACGTTTCAAGAGAAAGTATGCATTTTGAGAATATGAGTAAAATGCCCATAACTTGAAATATATGTGACGTAAATTTCATTGAAAAACTCCATTCCATTAATGAGATATGATTGAGAATGTGTTTTCATATAATGACGTCATAGTGACGTCACGATTGACCAATCACAATGATATTTTAGATTTGTCGTCTTTGGGACATGATACATATATGGTATGAGTTTGAAATTGATACTCTGAGAACTTTCTGAGTAAGTAGATGCACAAATTTTGTCCAGAAAGAAAGAAGAAGAAGAAGAAGAACAAAGAATCCGTACAGATACAGAAGGTGATCCGAGAGGATACTCGGATCACCTAATGAAGCTAAGCTTTGATTACTTAAGCCGAGTTTTTCGACGTGCTTTTGACGTCGTATGAAAAAACGGAGAACTTATTACGATAGCGCAAAGTCTCAGCTACAACATATTAAAATCTGGGAGAAATTCATCGAAGGGTGAGTGAGCTCGTGCTGGATAAAGACAATCATGTCAATTTTCACATCTAGAAAAATTCCCTCCCGTAGAGATAACACGTCATAATGACGATAAAGAAAGAAGTACATATGACCTTTGACCCCACTTTGCACAGACAAGATGTCATCTGAGCAAAAAGTGGTTATTTTGTGATATGATCCTTGTAACATGGTCTTTACGTGTGCAAAATATGGGAAAGATAGGACATGAATTCACCAAGATACAGGATGAAACATTTATAACCTTTGACCCTTATTTACATACCCAAGATGGCATCTGATCAAGTACTTGTTATTTTATGAAATAATGAACGTGACATGAACTAAGCATGTGCAAAATATGGTGTTGATAGGGTATGTTTTTCTTGAGTTATTGCAAAGAAAGTTGCAGAAAGAAAGAAATATTTCAATACAACGAATATAAGCTTTAATTTCAACCAAGTTTATTGACGTAATCCCGACATCGTATAAAAAAACAAAAGGCACACTTGCGATAGCCCAAAGTCTCAGCTACAACATATTAAAATCTGGGAGAAATTCACCGAAGCATAAGTGAGCTAGTGCTTGAAAAAGACAGTCATGTCAATTTTCATTTCAAGAAAAACTGCACTCCCATAGAGATTACACGTAAACTGGTCAAATTCGACAAGGTTACATTCAATCCATTTTTACGACGTCATGCTGTCATTCAATCAAAATTGTGTTATTATATAACTGATAGAGCATTAAATTAGCTACAGCATACTGAAATCTGGGTGAAAATTGGCCAAGGATAAGAGAGATACGCTCGAGTAAACTTGAAATTTGATGACGTCATTTTGAAAATTTACTTTTTTTATTTTATTAAGAAATTTGATATCTTTTCATCATTTTTCCAGCATCGCCAACCCATGAAATGATATGTACAACTCATCAGCTTTCAGAATATGTTACAAAAATGGGGGGTCACCGTCCATCCTGACGAGTAAGATCGGATTCAAAATTGGCGGTTTTTTGGCATTGTTGCACTGTATATCGCCATTGACGCGCGCGCGGATTTTCAACTTTGACGGGCCCGTATGACGTCATATTGAGTCGGATTGACTTGAAACTTGGTAGAAATATTCCTTGACATTTCAGGCATCCGATTTGTGTAAAAAAAGTGTAAATTTCTATTGCATATGAGCTGTACGTGCGTATATGCACGCGCGCGTACGCGTCCGTCCAATTTTTTCAATTTTTCAAAAAATGCTCCAAATGGTCTGAAACGTGTCCAAAAAAAATTTGAGCTCGATTTGAGCATACAAATATTTCAAAGCGCGCGTACGCGCATGTTTCAAGAGAAAGTATGCATTTTGAGAATATGAGTAAAATGCCCATAACTTGAAATATATGTGACGTAAATTTCATTGAAAAACTCCATTCCATTAATGAGATATGATTGAGAATGTGTTTTCATATAATGACGTCATAGTGACGTCACGATTGACCAATCACAATGATATTTTAGATTTGTCGTCTTTGGGACATGATACATATATGGTATGAGTTTGAAATTGATACTCTGAGAACTTTCTGAGTAAGTAGATGCACAAATTTTGTCCAGAAAGAAAGAAGAAGAAGAAGAAGAACAAAGAATCCGTACAGATACAGAAGGTGATCCGAGAGGATACTCGGATCACCTAATTAAAAAATGGGGGGGGGGGGGTGTGCCCCCCTTTAATTTTGTAAAAGCGCCCCCTCTTTACGGAATTCCTGGATCTGCCCCAGCCCCCAGATCATAAAATCTAGGAGTATAAACATGTTCCTGTGACTTTTATCTGAGAAGTACCCCTGTATGGCATTCATTCTTTTTTTTATCGTTGACGTAAACAGATCAGATTTATTTTAAGCACATACTACATATGAGACAAGTGTCACTGTCAGACCAAATAAACATGGGATTAGGTAACTATACACAGCCCTGTCGCTGTACCAAGTCGCTTCATACGGTGTCTGGTTGGGCTCAAAGTCTATCATTCTCATAGCACTGAGACCAACAGAAATTCTGTTGTCTTGATTTAATAAAAGTTGACAAAAATATATGTTGCATTTATTATACCCTTCAAAGAGAAAATGTAGTTGCCGTAGGAAATCTCTGTAAGGAAAAAGGAATTAAAGAAAAATGATTTAGCCATTATGCTACCACATCTCATGCTTATTTGTTTACATCTTTTCAGCAACCAATCCAATCGATGTAACGAAAATTCGAATGCAACTTGAGGGAGAGCTAAAACCGCAGAATGCCAAAGCGGCCTTCCAGCAGCGCTACTACAAGGGAATTCTGCCAGGAATGGTGACGATAGCCAGGGATGAGGGAATAAAAGGACTTTATAAAGGGTAAGAATTAAAACAATTTCATTATCACAGTCCTCTCATGCCCCATTGTGAACTTCCAAAAGCAAGTAATGACAGAAAAAAAAAAGCTTGTGTAAATTGTGATTATCACTCTCTCTCCCAAAACAAATAGAACAATTCAAAAGAAAACAAGCCCTACTGACGCATCAGGGGATGAAAGTGCAAATGTATCTTTTAAAAAGAAAGGAAAAAAAGCCTGACTAGAAGGTTGCTCAGGTGAATACTTGACCCCCCCCCCTCCAAAAAAAAAAAAGTTTCATAGAAAAAAAAAACCCATCGAAATGCAAGGGTTGCTTCATGTAGATAATTGCTGTTCATAGAGGGGTTATTAGCATTTGAGAACTGTACTAGGAGGCTCCCTAAATGAATTCACTCCTCTTTGTTTCTTGACAAGAAAATATGTGACCACACAGCTCAAAGCCCACATAAGTTGCAGATTAGAATTCTCTGTAATGGACCAAAATAGTAATCATTTGGGTTGACAGACTCAAATTTTTTTGATTTGTCTTACCTGGGAGAAAAATCTCTTCTGTTCCTACTGTGAAATTTTGGCACGTAAACCAACCCAATCTTAAGATATAAGCAGTTTTTGTCGTCCTGTGTTTTCTGGGACAGGCGCTGCTTTCACTGTGATTTTCTTTGATGCTTCTACACAGCATGGTTCAGTGACCCCAATCTTTAAGTCCTATTTTCTCCCTTTTCTATGAAACTGCACCTCCCAACTCTCTCTTATTTCATTCATTCATTGTGGCCTACTTTTTGTGGGTTTTGAGCCAGGGTTTCACATAGAAGTTGCCCTGGTTTGGAATTTATGTTTGCCTGTATTGAAATTTATGTAACGGACAACTATCTCCTTCAGTTCCCTTGGAAATGTTCATGATTTTGGTGTGTAAATGTTAGCCACCCTGTATTTTGAAATGATCAATGGTGACACACATTTAACAGGTTGTGTGTAATGCAGCTGCTACATGTAACCAGCTGTATAATCACTAAGGATTCCAGAGATGCCACTCTTTCCCCCTGAAAGTATGAAGAATAGAGGAATGGTATGGATATGAATGAATAAAGCACAATCAAGGGTATCTGCTCAAGTTTTGTGAGCTAGGTACCGTACTGTTATGTAGAAAATGGTTTGGACACTTTCAACAACTGCTGGTAAGTCCATGGTACACCGAGCTTACTTATCATGGTTGTTTTCAGGGATGGGGCTTTAGTACCAAAAAGGTCAGGATTTTGCATCAAGCAAAGTTTTGATGCAAAACTGATTTGACTGTAATGTAAGGGCTTGTACTTTTTTTTGTCTCTCTCCATATAATTGATGTGGTTTAACTATACTCATTATATTTGGTTTTTTTTCCCCCTTTGTTTTATGTATCCTTCTTTGGTGTATCTTGTGTTTCACCCTACAATTGCACCCTCAAAGATGTGTAGTATGGTGATATTTATGTTTGTTTTATTTCAATTCAGGGTTACCCCTTCCCTCATCAGAGAGGCAGTGTACAGCACCATTAGATTAGGTGCCTATGAACCCATCAAGGTCCTCTTTGGTGCTACAGATCCAGCCCACACTCCCCTCTACAAGAAGCTGGCTGCTGGAGCAACATCTGGTATGCTTTCACTGTTGGACCTATAACTTACTCCTAATATGTCACAAATATACTTGCATCTTTCCTTTCTCCCTATAATCAGTTAGGAGTAAAAGTGTCCATGAAGAATGTAAGTAGCTATGTAAGTCTTGTTTCACACCTCGGCATACTCAATTTTAATCAGGCTTCACAACATATACAGTCAACCTTGCTTACAATGTAAATCGACCTTACATAAGTCAAATAATTGCCTAAGTCGAAGGTCTTTGCAAGTCCTTTTCTCTTTATATTCTATTGATTTTAATCCCTTATAAGTCAAATTTTATTCTAAGCCGAAGCTATTTCTTCAGTCCAGATGGATTTGACAAAGGCAAGGTTGACTGTATCACCGTACATTGTACTTCGTTTTAGTATTATATGTACTAGTAAACCATGGCTTCCCTAGCCCAACATCTTTCCCATATTTTGTCTAGTTTTGTCTTATTCTGCATAGAAAAATGATTCTTGTCATGCAAAATTTATAAATAGTGTAGAAAGTTTGTCTCTGAAGTCCTTTTTCACACCATTGTAATGCTCAAGAACAGAATAAAACCAAACTCCTAAAAGTGATTATCAGCAGCATTGCTAATCTTCCTATGTCTACTGGGCACTTTATACCGGACCAGGCTTTCAGTGAAGGGGCAGTGTTTGTAAGTCAGAGAGTCCATCGCCCCATAATAAAAAGTTTCTATGATAGCAACTCTAGCTGGAGTGGGAAATGGCATGGTAATGACAAGAATCCAGCTTCCTGACTGGCTGTTGCTATAGGAAGTTGTTATTCTAGCAGGACTTGCTATCCTGACATATTTTGTGAAATGGAACCCACGTTATGCTGCGTTAACCCGTCGAAGACTAGTTCCAAGTATTCTCGGCCTGGGGTAAATGGGAAATGCTTGTTATAGGAAAATCAGTCCATCTTCAAGGTTTAAGAATTGTATGTGTTCCCCATTCAAGCTGCTGTTAAGCAAAAAGATTGCCAGAAAGTATACATCAATTCAAATTTTTGCTTCAAGTGTCACACAAATTTACAGATAAAGGTATCCAATGTGTACAGTAGTAGTTTAATCAAAGGGACTGCTTGTACAATATGTACATTGAAAAAATGATTGAGCTATTGATGTGATATTTGTATCAAAAGGTGAAAGCAAGGTGTCATTTCCATTTCCATTTAGGAAAGTGTTTGGTGAATATACATGTATCTCTCAACATATGTCTGTAATATTTAAGTTACGTTGGTCTTAATGAATCCAAATGTGTCTCAATGTGTGCCAAACTGTTTTTTAGTGACCACAAACTTACCAAATGCTTTGGTGTGAAAGAAGACCTAGATTGTTTCAATGTGTCTTTCCACATGTGACACTGATATGATATCGCTGGCTCCATCAGATTTGACACCATTAATATGCATCATATTCCAAATTTTTGCCCATTTTGTGACAATCGTTTCAAGGTGCAATTGGTAGCACAATTGCCACTCCGACGGATCTCATTCGGGTCAGACTGCAGGGGGAGGGGAAACTCATGCCAGGCCAGGCCCCACGCTACCGAGGCTTCTTCCATGCCTTCACTGACATTGCCAAGACGGAGGGTGTGTTGGGACTCTACAGGGGGACTGTTCCAACTGTTCAGAGGGCCATGATTCTAACAGGAGCTCAGGTGTGCACTGTCAATAAATGATTATACAAGCATTTTGGCACTCGCCATGTTCAAACTGAAACTCTTGTTTAAAGGGTGTGTACAGTTCTGGTTGAGGTGATGATTTAGCCTTTAACGTTTTGCGAGATATTCAGAAACCACTCTATGAGATGTCAATGAGCATGCAATTCTCAGGGGTATCAAAAGTTCATTTGATGAAAATCTGTTTTGAAATGGCTGAGATATCCAAAAACAAGGTGAAACAAAGAGATCCTACAGTGTAATAAAAGGCGTGGCCTGTCGCCTTTTATTATTATCACTCTTTTGAATATCTCAACCATTTGAAAACCAATTTTCATCAAATAAACGTTGAATCCTTCTTAAAGTTACATGCTCTTTCATATTTCATATAAGAGGTTTCTCATTATCTCACTTAGGAATGCTCAAAACATGAATCCCACCTCAACCAGTACTGTACAGTCCCTTTAATCTGCAAAAGAGGATGCCTAGGTGTTAATCAGTTATCCCTCTTGTCCATGTGACATTGTAGTGCCTGATAGACATTTAATGATCTGCTAGAGAAATCCATCTGAGTGGCTGTATTCTTCATAAAATTTTACATGATATATCAAAAGAAGAGTCATTTTACTAAGACAAATTGTCTGTGTAGATATTGGTGAAATACACACTAATAATTTGTTTACCACTTGTTTTCTGTTTTTTGTTCACGTCTTTGCATCCATATTGGCTGCAATAGAAGGAGATGTTAAATGTTCCATTAGTATGCACTCTATGATGAGCTGTGATATTGCAATTTTTGTTTATTCTATTAAAAGAAATCAATTTTACCCAAGGGGAATATATTTTATTCATTTAATAGGCATTCTTTTCACTTTTAAGGATTTTATGATTGCTCTTTAGCTACAAGTCGTCTTTGCTGTTGGTATGTACATTTAGAAGTTACACAAGTATTTTTTCCCAACACTGTCAATGGATATTTGATTTTCACATTTTTTGTTCAAAAAATATGTTTATATAATTTCATTTTCTGTGCTTATGATAGAGTCAGATCCACACCAGCCAGCAACAGTGAAACAAACACACTTTTCAATCTCATTCCATCCACAGGTTCCAACATATGACCACACTAAGCACACCCTGCTCAACCTGGGATGGATGCAAGAAGGTCTTAAGCTCCATATATTCTCCTCCATGGTGGCTGGGTTTGTGGCTGCCCTGGCAACATCACCCGTAGATGTCATCAAAACTAGAGTTATGAATCAAAAGGTCAAAGGTTAGTTTGTTCCCAGACTTTACTTTGTTACTGTTCAGGTGTGTAAAGCAACATAGAAGATCTCCAGCTGTCATCTCAAAGCAGTGACAAGGATAGAAATCATAAGGGGCTTGTACTTAAATGTATGAGAATGTTTTACCAGCAGTTCATGAGAGAGAGAGAAAAAAAAAGAGTGTCATGGTAAAGATACAGCATCCATTACAGCTGTAGCATTCCCCACACTCGCCACACTTTACATTTGTTTAGAATAACTCTCTCCTTCTCATTCTTGAGTCTGTATTGATAGGCAAAACTAATTTCACTTTCTTTATGTAGCAATACTTACTGTACTTTATACTTTCTTTTTGTAGCGATACTGTCAATGTTTAATTACCATGCTGATTGTTCCATTTTGTATGTAAAGCACACTGCCAATTCATATGGAAATGTAATTCCATATCCAAGAATGAGCCTGAGTCTAATACCAAGGGATTTGTAATTGAAATCATAGATTCAATTTCATGACATTAAGTTAGAGCCATTCTCTCATGATATGTGTTAAGATTGAGCAATACAGATACTGCCTGCTATTCTTGTGATTGATGAATTAATTTTTTAATTGAGAAGGGGGCTCCTTGAACAGATATTAGGGTTAGCCGTATGTAGTGTAAATTTGTGACGATTACATTAGCCTTACAACATTCTGTCGATGGGTGTAGTATCACAGTAACCTAACACACAGTGTTGTGCTCAGGTTCACAGCTGACTGGCAGATGACTGGACATTTTCTAGGGGAAAAAAAGAAAGCATCTTTTGTTCTAGAAACAGTGATAATTTTAGTGAAAATAAAACACTTCTGTCAAACTCATCAGGAGCTGTATTCAGAAGGAATTTGATGTTGGATGAGAGTTCATGCAAAATACAACAAAACAGTTGATTGTATGTGCTGTGACTATTGTGTATGAAATCAAAATTGACTCTAGCTTCTATGTCCATGAAGATTAAAGAATAGATTGAATAGATACAAGAATGTCATGTGTCATGAACAACCTGTTTGGTGATTGTAACCTGATTTTTTTTTTTTTTCACACTTTAAACCAGTATGTCCCTTCTTTTATAAAATAATTTAATCCAGGTGTGAAATCTGACCAGCTTGTGTACAAGGGAACCCTGGATTGCTTCGTGAAGACGGTGCGCTGTGAAGGGATCTATGGACTCTACAAGGGCTTCTTTCCCAACTGGCTCCGGATCGGCCCCCACACCATCATCAGTTTCATCCTGTTCGAACAGCTCAGGCGCCTTGCTGGCATCAATCCTCTCTGATGTGTATGATGACTTGCTACCTCAAATGGCATTATATGTTATAATTCTTCTATATATTCTAAGTGTCTTTGGCCTAAAAGTTTTACATGGGATGGGTTGGTGTGAATAAAAGGACAAAGATTCCCGTGTATTTTTGTCATTTTCTTTCAAATCATTGGTGTTCGGGTGGATCATTGCACAAACTCCTTTATGGTATCTCAGGAATTGATGTTTAAAAAGTCAGTCTGAATGGTTCCAGATTCTTGGAACAAGATTGTGAATTGAGGTTTCAAGGTATGCGCATATGTAATATTCAATGTGCATATTATTATTAACAGCATGTGCCTCTTTTAATATATATATATATATTTTTTTTTTACTGCTATGCTTTTATCAGCAGACTAATAGAAGCTGAATTTCTGTAGTGCAGGGTAAATCTTTCATTCCAAGTCCGACTATCAAAGTAGTGAAATTGCAAGCCTATTCATATATTCCATACAGTTATATAGATTATTGTTTAAACAGCCATATTTTGAGTATAAAATGTAAATCTTTGCCCTCCATCAATGAAAAAGGCTAGATAAGGTCCATACATGAATCTGCCCTATGTGTGTTGGATGCATTATTAATGATAATAAAAATTTGCCAATTTTTTATATTTCCAGCGTCATAATATAGCAGCTGAATGATTGGACTCTGATGCTGAATTGCATGTGAAAAAATATGATACAATGTATTTGTAATGTTATTCTGTTTGTTTAAAGTGCATCTCTTTAAGAGGTATTTTTTCTAACAAAGCAATTCCCCTAAGCCTGCTCCATCAAACTGTCAAGTTTTGATTCATTGCTATTTGCAACTTGTCAGGAAATACTTCAACTTACCACCAGTGTAATAATGGCTGTGTTCATAATGTACCATGCATGCAGTTACATGTATACACTTCAAGTTTTGATGTCATGGTAAGTACATTATGGCATTGGTTTTTATAAGGTTTGATGCATGCATCTTTCTTTGATTTATACCCATTTTCAGCAAATGCAAATATCATGAACTTCATATATGAAACTTAGAAAAGATTTTATTTTTTCTTTACTATTGCAGGGTATACTGGATGTTGATGATAACATTATGTATGTACTGGTATTTTACTACACGTACCTCAAATTCACAATACATGTATATCAAAGCACAAATTTTATCCCTGTGATGAATACAAGTGTGTGTTTCATATTTTAAAGTGTATATTCATGAATTGTACATCTTTATTGTGTGTCTTTATATCTCTGTAAAATACTAAACAAAGTCCAAATATTTTTATATGTGATGATTCATTATTCTGTTTTGACATGTACCAGTAGACATTCTTACACTATTTGCAAAATGTTGTATACCTTCATATTCTTCTCTGTATAAACATGTTACACAGTGTCAAGTCATGAGTGAATGAGAAGAGAAATGTGCTGTCAAATGTTTAATTTTGTCTGTGATAGAATTATGATTATACTTCATATACTAGTATTTATCAGGCAAAGTCACATAAAGAAATCTAACAAACAGGCTTGAGTAAATCATAAATTATTAAAGTGTTCAGAGCAAGAGCATTCCATCCAATGAGGTTTTCTGAAAGGACATGTATTAGGGGGTGCTGCAAGAAAGTTGAATAGCAGTCCATTGCGAATATCTATTGCAAATTTTGCAATGGAGATGGTTTGCCACTGACAGAAAAAAAAAATGTGAATGATTGGAAACACACTTTACACTTTGTCTTGCTATCTCTCAGGGTCAAACCTAACTTCATACTTCAGTCATTGATAAAAGCACACAGGAATATGTCATAATACAGGGTGTTATTAAACTCCAGAATTATTTTTAGACCATCACATTGTAACATATAATACCTAGATTTTCTCTGTGTTCACCATATTTATGAATTTTACAATGTGCAGATTTGTTATAAATTTTGTAAAGCAAGCAAGGGTTGTTTTCATGTTTAGACATTTCATATCTTTTATATGAGTAGTGTCTGTAATGCTTTGATACCTCACACATTTATATGTCCCCTGAAGTATTTCTGTGTAAACCTGTTGATGAAATATGGTATGACCCGGAAACCATTCCATATATTTATTTTCTATTAGTACTGGTAAATTTTGATTTACTGAGCACTTTATCAGTCGTGAAGGTTTTACCAAATGTAGAGAAACTTTATCAGCTATTTGAGACATAATTGAACCCCTTGCCACATTGGTAGCTTAGAGTACAACATGTGTATTGTACCTAGTTGCCCCTTTTATACCCATCAACTCTTTGTATTGGCTGAATTTATTACACACTACATCATACAGTAGGCTGTGGATAGGCTGACTGGTAGGCGGGTAACTCAAACATTCTGAAATGCATGTTGAAGCCAAACCATTGATATACAATATATGTCTGATCCCAGGTAAAGCAATAGATAGGATGAAATAGTTATTTTTTTCTCTCCCTCTTTTAAACCCAAAGTTTGTAATTTGTCCAGAGAAGGGGGAGAAAGGGACAAAGAAATATGGTCCTATGAATAAGGAAACCATTTAGCAGAGCTACTGAGCCTTGCCTGATTCTGTGGGAAGCTTTATACAAACTTCAATATCTCATCATGTCTGGATAAGAATTTAAGAATCTACCCGATTCTGCAGTAATTTCTGCCCTTGGAAATGCCACTAGGAATTTTTAAAAACAAAAATTGAATGTCTTACCCTGTATTTCGAATTGTAATAAATACAGTTAAACTCGCATAAGTCGATCTTCTCGGGACTAAGCAAAACACATCGACTTAGGCGATATTCGACTTGTGCGTAAGTCGAAAAAAAATCGACTTACAGTTTCACCACAGGTACATACATGTATGTTTAATGTACACATGTACATGTATGTTGTCTACTCTGGAGCCGAGAGCTGGAGCGGTGTGCCGCAGCACGGGTCGCCCAGCAGGGCCGCGGCTAACTTTGCATGGACAGTGCATTATTATTGGCACAGGTCCGATTACTTTACACCCTTGTTAAACCTTGGGGAAGTGAATATGAACGATATTTGAGCAGTGATTGATTCCAGTTTACCATACCGTGGCTTGAAATGCGTGTAGAGGTGCAATTCTGATTTACCCGTGCCCGTATTCACTTTCCCCCTACTTTCCGCTTTGAAAACTCAGCAGCTTCATCCATTATACCACTCCACTGCACAGCGCTGCAAATGCCAAGCTACATGTACACTGCAAGCTCAATACTGTACATGTAAATGAACGCATGTGTACTGTACGAACGCTGTACGTACGTAGCGCGACAGCTGACAGGGCTGTACCAGTGGACCTCCAAATACGAAGAGAGTTAAACGATCCCATGCGATCGCTTTGAATTGTGATTTTAGATCATTTTTTTTTTGTCACCTCAAACTCATCTGACAAACAAAATAAAGATGAGTAATAGATAATGAATAATAAATGACAGTGATTTATTACACGATAAAATCTTATTCGACTTAGGCACAGTGAATTCAATGGTTTTTCCGTGAAAGTGTTCTTGGAATTTCATCGACTTAGGCGAGTATTCGACTTACAAAATTCGACTTGTGAGTGAATTAATACACGTACGTCAATGGGGAAAAATCGGGACTTTTTAGAATCATCGACTTACGCGATTATTCGACATATGCGATGTCGACTTAGGCGAGTTTAACTGTATTGCCAAATTTGTCATATGACATGTATTTGAATGAATGTTATGAACATGTATGAGGCAAATGATGGATTTATAAAGTGAATATGTTTTTTTTTTTTTGCCTACAATACAAATGCTTAGGAGTAAGAGGGAGGCCATAATGTAAGATGTGATCAGCCTGCAGTGTGGCCAATTGTCCATTTGTATTCATGCTGAATTATGCTCTTTAAAAAATAAGAATAATCCATTTGTATAGTGACTGTTACATTCGAGACTCAAGAGCTGAGTATTGACATATGGACATAAACATTCTGAAATATTTGTGCCCTGACCATGATTAAGTTTGTATGGATATTTGATAAGTTTCTGTAGTCCTATATTTTCTGATACATGTCTTTCATATCCACATCAGACAGATGTGATGCACAAATTGTGACGAATGTTGTGTGATTGCCACTGTGTTCAACTGTTTTTTCCCCTTCTAAGGTACACATATTCTTGCTAGGTCCTGTTAAAGCTGTGATTACACATTTAAAAGTCTTTAGAAGGTTAATCCATTACAGACTAGTCCTGAATATACTCGGGCAGGTGTCTGTGGGAAATGTGTGTTATAGCAATATAAGCTCATCCTCAGCAGATTAAGGAGCAGCCATTTACAAGTCTTTTAGAATCACAATGCTCCTAGGATTTTATCTCTGAGAAGTGAGTATGTCTTGAAACACATCAAGGGTATGTGCAATAGATTTATATTGTAATGTACTCGAGGGGAGGGGGAGAAGGTTTTGTAATTAGCAATAAAGATTCCCATATGAATGGCAAATCTTGTTTTTAATTTCTTTAGGCTTGTCCTCCATTTAAATGAGTTTTACATGCTGATATTGGCTGCTTTATCTTCCACAGAATTGTCATTGTTATGGCAGTGTTTATTAGTGTCATGGCAGCAAATTAGACTATAATATCCAATAAAATTACAGTACACTTGTATTTGGATTCTTCACAATGTAGGCGTGTTTTATGTGGAATCTGCCTTTTTATTAATTGAATGTGACTTGAATAAAGGAAGTTAATGAACTTATTCACATTTTGACAATTACCAGTCAGGAACCATGTGCTAGAATTCTCCAAGACTGTTCAGCTTGAAATACAGGTGTAGTATACAATGTAGTTTGAAATATGTACATGTATTCATCAGAGACAAGGATAGTTTTTCTTAGGTGCACGGTCCTCTTGTAGTTCACCAGCTTTTCTCAATTCGTTCATATCAATGTTTTATAATTATGTTTAAAAATATTATATATGTATCTTTTTATTCTATAGCAAACTGAATCATGGATAACTCAATTATATGGTAACACATATTTTACTGAAATTCGTCTCAGTATTTCATTTTATGTTTGCCTGTTATTTTGGGGTTTTCTTTTTACTTGAGAAATCAGAATACACTTAAATTTTGATCTGAGTGATTTAGTGTTGAATCAAGCAATACAGTAACAACAAGCATAATCATACAGTATGCATTGTAAAGAGAGAAAAGGTGAATGTTGATTGTAAGACAGAGAGGGAAAGAGCAAGCAAAAGAAAAGAAAGAAAAATAGTCAAAACTGGATTATGGCACCTTGGCTTGCGTATTATACATTGTACAGTGTATATGCATGCTTCAAAAGATTTGTTAACTAAACCTGCTGATGCAATTACAGTATTCAAAGTGCCCGTATTACACAGGCCCGGTGATAAGCAGCAACTGAGAAAAGTTCGTTGTAAATTATTGTGAGAAACATTTCTTTTGTTTTGCCCTCTCACAAAGCCTGCATGCCTTAGGTGAAAAAAAACCCCCAAACCCGGACAAGCAAATCTGTCGTATACAATGTATACATCGTAACCAATGAAAATGCGAAAAACACACAACCTGCATCTACTATCTCGGTATTCTCCTCTTTGTATACCGGGTACTCTATAGAAGCAACCTGGACAAAGAAAACAAAATAAACAAACAAAACAAAACAAACTGAAACAAACAAACAAGCAAACTAACATACTAATGAGCAGTTATATCGTATTGACAGATTGATGATTCTCTGTTCTTACTAGACGTGCTATACAGTGAAAAAGTTGTTTTGAATGCTCTGTAGAGAAATCGGGTGAAAGAAAAAGAAAGAAAGAAAGAAAGAAAGAAAGAAAGAAAGAAAAGGTAGAAGGGAAATTATTAGGATTGGTATAGGACAATTAACCCTGGACCTTATACGACCCTTTGCCTAACCTAACCGCAATCCTAATCCTAAAACCGAATCTTGACCCTAACCCGAATTCTAATCACCCAAAGTAAATATTTCTCTTTTCGAATTCCTCTTCCGGCACAATTAAAAAAGGTATTTTAGCAGATCCAGCACAATTCATGAAATGACTGATTGCTCCCTATACTGTTTTTTCCCCGAATATTTTCTGTTCCTTCAGAACACACGTACGTCACTTGGCCAACTCGATAACTATTCTAGGTCCATGACGTGTCGGGCAGATTAACTGTCCTTCGTCAGGAGTGAGGCGTGAGGAGTGAGGCGTAGTGGATGTAGTTACATAATATGTTATGGAGAATGAATAGGGCCTACTATACGGAGAATGCAGACATTGCAGCTGTATAGAGGGATTAATTTAGCAGTTCTTCTCTCCCTTTTAGGACTAGTCTATACAATGTATATAGTTTGCATTCTCAATGCCTTTCCGAAAACAAAGTATTACGAAACAAAGCAAGAGAAAGCAGAGTCGGTAATGCTGCGTTTCCATGCTATATCACCATTGGCTTCACGATTGAAATCGTGGTCTTTAATCGTGGAGCAATCGAGGTAAGAGGTTCCATGACATTTGCTCTTGCGACAATTGCTCCCATGAAATATTTGCACGCTAAGCCAAACATGAATTCTACCCACAAACATTAACCCTAAGGCCTAACCCTAATCCTAATCCTCACATCAAACTAAACCTGACCCCTATCACAACCCTAACCCTAGCCCTAATAAGTCCTTGGAGGAAATACGACCGGAGCAAGTTACTGTCGGAGTGTCACCAATTAAAGAAGAAATCCCCAAAAATAAGTAGACTTCAAAAGAAAGAAATAATATTCCCTACAGAATGATACAAAAATGACAAAAATCGGATAAGAAATAAGAAAGACATGACATTTTGAAATTTCACATTCTTTTTTTTTCAGAAAACATTTCTTGACCAGTCCTTATGAATATTCAAATGAGCGAGTCGATGATGTCATACCCTCACAATTTTTCATCTATGTTATGAAATTCGGAAAAATTGTTATTTTTAGGTAACACAAGCAAAAGTATGTTCCCTTACCAAGATATATAAGAGTTAACATTATTTTGTTCTTTGTTTATTTTGGTCGGTTTTAAGACAAGTTTTATGTCTATACAGGTGAAATACATGATTTTTGTCATTCCTGTATATAAAATGAATAAGAAATGGTGAGAGCAATATTTTGCAAAATTATCAATTTCCCCACGATATTGGACATTCTGAATGGTATTTAGGCTTCCTTTGAAAATCCAGCGCCAATCAATGTCTGAAATTAATTGCAGCTATATACAGTAAATGGAGAGGGATATCAAGAAGGTTAGATATAGCACACGATCAGATAAAATTAATGGGCCTGCAAACAGCCATCCTATTTGATGTAAAAAAAATGACACTTGTACAATACTCTTAATCTATTTAGTTAATAGGAGGCAGATATAGGCCTACTCTGCTCGTCCCACCTGGAGGGTTGGTTTGCAAACAATGAGCACGTGACGACATCACAAGGTTGATTAGCGGCTTCCATTATGCAAAAAATTGAAGTCACGTTTCCATTTCTGGAATGCGTATAATGGCACTGTGCATGCTATAAATTTGATAAGGGCGGAAAGGATTATATAGCTCGCGGTTTTCGGAAAGTGAAAGAATGATGGTGGCTCGACCATTTTCTTGGGAGCTATCACATAGGACCCCTACTGAGGCTTGGGAGCAGAGACTTCAACCCCAAACAAAGCTTGGAGGATGATTCTCCCGTCTGGACCCCTATACCAAACTGCAAGAGATGGAGACTGATCGCGCTAGTATGGGCAATGGGATTTTTGGTCCAGAGCCCCTTTAATAGTTTAAGAGTACCGCATCTGTAGGTTTATAGACGCTCTGTGGTCCTATTTTAGCCTTATTTTGTTTTAAACAAAATATGACATATAATTAAAGTTGGGCGGGAGAAAGCTAAATTTCAAGCGGAAGAAAATGCGTCTTAAGGGCGGGCCGACCCACAGCTATGGAGAGATGGAGAAACTCCCACTCAAGCGGGAGAGCGGGATGTTTTGAGAAGTGGAAGATCTGAAAGTGGGAGAGTTGGTCGAGCAGCTGTCAGATCATTATAAGTAGCTCCATGGTCAGATGGACTGCATGTGAGAGTTTTGGGGAGAGTTTTTGGGAGAGAAAATGTCTTGTCTTCCGATCTCCAGCAAACTGAGAGATAGTTACACGGGAGCTACATGACAGTTCCAAGTTCGCTGTCATGTTACACGTACAGTAGTAAACAATAAATACTCACATTATTACCTTCTTGGATGCACGTCGTCTCAAGCAACTCTTTGCTAGAATCACGGAGGTATCTCTCCTGCTACTCCCTACTCATATTATGTCAAGTAGGTACATAAAATAAATGCCAATAATAATTATTATAGTCGCTCGTGGCCTTGGGAAGAATTATATACGAAGTTTAGACAGGCCACTTTCAAATCTATTATGCAGGAGAGATACAGAAATGATCTGTGCAGCCTAGCTGGTAGCAAGTATATTTGTGACATTTTAATCTTTCGTATCTCTCCTATCATCTGTCTGAACAAGACATTCACGGCTGTATTATTTGCATACTTTAATTTTGACCAAACACAATCACTATTTTTGTTTTACAGTGCTGAACACGAGTTACGATCGGTGACCGGGTTGCGATACGTCGGGGCTCGGTTTGAAGGGAGTTTAAAGTTCGGGAGGTAAACATGATTGAGCACCACATGAAATCACGCTTTGTGTTCTATCGCCGACGTGATTTGCCTATCAGTCAGTTGCGCCCGAGGTCAGTAGTGCAGGTTGTGACAAATAAAATGACTTTACAGCCGTGTATAAGCAATCTGCTCTATGCTGTAGTAATAGCATGGAGCTAGCTCCATGGTTATAGTGAACGCGACGTTCGGAGACTGTTCAGTACGTTGCCTCGCACAGTGTGCGAGATGGTAGCAAGATTAATTTGCAGGTGCTTTTTGCATCATCATGTGATGTATTCATACCCATCTTCTACTGCTGGACGGCTAGCTCATCAATACACAGTATAGGTGATCACCACCGTCAAAACACGGATCGTCAGCGATCAGGACACGTCCCATTACAACATAGCGACCATGCCCGACTCCGGCCGCGGCCAGTCGGCGCTGCGATATTCGGCAGCAGGGGTTGCGAATATGTGCGCATCATTTGGTAAGGCAGAATATTAAATATCATATAGCGAATAGAACACTGTGTATGGGATTATGTTTCAGTGCAGTTCAGTATAGCTCAGAGTGATTTTACGGCGGTGCTTTTTCTCTCATAATGCTTATTAACGTCACTTCAAATTCCTTAATCCTTTTCATGAAATCATGGTTTTTAGGTGATTTTTTTTCACACTAAACGAGCTGAGTGGAAGTTGCATGGGTGTTATCTGCCACACGCCATTCTTATTAATGTCATTATCAACTTTTGCTGTTTTTTCCCTTTGCCAGAACCAGGCTCCAGAGTAGAGGGATTTAAAAGGGCCATTATATCTCTATGGGTTGGAACCATTGCTACATGTAGAGTCATCATTTTTACTTGAGTGCCCTATGGAAAAGTCCACATGATAAAAAAGAGTTGTATAAAGATGTGTCAAATGTATGAAATATATACACATGCATATATTATGAGTGTAAATATATGAAGAGTTTGTTTGCAAAAACCGATAAGTCCATATTTGTCAAATGGAGATATTTGCGATTAAAGGTCAAGAAAAATAGAGGGAATAATCAGAAAATTTTTGCTTCTTTTGTCCATAACTTCAAAAATATACCTTTGTATGTAGTGACCAATATATCATTTAAAAGGTATTATTTTGTACTTTATGACAGAGACCGAACTTCAAAATCTTCAAAAATGGACTTAATATATATATATATATATATATATATATATAATATATAATAATATATATATTATATGATATATATATTATTATATATAACATATATATATATATATATATATATGATTTTTTTTTGGGGGGGGGGGGGGGAAGGGCAAACCTGCACATCTAAAATCTTTGAAGTGTCTGTTTTCATAGATACTTGCCTTTTTTAATACTGTCATATACCCTCATTATGGTGGAGTCAACATGATTGTGTGTGTGTGTGTGTGTGTGTGTGTGTGTGTGTGTTTTCCCCCTTCATTCTGTCTTTTTTAAACAAATGTGTGTGCGGGGTGGGGGGGGGGGGGAGGGGGCTACAAGCCATGCTACACAAACAGGTTACTGATTAACAGGTTTTACAACTTTGTTGTGATATGCTGCGAAGGACAAAGTTGAGGCCATGGTCAAATCACTGGATATTTTGTGAACCTCTAGTTTGTCTAGGTGTGGTAATGGCATGATATACTGTATATGAGTTTGAATATAAAAGCAGGTAAACACAATATTCTGTTTCTTTTTTTTACTAAGGTCTTTATCAAGTAGAAAAAAAAATCTTTTCAGTGGCACTGCACTTATTACAAAAATATTTCTTTTTTGCAGTATTGAAATTATCACGTGTATTCTAATTGTTTTGTATATTTTTTGCAGCTTCAATCGAATTTTCTCGTGTTGATAAAAATAAAAAGATTCTTTTATTTAAACTAATATGAATATGTATATATATATATATATATATATATTGCAAAAATTTAACCCCATTCTTGTTAAGTTGAGATATTTGTGATTAAAGCTGCTAAAAAATGATTTCGAAAATTATCTGATGATGAACTTCAACTTTGAAATGTGTGAAAATGGCACTTAGCTTATTTTGCAATGAAACTCTTCATATTTTATTATGTATTTATTTCTGGTCAGTTTCTTTGCATATATTATTTTAAAAAATTATATATGCATAATATATATATATATAGTAATAAATTAACATTGAGCAAAGAAAATGGACAACAATCAGAATTCAAACCTGAGACCTCTGGAATGCTAGCGACTGGCACTCTTACTGAATGAGATAGCAGAAAGCTCTAGTGCAGTGTTCGGCCTAGAAACCTCTTATACTTTCATTACTTGTGTGGTCAGAAGTACACTATTTATTGTAATTATAAAACAGACATAAACCAGAAGGATAGAAATCAACTTTGGGATAAATGTGAGGAATCACAGGTGAGTTTTCACTGTTTGATTTTACATGAAAATGTAAAGTCTTGGTACCAATCTAGAACAAAACTTGTCATAATATTTATTAATTTTACTTCTAAAAAGTAAACATTTAATTGAAAAAAATGGGTCTATAGGAGTGCTAAGACTAAAATGGAAGCTGTGTATA
The DNA here is from genome assembly GCA_033980235.1 of Diadema setosum. NCBI lineage: Eukaryota > Metazoa > Echinodermata > Echinoidea > Diadematoida > Diadematidae > Diadema > Diadema setosum. The sequence goes on along the minus strand of CM067060.1, from coordinate 8,460,733 downwards.
CTTGTATTAACTATTGTGATACACTTATCAGTTAATATAGAAAACTAGCTCTAGAGACAAACCAACCCTGTCAGTTTGTATGTACTTCTATATGTAGTTTATTCAAGTGTGCATCCATTTGTTTAATAAAAAACCAGGAATTACACCACAGAACGCCTACTGGTGGTATATAGTGTTATATCTTATCAGTTGTTGTTGGTTAGGTTCATGGGAAAACTGCCAGGAAGGTCTAGTCTTCCTGTGTACATTATCTGGTTTTAGTGGCTGGTTATTATGGCTGTCCTCATCAGTCATGAAGAGTGGATGCTTTTCTCTTTGAACCTGATTTCACATTTTTATGCAGTGCAATTTATTTTCATATTTTCCCAAAGAAGATAACATCAAGATGGTGAATAAACACAACTGCATACTGTTGTTAACTGAGCATAAACACAATGCAAAACAAGTCTTTGATGTAGAAATTTTTGGCTTTACCTTTAGGGAATAAGAAAATGATTTGGCATAAAAAAAAAAGCTTACTGGTTGTAGATCCCATAAAATCGATGATGTTTTTAAGGTTATATGAGAATGACTATGAGTTTAAAAATGAAAAAGAAAATAGTAAAATGCCATGGTTGAGAATAAAATGATGACTATATTGTTTTATTGTGATAAAAGATCAAAGATAACTGTTGTTAAATTGTGATGTAGAACAGTCATGGTAAATGCTCTCTTGGAACAAAAACATCATGATGTGAATATCAAAATCATTTGAGTTAGAGTTTAAAGAGTGATGGTGTGATCCTATCTATTCAGATATTTCCCATGGAATGTAGTTATATTGTACCCACAAAAAAAAAATCATTGCTTGGTCACCTTTTCATTCTTATCTAGAGCTATCTCTCTCTCTATTATTTTCTTAAAGGTAGGGAATCCCATTTGCATGCCTTAAATGAAGAGTTGTATAAACACAGTGGTATGTTGAAGAGAGTATCATTTTAGAAACTCCCATAAAGCATTGAAAGTGGAAGGTAACATTTAGTACATTTTTATTGACCGTTAGATTTTGAATTGAATTTTTTTCGGGGCTCACCGTAAATTCCAGTACATTACTAGGCTACTTTTGCAGACCCATGCACTGCATGTGTGTCCATCATGTATATTTTGTGAATAAAGTTCATCAAAACTTACAAACATTTTTATATACATTCTTGCCACACACTCTATATGTTATTACATCAGCTCTTATACTTTTGGATTTGTGTTTATAGATAAAAAATACAGAAGACTGCAACAAAAAGGCTTAAGTGTGGCTGACACACAGAACTACTGAGTAGTTGAGTATTGTGCATTTTTCAAATTGTAGATAACTGTTGACTTACAAATTTCTAAGCAGTGGCCTAAACAAGTCCACTGAGGTTCATATTTAATGTGTTGCTGCATTTTAGGAGTTCTGTAAAAGGTATCCCCTACCTTTAATATACCCATTTGTACATCTCTTTATATCTGCCTTGTGTAGTGACCAATCCAGTGGAGGTCACCAAAGTTCGCATACAGCTGGAAGGTGAACTGGAGAGCAAGAAGGCCTTATCAGCACTCAGACAGCGGTACTACAAGGGTCTCCTCCATGGACTGGTCACCATTGCCAAAGATGAGGGAGTCAGAGGACTTTATAAAGGGTGAGGGAAGGTAATAACATGACAACCTTCTATACACAATTGAGTCTAGTTTAGTTTTTGCTTTTCCCCTTGTTTAGGAGGTGGCTGAGGAAGCAATAGATTGAGTGCTAAAAAGCAAGCAACCAACAGGACTGATAGCTTTATCTTGTAAGTCCCTCATAGACTGAGCACTAGGGATGAAATACATTGTCTTGTATAGCCAGATTCTTATCACCTTATCACATGTGTGGTATCCTCTTCATTATCTATGGACATCCATTATCTTCTTTTGTCCAGGGCTTTTTGGTCAAGGTAACAGGTACACTTATAGTGGAACTAAGTGATTATTATGGTTGAATTTTCTCTACTCACATACACATAATAACCCCATGCAGAATTTGGAAGGTTTTCCCATACAGGATATCTGATCATTAGAATTAATTGTACTTTAAGATCCATTTTGTTACTTTTGCTTGAGGAACAACATCGGTGTTAGGTGCTTTGTGAAAAAGCAAAAGGAAATTGATATGGAAATAGTGAAGTCTGAATAATAATTGTAACTTTTTAAGATACATCTTGATTTTTACTTTTGACTTAGAGGAAAGTCAATATACGTTTTGTGAAAAAGCAAAAGGAAACTGCATGATAGGAAATGACTAAATTCTGATTAGTAATAGTAACTTGAGTGCAAGCATGGGTCCATTGTCTTGTAAATATTCAAATATAAATAACGATTGCAAAAATGAATTGCAAATGTATAGGTAACAAACATTTATTGCTAAGATATTTTTCTTGTATCTATGCCAAAGGGTTTGATAGGGATTTGTAGTACTTAAACAAAGCAGAACAAAAACAAAAACAAAAGAAACAAAGTAAAACAAACCCTTGTGTAATATTTGCTTGTACCCCAATGAAGGCACAGTTGTTGGGTGCAACATCATTCAAGTTTGTTGGATTGCTTTTCTATGATATTGTCAGAAAATGGATGTGTTGAATATTTGAAATTTGAATGCTCGTCAAGATTTATGTAGGGTTTGACCTTTATATGCAGCGTGAAGTTCGTGCACCTCAGGAAATCTCAATCAAGAATCTAAGAATCTCAATAAACCAGTTTGTGGACTATTTGATGAACATTTCCTGCAGTGTTCATCTTTTATCTTCCCTCTTGAAGTCCCCTATTGCTACGGACTGCTGCACTGCACTGCCTATGTCAGTCATTATGATCACAATACTATTTCATCATCCCTAGGTTGACGCCCTCCTTGATACGAGATGGGATTTACAGCGCCTTGCGTGTGGGTGGCTATGAACCCCTGAAGAGGCTCTACGGTGCCACTGATCCAGCCAGGACTCCTCTGCACCTTAAGCTGGCTGCAGGAGCAACTTCAGGTACATAGCGCCCTCTGAGACAGCCATACATCAATGTGATCTGTGTATGAGACATGAAATACATGTACTATTTTTCCCATGTGTGTATTACTTCCCTCAGAGATATGTGTGAAGACAAGAACATATGAAATATTGCATGCACAGTGAAATAATCAGTGTTGTTTCTGAAATATGACTCCAGATGGTTCTTTTACCATCAAACTGTACAGAAACAGGAAATGCATTCTATATGTTTCAAAATAAATTGTTCAAGTTGCATAATATATGATAACTAGACTCGGAATTTGTCAAGACTGACAAATTAGGTGATCCGATTCCTTTTAAATCAATGATTCGAGCTTTCACCTGAGATTAGGGACATTGGTCGTGTGATGTTTGGATTCTCATTTTAAAAAGGGAGTCAGACCTGCCATCTTGGGTACCGATTTCCGTATACACTATCAAAGATGCAGAATGAAGTATATTTGACCTTTGACCACACTTTGCACCCCCAAGATGGCATCTGAACAAAAAGTGGTAATTTTGTGAAATGATTCTTGTAACATGGTCTTTGCGTGTGCAAAATATGGGAAAGATAAGACATGTATTCACCAAGATACAGGATGAAACATTTATGACCTTTGACCCTAATTTACATGCCCAAGATGGTGTCTGATCAAGTAATTGTTATCTTATGAAATAATGTACGTAACATTAACTAAACATGTGCAAAATATGGGGTTGATAGGGGCTATTTTTCTTGCGTTATTGCAAAGAAAATTGGACAAAGAAAGATGAAAATACATCGAAGATAACCTTTAATTTCAACCACGTTTTTGGACGTGATCCCGACACCATATGAAAAACAAAGGGGACACGTACGATAGCGCAAAGTCTCAGCTACAACATATTAAAATCTTGGAGAAATTCACAGAAGGGTAAGTGAGCTAGTGCTCGATAAAGACAATCATGTCAATTTTCACATCTACAAAAATTCCCTCCCATAGAGATAACACGTCATAACGAAGATAAAGAAAGAAGTACATATGACCTTTGACCCCGATCTGCACAGACAAGATGGCATCTGAGCCCAAAGTGGTTATTTTGTGAAATGATCCTTGTAACACGGTCTTTACGTGTGGAAAATATGGGGAAGATAAGACGTGTATTCACCAAGATACAGGATGAAACATTTATGACCTTTGACCCTAATTTACATACCCAAATTGGCGTCTAATGAAGTAGTTGTTATTTTATGAAATTATGTACGTGACATGAACTAAACATGTGCAAAATATGGTGGTGATAGAGTATGTTTTTCTTGAGTTATTGCAAAGAAAGTTGGAAAAAGAAAGAAATATGAAAATACATCGAAGATAGGCCTCGATTTCAACCAAGTTTTTCGACGTGATGCCGACGTCGTATGACAAAATAAAGGGCACACTTACGATAGCTTAAAGTCTCAGCTACAACATATTAAAATTTGGGAGAAATTCACCAAAGCATAAGTGAGCTAGTGCTCGAGAAAGATAGTCATGTCAATTTTCATTTCCAGAAAAACTGCACTCCCATAGAGATAACACGTAAACTGGTCAAATTTGGCAAGCTTACATTGAATCCATTTTTACGAGGTGATGCCGTCATCCAATCAAATTGTTGTTATTATATTAATGCAAGAGCATTTAATAAGCTACAACATACTGAAATCTGGGTGAAAATGGGCAAAGGAAAAGTGAGATACGCTCGAGTAAACTTGAAATTTGATGATGTCATTTTGAAAATTTACTTTTTTTACTTTATTAAGAAATTTGATATCTTTTAATCATTTTTCCAGTATTGCCAACCCATGAAATGACATGTACAACTCATCAGCTTTCAGAATATGCAAAGAAAATTGGAAGTCACCGTCCATCCTGACGAGTAAAATCGGATTTAAAATTGGCGGTTTTTTGGCATAGTTGCACTGTATATCGCCATTGACGCGCGCGCGGAATTTCAACTTTGACGGGCCCGTATGACGTCATATTGAGTCGGATTGACTTGAAACTTGGTAGAAATATTCCTTGACATTTCAGGCATCCGATAAGTGTGAAAAAACCGGAAATTTCTATTGCATATGAGCTGTGTGTGCGAATATGTGCGCGCGCGTACGCGTCCGTCCAATTTTTTCAATTTTTCAAAAAATGCTCCAAATGGTCTGAAACGTGTGCAAAAAAAATTTGAGCTCGATTTGAGCATACAAATATTTCAACGCGCGCGTACGCGCACGTTTTAAGAGAAAATATGAATTTTGAGAATATGAGTGAAATGCGCATAACTTGAAATATACGTGACGTAAATTTCATTTAAAAATTCCATTCCATTAATGAGATATGATTGAGAATGTGTTTTCATATAATGACGTCATAGTGACGTCACGGTCGACTGATCACTTTGATTTTACTTGATCTGTCGTCTTTGGGACATGATACATATATGGTATAAGTTTGACATTGATAAGCAATGCACTTTCTGAGCTAACCGCTGCGCAAATTTTGGTTAGAAATAAAGGAAAATAAAAAGAACAAAGAATCAGTACAGATACAGAAGGTGATCCGAGAGGATACTCGGATCACCTAACAAAGTTAATAGGACCACTTAGTTCATGTTGTCTGTGCAAAAGCCGGGACGATAATATGAAATCAGAATAAGAATATTGAATTTTAAACCAATACAATCACTTCCAATATATAGTGAGAAACGTTTATTGTTAGAAAGTAATCTAAATGTTGGTCAAAATTCTAATGAAGAAGAAAACTTTGAATTGAAGGAGTACTGAAATCACTTTTTATGCAGACATTTGATAATATTGTAATTTTCCAACAATTTTCATAAATTTTGTTAACTAATTCTACATAGTTACAATTGTCATTGATCTATGATTAATGCATTAAACCAATTTATTTTTAGTCATAGATGACTTTCTGTTTTTCTAAGAAGTTGTTTGAATAATGAAAATAAAAATGAACTGTTCTGTGGGGATTTCATCACTCCTTTACTGTCTAGGTGGACTCAGTAGTTGGATTACAACTCCGACGGACATAATTCGGATAAGAATTCAAGGGGAAGGTGTTCTAGCTCCAGGTCAGGCTCCACGCTACCGCGGCTTCTTACATGCATTCTCTCAAATTGCCAAGACGGAGGGTGTTTTGGGACTCTACAGGGGGACTGTTCCAACTGTTCAGAGGGCCATGATTCTAACAGCAGCTCAGGTAATGCATGTGATTTTTGTTTCCTCTCACATGATTGGAATTTGTGGTTGCCAATGTTGAATATGTCATTTTTTTTGCTCTTATGGCTTATTATGTTTATTTTCTTAATAAAGTCTCATAAATCAGACATGATGACTAATAACGTACACACAGTAGTATCTCTCATAGACAGATATCAATATTGCTTATCAGAAATTAATTTACAGTGATGATGTAAATACAATGTGTCTTGTTTTTAAGATCATCCCTTCCCCATTGTTGTACAAGAGTGAGGGTAAACTTCCTGGTATGCATATGGGTGAAAAGATACACTGTACATGCTGGTTTCACTACTATGACATATAGGTTGAGAAAGAAGTATCATTACCGTGGATACAGTATGCAGGGCATTTGTTTACAGCTGACAATATTTGTGCAAGTTGTTAATTTTGCAGATTTTTAGTTGATACACAACATTCACAAAATTAGAAACACTGTTAAATATGCTGTGTATACTTTTTTTTTTAAGTGTGTGTGTGGGGGGGGGGGGGGGAGGGGGCTAACACACCAAACTGAACCAAAACATTCTGCATAGGCTTATATTTTGGTAATGCAGCTATGCACAAACAATAAGTCTATTTTGGGCTGGTTTATGTGATTCTTGTGATATATCTATTAAGTGACAGAATTTTTGTGCACACATACTGTGCTCTGTGAATGGTGGAGTGGAATTTATGAAGCATATTTTGTGTTGATTTTTGGATTTGTGAATCTTTCCTCAATAATTCCTGAATAGATCCCAACCTATGACCACACTAAGCATACCATTCTCAACCACGGCTGGATGGCGGAAGGTATGAAGCTCCACCTTGTCTCCTCTATGGCGTCAGGATTTATGACAGCGTTTACCACCTCACCGGTCGACGTCATCAAGACGAGAGTCATGAATCAGAAAATCAGAGGTAATCTTATGGCTTACCCAGCTCAGACTGAGTTAATGTGGATTATATGGGAAATACACAGCAACCCAACTATTCTATTAGTCATGGTATGGTGATAAAATGGGAAGAAAATAGGGGCTGTCCTTGCCTGTATCTGATATCTCTTTCAAACAAACAGTTTTATTTTGTATTTATTATGTATGATATACCTACATGTATTTGTGAGTGATATATCTTGGAAATCATCAAGTGCCCTATCTATCACAAGGTTTTGTCCACAAAATATTACTTTCTGGAAATCATAAGACATATTGTGTTTGCATTATCTTTGTTTAAAATTTTATTAACCAATATTTCATATCAAAAACAAAATCAAAAGGAAACATATACATTGTACAGTTACATTCAGTATCATTACACATAGATATACTCTGTATGTAGCAATGCCATGGAGTGCTGCAACATTTTAAATACATGATGTAGATGTTGATGTCAATGGCTTCTTTTAAAATGGTGTTAAATATCCAAGAAGGTTGGATGGCAAAACTTTTACTGCAGGATTACTTGCTGGAAGATGATTAAATCTGACAAATAAACAATTCGTTCTGTTTGACATGTGTGTTGAAAAGTGTGTGCATGTGAGGTTTAATAATCATTATGTTATGACAGTAGAAAAGTAAATGAAAACCGTAGTAAAGTGAGTTTTCAACTTCACATATTTGATATTCCTTTCTATAGTTGTGCAGTCCACCCATGGCACTCTCAAACATGAATGTTTGTACCGTGGATCACTGGACTGTCTGCTGAAGACGTTGCGTGCCGAGGGTCTCTATGGACTCTACAAGGGATTCTTCTCCAATTGGCTACGCCTCGGCCCCCACACCACCGTGTCTTTCATTGTCTTTGAGAAGCTTAGGGAACTGGCTGGCATTGAACCCATATGAAGTGCAGTCACAGTTTGTACTACCTCCTAAAAGTGATTTGTTAATGCATTTTAAATGTGCCTGTGTGGTATTTGCATGTTTTTACTTATTTGCAATGAAACTTTCTGCTGAATGTAGTAAATGTGGTTTACTTATGACTTACTCTATTAAATGCAAGGTGTTACCATTTTAAGACATTAAATGACATGAAATGTTTGATAAAATATTATGGTATGTCTTCCATTTTGCTGCAGTGTGTTTTGGAGGGAATATCCCTTGTCTTTATATAGTTATTGTTTCCAGGAATTGATACCTTTTTATATGCACTTTGCTTAGTACCTTTGCAGAAAGCAGGCGGAATTTTATTTCTATCAACATATGTCAGTATTGGCAGGAGAGAATGTGTACTTTTTGTAAAATATTCAGTTTTGTGGAATTCTCTTTATGTCATTGTCATGCAGTGACATCACAAACTGTTGTAGTCTTCTCATCCAGAGATGGCTGCAATGAAACTTTTTAAAAATCATAACTTTTGAATGGATCGACTGTTTGTTCTCAAATTTCACTGATGCGTTCTACTGATATTTCTACATTCACTCAATCTATACATATATTTGGGTTTTATTTCCCTTTATGTGATGGGAAATTCTATTAGTTTGAGGGAGTGGTAATGCATTGTCATCTAAGATGGTTGGAAAAATGCAAACACTATGGTCCATTAATGATTGGATTAAAATTTCCCTGTTATTCTTTTTTGTATCTTGTCCCCTTTCCCATATGATTTTCATGCACTGCATCATACACATTTAAGAGCATGTAAAACAACATTATCATACAATAATAACTTCTACTGTATCAACAGCCAACCAGGGTGTAGGATTACTGCCAGTTTGCATGGTAGTAATCATTGTAGTGGTGTTAGCATCACAGCAAGTTTCTGAAGGCACGTCACCATTAAAAAAAAGAGAAAATCTACCACTCCCACAGAGTAGCATAAATCATTTTTTAGGTTGAAGTACTACAAAAAAAAAAAAGAAAGAAAGAAAGAAAAAAAAAAGCTTCTATGACTGCCATAGATAAACACAGGTTAATAGTACTACCTCATGGTATGTCACAGAGTATTCTGATTCAGAGATGATTATATCAAGTTCAATTGTGCTTTTGAATTCAGGGCAGATTGAAATTATACATGCACTTCAATAAGGTACAGGGTATCCGCAGTGATCTCTGGGAAATTATGAAAGTTTATGACTGCTTCCGCTCTTTTGGCCACCATTTTGTTTGACTGTTGATTGCTAGTGCATCAGCATATTTTACCTGACTTTATTCCAAAATACTTGAAGCTGCCAAAGCAAACAAAATAATATGGGAAAAAATAAGTTAAAAAGAACAGGAGACTACAAAATCAAAGCTGCCCATGTTTAAGTGTGAAAGAGTCTTTTTTTTTTTTTTTTTTTTTTAATACCTGCAGGGTACTCAAGTTCATTTATGTTTGGTAAGATGTTGTAGATCATGATAATTTCACCAGTTGTAGTTTTCATAATCAGTATGAAACATTACTTACTAAGAGCTTTTATTATTTCCAAAATAAATATGAGTTAGTGGAATTGGTGAGAAAAAAAAGTAAATAAGGGTCTAAATTTAGGTGGTTAGTCACATTAATTGTCAACTAGCCCTCTATTCTTTGATGTCTTATCCCCTACACATTTATTCCCCACCAGATAATTTCATGCTCCTTTTTCAATTTTGGTGTTGGGGATATCAAGACTGAATGCAGGGGCTTAAAAATGCTGTGAATTTGTTATCATCAATCCACATCATTATTTATACAGCACTGCACTGCAGATAATATCACGGTACAATTCAGATAGCTTACAGTACCTGTTTATTGTCCACTGAAAGATATGCCTAAATTCTGTGCAATTGAATGAAATGTGACACTGCATTGAAACTGTTTCTACTTGAAAAGATAACCTGAGAAAGCAGTGACTGCAAGTATTCCTTAGGGCCATGTAACAAACAAACAGACAGACAGACAGACACACAAACAAACAAACATGGCAGACATGGGTAGCAAATCTCTCTCAAGTTGTTTTGCACAAATACCAGCACAAATATGTGAGGATTTCTTATGTAAACTATTTATGTTTTTCTGTACTTGTGTCCATAGTGACTGCTTTTATAGTCAACGGTGTTTTGACATTGTGATCTCTGTATTCTGAAGTACCAATCTTGCCACTGAACATTTTTTTTTTCAATTGGATTGAAAAATGAAAAAGATATGATTATAGAATGCACATTGATTTGTCAAATGATTGACAATATGGTATCATGTCATGAGATATATTAACCCATTGAGGATGAGTCCCGAGTACAGTTCGACCTCGATTATCCGGCCTTCTTTTATCCGGAAATCTCTATTATCCGGACACGTTCACGCAGTGAAGGACTTTGTTTTTTCATCCAAAAATTGAGAAAAACACAGTGACTTTCATGGATCTATTTCACTAATATCATAAGATGTGCATGGTAGGTTTCTCAATATCTAATGAGGTAGAACATGTATGATTTTCACATAAAGATATACTTTATTTTTGTGAAGAAGGAACTACAATTTTGCGCAGGCTAGCATAGATTACACCACCGTTGCACGGTACGCTACCTGCCTAGCTGCCAGTGTACTGGGACGGCAGCTTGGACGGCAGCTATGTGCATTTGTGTCTCCCATATCCGGCCAATTCGCTTATCCGGATGAGCGCCGGTCCCGACATGGCCGGATAATCGAGGTCGAACTGTATACTTGGGCAGGGATCTATGGGAAATGAGTGTTGTAGCAAAAATCAGTCCGTCCTCAACGGGTTAAAGTGTATATGCCTCATTGTTCATGGAGGATATGTTATAAAGTGTCATGCAAATATGTGAAGTTTTGAGTTCTTGACAAGTTTTGTACTTATGGTCAGATTTCATAGGATAAAAAACAAACAAACACCCCAATACCAAGGGTACATAAAATTCAAGTCATTCACAGATAGTTTCAAGGACATTTAGGCCGATTGTGTAAGTGGACGGTCAAAATTAAAGCAACATTCCTTGGGAACTGCGTATAGTGTATGAGCATGAATTTGTTAATCCACTTATACCTGGCAAATATGGAAAGATGAAAGGTATCTAATCAGAGGTGAAGACCAATGTCAAATCACCATGTTTCTAGATATGTCAGGCTAGTGAACAAAAGTAAATTTACAAGCCACATCTATTTCAATTTCTTTTTTCCATATACTAACAGATTTGTCTGGATATTTGATTTTATTTTTGTATTTCTTTTTATTGTTGTTTTCATGGAACATTTTCTGTTCAGAAATGATCTTGGACTTATCCAGGAGAAATGATGATTGGATGTGCAATAATTATGATGAATTGCAAAGAATGTTCAAAACTGAAGAAAGATGAATGGATTTTACAACAAATAAATGTAATTATGGTCAGTAATGAATTTATTTTTTTGACTGCCAGTCAACATACTGAATATGTGCTGTGATGAGACGCATTCCTTGTGAGCATGTTGGACCCCCCCCCAAAAAAAAGAATCATGTGTATCATGTGTAATGCCCAGTGAGATTCTGATTGTGTTCATGAACATACTTTTCTATCAAACCACCTGTGCCTTCCACAAGGCATACCATTCCAGCATGTTTCCAAAGCAGACTGGTAAATCAACACATCTCATTCAGATCACTCCCTGCTCTCCTTTTCCCTTTATACACACAACCATGCACACACATTAACAAACCATTCCACTTGATTTAAACTTCTTTTGAATTCTTATTATTTTGATAATCAAAGCCCGGTAGCAAGAAACAAATGGTACAGGTGTATATCATTACATAACTGTATTTTGTGAAAACAAGACGCCAAAACACACAAAATGTCAACCCTTTTTATCATTTACCAATCATGTATTTTTGTTCTTTTTACTATAAATACCAATACAGTATGCAACAATGGCATGGTGTAATGTCATGTTACATCAAACACATCTCATATTCTTGATTACAGGGTTTTTGTATTGCTTTTTCTCAGGTAGGAGAATCCAGTGTGATGAATTACAAATATATTACAGGTGACTATATGAAATAGATACACAAAAGTCCAGCTTTAAGGCAAATTTGGTTTTACAAATGTAGGTATTCAAAAAGCTAAAAGATGTATTCCATTGATGATTACAGTTTTGAAAGTGGAAAAACAATGTTAGTCAAGTAAAATGCACTAAAAGAAAAGATGATGAATGATTCTACTTGTCTCAAATCATACAGAAAAATGAAGAACAGAAGGCTGTGAATAGGTCGATTAGATACTTGCATATATGGCTATAATGATAATAAACATACAATGATACATTTCCGTCTTTGAAAAGACCTACTGTAGTGTTGCAAAATCAAAGACATGCTGAAATATAACGTGAATGTATCAGCAATAAGCAAGATATTTTCAAATACTTGGCAAGATTATTATCTCAGATCTCGCTTTGAATACAATGCAGCTTGCCAAGGGTAAAACAACCAAAAACAAACAAAATATGCTGTAAAAGTGCATGTACATGTGTCTGTGACAAAAAGGAAGAGAGAAACAAAAGAAAGATGAATACTACAATGCGCACAGGCTGAAGTGATTCAAAAAATGAAACAAAACTATGATATTATTTTTAGTTTGTAAGAAATGAACACTGTATGTATCACAGCTCTACCAAAGTGGTCGCCTTGCATGACATGATGTGGTACATTACAAAACTTAATACCTCTGCACATACGACTACACACCACTGATACATGTCAAAGTGACTATTCTCAACTTTAAGAAAAAGACTAGAACATTTCAAACAAACAAATCCCATTTACAGCTTACACTGGCGCTCATACAAAGGGAAAACCAACAAGCATTTTCAATGCACATAGATTACGATTTGAAAAAAAATAAAGTACATTTGAAATTTGCTATTACTTTACTACAAAGTACACCCACTTAAACAAATCAGTCATTTGCTTTTTCATCATAACCTAAAAAGTTTAGAAGTATCTCTTTTTTTTTTTCAAACATGAAATTTTGTTGATATCACTCTTTCTGACAGCAAATATATATAGAGAGAGATAATATATTAAAGCTAAAGCTCATCAGCTGTATATCAATTACAGACTAATTTGTGTTGAACACATTCATTCAAGAGATACCCATTACAGGAAAACTTAAGATCACAGATTCTTTTTTTCCACCACTGTTTTTATGTATAAATTCTTGAATGGAGTTTCATGACACCATGAAAAAGGGGTTGAAATTTGAGGAGAACTAATGCCATTTTGGTTGAAACAAAAGACTATTTATGTACAAAACAAATCATAGTGGGTGTAAAAGACTTAAGTTATTATCAATGACAGAATTAGGCACTGGCTTTGCCCTTGAAAGGTACACAAATTTAGATAATTGTTTGGGAAAATGTCTTCACATAAATTTGTAAAGCATCAAAGGAGGCAAGAACTTTCTCGAAATTAGTCTCCCAGTTAAAAACTTTGCTAGAAATCTATTCAGTTCTATGCTGCTCTGTAAAGAAGCTATATAACCTGCAAATTCATAATATATTTACACGGATATGTACAATGCAACAACTTTGTATACAAAATAGAATATGCACCATATAATTCTCTCCCTATACAGTCTTTAGTTTTTCTTGTGCTTGATTTGTACAGAAATATACAGCATATAAAAAAGAGTAAAATTAATCAAACGTGCTCTCAAAATGTGGCCGTGTTGACAAAGTATGATGCAATCCAATATTAGCTATACAAGAAGAGACAGATAGTAAACTTTTTTCCTTAGTGTGGAATGCACTATTTTCTCTTCATTCTTTGATAAAATGAATACAATGCTCTACAGATATATCCTATAAAATAATAACACCTAAAGACTAGGAAGAAATATGACACATACCCACTCTACATGTTACATCTCCACATGGCTTTATTCAACACAGACATTAAAGCTTCTCTTATTTTTTTAATGGCTTTCCAGGCCATCAACCTCATCCATACACCATTGTCTCAAATCTTCGCATCTTTTGCAGCTGAAGTTTTCATTGACTCTTTCTACGCAAAGCCATACTACGCATCTCATTTCTATTAATTACGCCCTCAATCTATCTAAGAGCTAAAGAAATGGAACATCTGTGTGTGTGCATTTTTTAAGACAACTGAATTTCAGACCTGAATTACATGATAATTAACACATTCAAATGTGTAAGGCTCATAAATGCTACTAGCAAGTATCTATGCAAATGTGTTAATTACATTTCAACATTCCAGGAGGAAGTGAAATCTTAACAGAAAAAAAAAATTCTAAAAGTTATCACTTAAAAATTTTGAAGTCACAATTATAGAACAAACTACATAGACCCACACTCTATATATTTAAGATGACTTTATATTGATGTACAGTTTTCAAGCAACTATAGATACTATTTAAGCAGCAAATATGAAACTGAAGTATATTTGTAATAAGTGTCTGCATGTCCACATATTAATTCAATCATGCCCAGTCATGTCCACATCAAACGAATAATGGGAGGAGGGTGGGGGCTACTCTAATACTTCATTCAGTAACATACTATGCGACTGTGTGCTTTTTCAGTAGGCTTTGGCAACATTTTCCTTTTCAAATATTGCATGTAAAATTTCATTTTTTTTTCCTGTGAGAAATTCAGTTCTTGAAAGCTGTAAAAGAACATCTTACAATATCTTCAGGAGAGTGTTCAGTTGCAGATAGCCTTCATGTAGTCCTTGAGTTTTTATGCTGTTTTTTTTTATTATTATTGTTGCTTTTATCAATTTTCCGACTCATTCATTGCAATTCAATATACCTGTGTTGCTGGCATCTAGGTATTAATATCAGTCAGTTGTTACTAAAATATGGAACAATTAACATCCATAATCATTTGCTTCAGCTGTTGCTGAATATCCATTATTCCTGCTTGAAACAACTCACGGTAAAAAGCATGGTATCAAAGTACATATGAGACACCATGTTACAAAAATGGCTATAGCCATCAGTGTGAAAGAGCAGATCACACTTCCAGCCTGTCAGTGCCACGGCAACAGCTGGTATATGCATGATGTTGGCAGGAAGACTGACTGCTTATATAATGTCAGCTTCATTCTACAAACATCATGGCCCTCCACAGCAACCCTGAAGAACTCACTACAAACTACAACTCGGTATGCGGCAAAAATTGTCCAGGCATACATACAGTCTTCAAAGTTTGAAATGAAAAAATCCACTGTCACAGTTCAAACAGTCCAGTGACCGAGGCTGGACTGCTCCTCTGTCTTGCATCCGTCCAGGCTCTGATCCATGCTTTAGAGGTTGCTGGCATCTCTGAGCAGTAGGTAGAATGGCATCCGGTTTGGCTTCAGGCGTCCAACAGCAGTGCCCATTTCATGATGGTGGTGGGGCCAGGGAACGGGGGAACAGCAGTGTCCATTTTCATGGTGGTAGTGGAGGGGTCAGTGAGAGGGGGTCTAGGCTCGCACCTGTCTCTATGACGTGGTCCACTTGGTGAGGCTGGTGGGCCCCAGTTGCCTCCACTCCTCCTTAGTGATGCACATGTTGTCGAAGGCCGTCAGTGGGGCCAGCACGTTGGCTCCGTTGTAGGCCGCATGGTAGCGTTCTGGTGCCGCATGCACCTGGATTGGGGGAATAGCAATGGAGAAAGTATAAGAGATTGAAGAATAGGTAGATGAATAGATAGATGACAGATAGATAGAAAGAGAGAGACAGAGATATACAGTTGGTACTTTGACATGTTTTTAAAATGTAAACCCTCATTCACACTCTGTCATCAAAAGTTCTACTGACCTAAAGAAGTATATCATTTCATGACATAAAGATAACATTCTCTAATAGTGTATACCATATGAGAATTTTAATACATTTGGGATCTATCTGAGCTTTTGCTGTACAATTGAATTCCTAATCTCAACATACCTGCTAAACATATAATCACAATGTAAGGAAAGAATGATAGAATAACTGATTTCCCAGCTATCTAATTAGCTGACAAAATTACCCCCCCCCCAAAAAAAAAAAAAAAAATCAAAGCAATGCATTCTTACCAGGAAACAGAAAAACAAAATTTCAATATTAGCAATAAGGGCATAAGATATTCCACTGCTGAAAAGAAAAGCAAAAATCATAACTACTGGCATTTGATGATACATCGAAAAAAAATTCAGCAACAACTTCAAAAAAAAATAGCTTGAAAAAAAGAAGAAGAAAAGAAATATTTATAAGTTTGAGAAGGCTAACATCTTTCCTATTTATCTTTCTTACCTTCACAACTGTACTCTTTGGCAGCATCTTTGTCAGTTCTGTTCTTAGCCTTTCAGCAATGCCTGGTAGCAGGGTAGTGCCTCCACACAGGTAGATGCTCCTAAGAACACAAGAGCAGTACAAGTTTGTTCAGTATGTAGGTATGCTTACAGTTAATCTTACAAAATCTCTTAAAACCTCTTTCCACGGGAACTTACAGCCATCTTGTAGTTTGGTTATAAGCATTAAGTACTTCTTTTGTGGTCATGTGAAAAAGAAAATCCAAACACATACAAAGACTGACATAAATGTTATATATACTGTACATGCAACTTCACGTTAGGAAAAAGATAGAGATGAATGAATTACAAGACAAAAAGATAAACAGATGGCTGGAAAGATATAAATAAAAGATAGACAGATAAATAAATATATAATAAATATATCAAATAGATGATAAATATATAGATAGATAGATAGATAGAGGGAGGGAGAATGATAGATAGATAGATAAAAAGATAGATAGATAGATAGACAGTGAGATAGATGGACAAATAGAAGTATTGAAGGAAAGGGAGAGATTGTGAGAGAAACATATTTATGATGAGAGAGAGTGTGTGTTCTATATCTCACTTTGCCATGGCTTTCCTCTGCTCAATATTGCATGCCTGGATGGCATTGTAGACCAGTGTATGGAGACCGGGGTGATCTTTGCCCCACACCTCGGGGTGGAACAGGCCCTCTGTGCACCGGAACCGGGAGTAGTCCAACTTGATAGTTCTGTAGAAAAAATAGAGTTGTAAAAGCAAAGCGAAACAGATGAGCTTATAAATCTGCACTATATCACTGAAAATCCCTGAAATGTGTCAAATGTTTCTTGACTTTTTTGCATTAAAAACAAACAAACTTGTTGCATTAAAACAGACAAAAACAAACAACAAACAAACAAACCTGGAAGTTGATGTACCATCTTGCCAAATTTACTTGGGCACATTTTATCCGTGGTGGAAGTTTCTGTTGTGGCCACTTGAACAATACTCTCATTGAAAATCTGATGATGTATCGCCAACAATTAGACCAAATACTCAAAGTTGAACGAGAAGCTATCTTCATACTCTTACAAAAAGATATTGCAGGTGTGCTTTGAAGCATTGTGTGTTTAATGAAATGAAATATGGCACATTTGTCATCAGAATAAAGTCATCATTCAGTCTGTTAATCTTTGCCTTTTCTCCTCTTCCAGCATTCTTTAATCACTTCCTGTCCCTCATCAAGTTACATAGCCATTCCTCCCCCCAGAAAATATCCTCTTCCTCCCCAAAATTCTCTGGAGACACCCTTACAAACATGTGCCAATACTCCTCCCCTCCCCCCTCCCCATTGCCAGAATGTTTTGCCACCCTTATTCTTCTCTTCTCCAAGAAATTGCAAACGAACATGGCATTAAGCCAGGGGAGCATCATGTGAGATAGATATGATTTCTGACTGCGACAATGGGGGGATTCTTCGAAACAAAGAAGTATGTTATTGTCATTTACAACAAAGCACAAGATGATTCAGCACAGAAAATGTGGCCTTTAATTTGTCTTGCCACATGCGGTTCCAGTTTTTTGACTGATAGTCTAAGATATTCAGGCTTTACAACACAAATTATGATACCTCTCAAACATTAAGTGTCACGTTACTAATTGAATACTGTATCTCTGGGAAAGGATTTGGTTTGTCTAAATCGTAGACACTCAAACTAGTCTTAAGGTTATACTGAAAGTTCTGATATTGTGGAACCCTATGTAAACCAGCTTTGCTGATTCAGGGTACTCCACCCCATGATGTGGAAATAAATTCATTTCAATTCAGTTCAATTCAACTTTACGTTTTGACTGAAATTAAAGTTTTTCTGTTTTCAAACACTGATAATATTGTAGTTTCAATGCAGCTATTTGTGCTATGAAATATAATTATTTTTCTATAACCAAGATGCAAGTAAATTTTGACACCTTAAATGTATTATTGATATGTGTTTATATATAATGTTCTTTCTTTAATATGTTGACAAATATGAGTGAAATGAATTGATAGATAAACCGAAGTATTATTATTCTGGTTTGACTACACAACACTCTGCATTTGACATGTGCGTGCTTGTTTCATTTTAAATGGTAATGATTGTAATCACACTCCAACTTCTAGCTACAGGGAGCAGTAGAAAAACTTTGCACCACAAAACTTGTCAACAAATTTCCCAAACATTTTACTGCAGAGGAGACTGGTTGAAAAAAGACTGGTTGAACCGCTAAGTCTGACTCAACAGCATCAGTTAGATCTAATTAAACCTAACCACCGAGAATCGCTGCCAACCACTAATGGGGGGATATCATGGAGAAATCTATCATTGCCCCTTAATGAGAGAGGTGCTTTTTTGTTGTTGTTTTTTATTATTTTGAGTGGAGGAAAAGAAAACAACAACTGTTGAGTCAGTTGAGAAGCTATTTTGAATTCCTCCTACCTACTTTGTGATATCACTGTCTACACTTGTGACAAGCATGTATTCTTGTTTTCATGCTGTATTCTTGTTTACACATGTGGCAGATCCTGTACATGAAATGTGCAAGTTCCTTTGAAGAATATGGACACCCTTTACACACCCCATTCTCATTTGGAATAAGGAAATTGAACAGTCATAAAGATAATAAGAAGAGATAGACATGCCCAGATGTATTTTCTTATCTGTTGCAGAAACTCATAAAGTTAGAAAACAGATAATGCAAGCAAAAAAGTGGCAAGGACATTGTTATTATTGATATTATATAAAGCCATTCTCACCTGCATGCCTGCAATTTTTGAAAGCTTCATGTATTTACATAATTTCAATTTTTTTTTTCTGCATGTGTATTTGCACCTTGCTCTATGTGTTCTGTATGGCAGAATCAAATCAACACAAGAATGGTAACTGATTATAGGCCTAATAAGAAACTAAGCTTGAGTATATAGTCACGGATGAGTGTTTCTACATTTATGATACTTAACGCGTCACGAGATATAAGATGCGTTGAAGAAATATCAACACACGTACGCCTACTCTTACATTAAAACATCCATGAAAGTGGAGACGTAATAAATAAGTCACAAGTTCTCTGTGCATATTATGACCTAGAACTCACCCAGTTCCATCTGGTACGTCATATTTCTCAAGGTCGATGTAGGTACTGCACAGCTCTGGGTCCAAGGAACAGAACTTGAGCTCTGCGTGGTAGTCCTGTGCTACGAAGCAGGCCTGGAAAAAAAAAAGAAAAAAGATGATGAAAACTACTGTAAAGTTTACATTATTTGATGAAATGCCATTATAACAAGAACAGGTATATAAAAAGTATGATATGGATGATATTTGAATGGGGGGGGGGGGGGGAGCAATGATAACATGTGCAAGCATTCCCGGAATTACTTAAATATCTGTTGCAAATGCATTGAATATCAAAAAACATATCATTTATATTCTATGATTTATAATCAAATGCTGCCATTGAAAGAAAAGACAGAGAGAGAGAGAGAGAGAAATAGAAGGAGAAATATATAATCCAGTGAATGAAAATCATTTGTGATATAAACAGAACGATTAGCATGACGAAACCTGAATATATTTTGTTGATGATGACCCTTTATATGACATGCTGGCCATAGATCTCTGTTATATAGAATGCAATTAAGTATCCATGACCATTCTCAGATAATGCCACTTCCAAATTCTATAAATGGTACATTGATTAAAAGCAAAACAATGCCAAAAATCTAACTCTTACCTTTTCTTTCAGCAACCTGCCGATGTACTTTTCAACTTCTGAAAATAACCTGAGAGGGAAGAATAACAAGAAATGGGAAATTTATGACAGAATGATGATTTATTCTGTTCAATTTTCAATTCACACTTTATTTTCGTTTTTTTTTCAATTTTCAGACCTTGATGGAAAATTTCCAGTACTTCATACGATGTGCAGCTCAACAAGAAATAAACCAAGTTAATTTGATTTCGCTGCACGAAGAATTCACGCTGGCATACATTTAAGCAATTACATCTTCAATGGACAGGAAATGTGAAATTGCTTTATACTGTGTACTTAGTGATGCATGACTAGATTGAGTGCAACAGATGTCAGGATATGGCGAGACACCTTACAACACATTAGAATGTGATGAAACATGGAGTGAAAGTGTTCAAAATCATCTAATTTTCTCCAGGAAAGGGTGAATCTACGAACCAGCTGCGGGCGACAGGCCTCGGTTATCAACGAAATGATTGAGCCCCGCGTACCACTGACATTTGATATCGAGGTCGCATTTGTGCCCCTGATCTTATCCGACCTCCAAGCATCATGTGCAATCCACATGTTGCGATTAGTAACATATTCTCTTGCCATTCTACAGCTAATTCTCTGACAGCTATGGGCCCAAACCTTTTCCTATATACCACATAGTTTCACTTATGATTGACTAGTTTTTTGTTTTCATTCTCTTTCTCTGTTGATCATCTTTGGTGGCGTTCCAATAGAGATGTCCTTGACTGGAAGAACAGAGGAAAACTTCCACATCAACTCTGTGAAACGATCGACTCCGAAATCCGATTCATCATGGCAAAGACTGACAAATTTGATACATGGTGCATCAGATCCAGGAATGAATTAAATGTGACCCATGAGGGTGCTCCATCATGACCCCACCTCTTCTTCTTTTTTTTTTTTTAGACTTGATCGTTTTTGTTTTTGTTTTGTTTTTTCCAATCACATCATTCTCTCGTTTTCAGAGCTCCTCTCTAGGTCCTGTGGGATTGTTGAATGTTGAGCCCAACTGTGAAAGGAGTCTATGTGCGTGTGTGTGTGTGTGTGTGTGTGGAGGGGGGGGGGGGGGGGGAATGGTATATCGAGGGGCGGGGAGGAAGTGTCACAATCGCTAACCTCCAGAAGAAACTTTACCAAGATCAGACAAGACTCATGCCCTCATGAAATTCAATTATGATTACTCCATCAGCCCAATGAGCACTTGACTCTGATTTAGGCTCAAAATAGAAAACTCGATCTGCAAGCTGCGCCCTGCTTATTTACTTGTTCCCCCGTATTTGTCTTGTCTGTAAGAAACACTGTTCCAAAGATGGGTTCCCTAAGAGAGGTATTAGTCAATACTATATCTCCAATACAAATGAGATTTACCATGGAAACTACTGCTTGTACGAGTTTCTTAATCTTCAGCTAAATGAAGGGTTGTTATTACTTAAGAGCTGAAAAAGTAGTGTGTATTTTTGAAAAGAAGCCTTCAGCTTGCATCACAAAACTGCCCTCACATGGAGGTGTGGTGAGAGCACAAATTTAGTTTTACATCAGACCTGCAGCAAGGAAACATGTCGGAAGTCAAGGCTTTACATGAACTGCAATGTCGAGGGGAACATCACATTTTGTAAGTCTTGAATGTTCAAATCCTGCCGATTGATCAGACAGACATTAACTTATCAAGAACTGCCTCCTCCTCCTGCACAAAAATCAGCCCCAGGTGCACGTAAGTCTGTTTTCAGAAGATTATGCTCCAAGGGAAGCAAGAAGGAGGCAAGTCCTACCCAGGCAGCTAGATACACAGTGGCAGGGCAATAAAAGGACATGCAAACTCGAGGCTTCACATGAAACGGTTTTTCTAGACGCCGCGACATCGGGAGGAAAATTCCACTTCCCCTTGCTCAAGTTCGAGCCCCGTATCACAGATTCCTATCGAAGCGAGAGTGATTGGTTAGTCACATCTGCTCTAATTTCTCGTTTCTTCATCTGATGCGGGGAGAAAGCAGTTTTAGAGACGAGAGAGAAAGGGAGAGTTGTACTGAGAAAAAGTAATTGCACATCCTCCTTTGCTCACACCTTAACTCGTCGTCTGCCAAAAGTCCTCCATCCGTACCGGCAGACAATAGACCCTGGCACACTCCGGTGATAACAGGCCTCACCGGGTCTCAGTGCTGCGGGTTTGTTACCGTGGCAACAAGTTTTCACAAAGAAACCTATCTCCATCCCCAGACATCTGCTGAGGAAACATTTATGACCCGCGCATTTCGGCTTTGAGAGTTTGTATGTACCCCTTGCTGCTGGCACGCTGTCCCTACTAATGTAACAGCAGTGATAAGGTGTGGTGCTGTGCAATAATAAACTCAATAGTCTTGTTGGCTGCGACGACATGCAAAACATAAGACACTTGGACTTCACTGCCTTTGGTTATAGTCATCAAAAAAAAAAAAAAAATCTGATTTCATTGAACATGACACTTTCATTGCAGAGCAACTTTTTTTCCATCATCATTTTCTTTTTCAACTAGCTACAGATGATAAGATCTATTAAGCTACACATTTGGCATCAATGTTCTATATATAATTTTGAATGACAGATGAGCCTGAACTTTTACCTTCAGCTTCATTTGAATGATGAAATACAAGACACTGATTCCACCTACCTGTGTCCAGTCTCTGTGAGAAGCCGTGTGAGATGTTCAGTGATCTGCCTCCCTCCAAATGGTAACCTGCACACCCCCTTTTCCACAATGTAGCCATCCACAATTGGTACGATGTCCACCCTCTCTCCAATATTCACTACATCAAGAAACAATGCAAACTAGAGATTGTAATTTGTCATCACTGACAAATTAAGGTGATCCGATTTTTTTTTTTAATCAATGATTCGAGTCCTGATAGTGCAAAGTCTCAGCTACAACATATTAAAATCTTAGAGAAATTCACCGAAGCATAAGTAAGATAGTGCTCGATAAAGAGTCATGTCAATTTTCATATCTAAAAAATTCCCTCCCATAGAGATAACACGTCATAGCGAAGATAGAAAGAGAAGTACATATGAGCTTTGACCCCACTTTGCACAGACAAGATGACATCTGAGCAAAAAGTGGTTATTTTATGAAATGATCCCTGTAACATGGTCTTTACGTGTGCAATATATGGGAAAGATAGGACATGTATTCACCAAGATACAGGATGAAACATTTATGACCTTTGACCCTAATTTACATACCCAAGATGGTGTCTGATCAAGTAGTTGTTATCTTATGAAATAATGTACGTGACACGAACTAAACATGTGCAAAATATGGGGTTGATAGCCATTGTTGTTATTGATCTATTGCACAGAAAGTAGACTTAAGAAAGAAAAATAAAGAAAAAATGAAGTTATTTTATAGAAATTTGAAGAAGCATTAAAAAAATCAGAAAAAGATAAAGTTAGGAAGGGAGAATAAGACTAACTAAAGAAAAAGAAGAAAAAAAGTGTTCAAAAAAAAGTAAAAAAAAATATTGGCAGGGGTGAGCCTCGAACCGGGGACCTTAGGATTACGAGTCGGATGCGCTATGCACTGACCTATTTCATCCTCCATAGGCCCTGTGTATTAAGCAAAATGACGCTGCATCGAAGCCAAGTGCCAATTTTAGCCAAGTTTTTCGACGTGATGCCGATGTCGTATGAAAAAATGGAGGGCACACTTACGATAGCTCAAAGTCTTAGCTACAACATATTAAAATCTGGGAGAAATTCACCGAAGCATAAGTGAGCTAGTGCTCGGAAAAGATAGTCGTGTCAATTTTCATTTCCAGAAAAACTGCACTCTCATAGAGATAACACGTAAACTGGTCAAATTTGGCAAGATTACATTCAATCCATTTTCACGAGGTGATGCCGTCATCCAATCAAAATGTTGTTATTATATCAATGAAAGAGCATTTCATAAGCTACTACATACTGAAATCTGGGTGAAAATTGGCTAGGGATTAGTGAGATACGCTGGAGTGAACTTGAAATTTGATGACGTCATTTTGAAAATTAACTTTTTTTACTTTATTAAGAAATTTGATATCTTTTAATCATTTTGCCAGCATCGCCAACCCATAAAATGACATGTACAACTCATCAGCTTTCAGAATATGTAAAGAAAATGGGGGGTCATCGTCCATCCTGACGAGTAAAATCGGATTTAAAATTGGCGTTTTTTTGGCATAGTTGCACTGTATATCGCCATTGACGCGCGCGCGGAATTTCAACTTTGACGGGCCCGTATGACGTCATATTGAATCGGATTGACTTGAAACTTGGCAGAAATATTCCTTGACATTTCAGGCATCCGATAAGTGTAAAGAAACGGGAAATTTCTATGACATACGAGCTGTGCGTGCGCATATGCGCGCGCGCGTACGCGTCCGTCCAATTTTTTCAATTTTTCAAAAAATGCTCTAAATGGTCTGAAACGTGTGCAAAAAAATTTTGAGCTCGATTGGAGTATGCAAATATTTCAACGCGCGCATACGCGCACGTTTTTAGAGAAAATATGAATTTTGAGAATATGAGTAGAATGCGCATAACTTGAAATATATGTGACGCAAATTTCATTGAAAAATTCCATTCCATTAATTAGATATGATTGAGAATGTGTTTTCATATAATGACGTCATAATGACGTCACGGTCAACTGATCACAATGATACATTAGATTTGTTGTCTTTAGGACATAATGCATACATGGTATAATTTTGAAATTGATAGGCAGAGTACTTTCTGAACTAACCTCTGCACAACTTTTGGGGAGAAATAAAGAAATAAATAAAGAAGAATAAAGAATCAGTACAGATACAGAAGGTGATCCGAGAGGATTCTCGGATCACCTAAAAATGAAACATTTTACAGTTTTATATATATTTCTGAACTTTTTTTTCCATAATACAGCAATTTCAATGGCTAGCTTCTTTACCTGTAAGCATGTTAAAACCCTCAGCATTAAATACCAAGCAGAATACAAATACATTGTACATGGTGCAGTGATGCTATTTACAGGACCAGTAAAAATCCCATAGAAATAAAAGAAACCAAGACAACCACTCTGTTCATTTCTAATGGTGTTTATTGGTTTCTTTTGGTAATCTATTGGTTTCTGTTTGTAGTGTTGGGATCATAGAGAAACTTAACAAAGGTTAATAGAATTCCATCAGAAAAAAATTGCAAGCATCAGATCCCAGCAAGTCCAACACAAACAGACATATATCAGACCCAGCTTTTACCAACAGATCCAACAAGACACACAGAATAACCAACATATCCAACAGGACCAAAATGAATCCCACAGAGACCCATGGAAAAAACGACAACAAATGGTTAAGTCTGTCAAAAAAGACACCACGTATGTGACCTTACCCACAATGCCTGAGGTAGCCTTGTACGAGTAGAGCGCCATCAGGGCCTGCTCCTGGACCAGGATGCCCTCCACGTTGAACCTGTCAAAGATCATCTCTACCAGCTTCTCCTGGGAGGGGATTACAAAGGGGAAGCAGAAATGGGTCAGGTATCAGAAAAAGAGAAATACCATCATTTGGTTCAATCCTTCACGGATAATTAGTACCAGCAAATAGTTCAAAGCATAAGTTTAGAGCAAATGATGGCTGCAGGTTTCTACAGACATTTCAATGTAAAGCAAAAAAAAAAAAAAAAAATATTCATGCAACACCTGAGAAGATCAATACATTACATATAAAAGCACAAAAGCACAAACAGGGAGATAAAACACACAAAAAAAATAGAGGATGGCAATCATGTAAAAGAAAGCACTAGAATGTTGACAAGATGTAAAGGCTTAAGATATTGCGTTTACTCTCACTCAGTAATATTCTTCAGCCTGACCATGATTTTCTTTTATCGGGCACCAAATTACATATCAAGTTTGGAGAGGTAAGACAGTTCATTAGGGCATTACATTCACTACATAACAAGGAAATGCAGGGAAAATAAAAAAGAATTCTTTAAAAGTTAATATAATATCAATGTCCAGAAATGGAAAGTCATACATGTAAAATAGGCAAACTAAACTTCTTTACGAGAATAAACATATTGCTAACAAATAGCTACATACATGATGAAATATTTCATTTTTTTTGGTTTTAGTTTTACCCCCTTTTTGGTGTGGTGGATTACCCCCCTGAAACAGACGATGGCACAAAACATCGGTATTGATTGCATTGCTCTTCTGCTTTCACAGAGCGATGATGATACCTGTTATCCCCGGCAATCGCAGAGAAAAACGCATAACAGGAAATGACGATAATGATATAACCAGGCCCACATGTTGGGGAGCCCATCGGCTCCTGCCGCTGACGAGTGTCCGCACACAAAGAGAGAATTGTTGGATTCGGAGCTGATGACTCGGATAAATCATTCCTGACAAGAATGGTTTGGGCAAAAATTCTCTGCTTGCCTCTCTTGATTTTTTTTTTTTTTTTTGGTTTCACTTGGAGAGTTTGTCTCGATCACCTCCCTTGGAATGCTGGGATATTGAGTTTCAAAGTCTTGCATATTGCCTTGATGGCTCTTATTTCATCATATTTCAGACTCAAAGAGGGGAGCTGATATTATGCAAAATCTGATCCCGTAATTTCACTCCTATCTTTTTTTTTTTCTCTCTCTGTCTGCCTCTATGAAACGACATAGTACATATGGGATTTAAAGAAGACTGCGCAAGAATGGTAGGTAAATAAAAGGAACAGTAGCTGTCAAAACATGGATGATCTAAGTTTTCGTATATGCTCTTGAAACAGGAGAAGTACGCATGGCAAGATATTTTCAAGCATTTTTTTTTACCCCTAAACTGTAGCCTTTCAGATACAAATTTTTGTTAGTGTTGCCAGGATGGTTGAAACAAAACAACAAACAAACAAACAAAAAAGTACACAAAACAACCAAAAAGGTGCATGAGGTAGTGGTTGCACTGCTCATTCTCACAAAAGAACATGGCCAACTGCAACAAAATAAAAATGAAATGTCATTGGGCCATCAGTCTATCAGAAACATATAAAGGTTCTGTTATGGACTTATTAATCAAAATTAATTACTTTTTTTCCCATTAATCTACAGGAGAGTAGAAACTTCTTGAAAACAAAAATCAAAATGCAGCATCCTGAATGAAAATGTGATGAGTGACATTTGATGAGGCAAAGAGGTCTGCCACTCACCGTCATCTTGGGAGCCATGTTGAATGGGACGATGACCAGCAGCGTGTAGGCGATTGGATCCACGCAGAGCTCTGAAAAAGCTGTCTCCAGTAGCCCTTCTGTGACCGCCATATTCAGCTTGAACTGTGTGAGGAATGCAAAATATTCATACAGATATTTATTTGTGGAATGTTGATGATATAATCAATGGTAAGTCAGCAAAACAAAGAAAAAAAAAAACATTGTCATCATTTTAAAGGTAACAGTTTTCCATGGTGATGCTTCAATGGCATCATCAGGTATATTGTAGCAAACACCTTGCAGACCAACTAATCACCTGCAGGCTTTGTATTTACAGGCAGAAATTGACAGTGACACTTTAATGATTAAAATTGTAATCAGAAGATAATGTAAAGACTACTGACAGACATTGCACGCAATATGCAGCACTTTCACAATGTTACCTGTAAGGCAGTATCAAAATATATTGCATAAACCAAAAATGTATTTATCTTGCAGACGATGATATTCTCAAATGTTGTCGAACATATCATACAAGAAAAGACGAAATACATCAATGCAGCAGAATGCACACTAGTGCACTGGTTTGTTGCCCAAAACTGCCTGGTTTAATGAATAAATGTTTTGATACTGAGTGATATACTGTCATCATTTTCAAAGCAAACTAATTGTGGCTACTTCCAGAGTTTTGGTCATTTTCTTTCTTTCTGTTGTAAGGATGTGTGTGAGCAAGTGTGCATGATTGTCCACCTTTCTCACTCAATACTTTTAATAAACAACACACATATACACATACAGACACTTTGCACAATCATATATGAAGTGGTAAACTATAAGAGAGAGCATATTTTTTTTCTCTTTTTTTTTAAAAAAGGGATCCATGTATGAGAACTATTTAGACCCTGCTAGAAACCATATTGTATTTTGTTTTTGTTTTTGTTTGTTTGTTTTTAACAAAGCAGGAATGAGATGGATATATTGAAAATGACATTTACATGTGTTCAGGAGTTGTGCAATATATCTCCCTGTCTGTGACATGTCACCTCTATGACACATACTGCCTACAATCATGTCAAATTTCACCTTCAGCTGGGAATGATAAATTTCACATCCACTGTCGAATCCTTTCAAAAACATAACAAATGAAAACAAAAAATAAACCAAACACCACCGTCCCCATTGTCATGTGACACATCGACAGAGCCCCGAGCCCACGGAGTGGGCTTCAGATTCCTCCCCCCCCCCCCCCCCGATTAATGCAGAATTTTATATACCTTAAAGCTTGAATGGGATAAAACAACAATATCCCTGCTCAACAGATATCTGACTAAGAGTGAATACTTCTTTGTCACATGATAAAAGGAATACTCATCCTTGAATTTTCTAGATATCATAGTGGGTAAATTTCTAATCTTTCATATGCTGTCATTTGAGTGTATTTTGAAGTGCACAGATACATTTTCATCAGAGTATGGACGATATGTTATATTTTAATTAACAGTTAGTATACAACTACTATAAAAGAGTAGACAGTGGTACATATAGGTCTATATCTTCCTCAATATTCCCGATATTCATCTTTGTTGTCCTTACTCAATATGTGGAGATCTATGGAAATAATTGCTTTCTAATGTTTCATGGTATCATCTCATGACTTTTACGGTTAAAGGAATTATGCAGATTCCAGCTGTTTTATTGAAGTACAAAGAGTGTTGATCTGACTTCTGATGCACCAAAGCCAACAACAAAACTTAGGCATGATATGAATGAATCATGTGAGAAATGGCTTTTATGGGGACTTCTCCTGTTTTGTAGCTATTTGCCATCACAATTTAATGGAGCAAAGCAAACACTGAAAATATCAAGGCATTTCCGTCACTGCATCAGTTCCAGATCATCCATCATTGTTTGCTACTTGAAACCACAGTATACCAGAGAAGTAACTCTGCATGTAAAAATCTAATGATGACATGTATAGTAGTCTGTGGTGGCCTGTTTTCTGACTGGCTCCTTTAAATTCCAGACAGCACTATGGTGATAAAATCCATGAAAAAAAAAACAAGTAAAATGGGTACTTTCTCTTACAATTACTATGCATCTATACGGACAAAAAATAATGAATGCATACAAGTATATAATGAATAAGAGTTTGTTACAAGTAGAAATATATCTAATGAGATTTTGGTGAAATATTTCATTTTGGTGAAATATTTCAGATGGAATAAAGTCACTTGTGCCTAATATGTAATATAACCTGTTGGGTGCTTAAACAGTCTTCTAACAGTAAATACTTTTTTTTCTCAACATGAACGGAGATGAGGTGTCTATTTTGGAATTTCCCACAGGGCAAGCTAGCACATTCTGCATTTTTTTTTTCTTCTTTGGTCTTCTTTTCCAGGATAAGAAATCTATTAAGCCCCACAAGACCACAAACCCAACTCCGGGTACTTGATTCATATCCTGTCTGGTCGATTAAGCCCCTCCACCCCACGATTAAAGGATTCCATCAAATGTGATCCATCCTCGTGTCGTAGCCCTGGAAAGATAGAGAGACCAACGACCGAGCCCGAACAAGCCGAGGCTCTGCAAATCCTCACCATCATGAACACATGCTTTTCTATTTGAGACTCTGTGCATACACATACAATGTAGGAACACTAATCATGCAGTGTGGATGTTCTATGATGAAGAATGCTTGCCTGGGCTCAAGTGTAGATTGATTTTATATGGGTAGAGTGTAAAAACACACTGAGAAAGAAAAAAAAAATGTGTAATTTTAACATACCGTCACTATCTTTAAAGTGTCATCTTGAACATCTTGGGGATGACACAGGGTTAGATGTGGTCACAATGGAAAATGATTACCAACAATCATCTAATATTTGATTGCAAAATATGACCCAATGATCCTGTATTGTAATGAGCTTAATGACAGTTGAATATTTTGCCTTTTGCCAAAACTATTATCCATATCAAAGTTGAACACTTTTACACAAATAATTGGCTGGATCAATCTGTTTCACTTGGATTGTAACAAGACCTACATGTATTACTTGGAGGTAATTCTGAAAGGTAATGCAAGATGAAGATGACTTTCAGATGCCTTTAATGCTACATACAGGTACATTATGAAATCTAGATGTAAATTTAGAATCTGCTTGTAAGACAATAATGTGTGATAATGTGCAATATATACACCACCCCCCTGCCATCCCCCTTGCCGCACATCAAAAGCCATAGGCTGTATAAAGGCTGTTGGCCTTTAAAGTGTGTGCCCCTTTTTTTCTCCCCTCCCCTCCCCTCACATACAAACTCAAACATCAGTTCCACCTGCTAACGGTAGTAATGATATGCTTAAACACAACAACAACAACAATAAAAAGACTCCTTATCCTTTCTCAATTGTAAAGAAAACATGCACAAGCGCAATCTAACAAGAACAAAACTTCATAAGGATGTGTCATAACGAGCCTCTCTGAAACCGTCCAGTTTTCTACAAAACAGTCGCTGCTCTTCCTCCTCTCCCCGCCCATCGTGACCAAAAATAACCAGACGTGGCTCTTCTGCCAAGAGTCCCTTGAACCTATTAAATTCCTCTGCTGACCCTATAGGTGTACCAGCACTCCGCCCCTCTGGTCCCTCAACACCCAAAGTGCAAACTCTGGGGGTTCAATGTGCCAGACTTTCCCCCCTTACTCACCTGTCACTGTATTTGCACACCTCTTAATCAAGGGCAGAGGAAGGGAGGAAGTCATGGGTATAGACATTAATTTATTCCTTGGCACTCAAGTCAAGGTCTTATTGCCAGCAATGCTAGGCCTATATGAAAGGTCACAGTTTTAACGTTTTGTGTCATTAACACCCACTCTCATTATTCAGACTACACAATTAATTGCTGTGGTATTCTTGGATAATGACTATGCAAAGAAGCAAAGGACATAAAAGAAGGTTGAAAATCCCACACAATAGAAAAACAAATAATTGCTTTCTTTGTTAAGTAGTTTACTGGTTTTAGGAACTGGGTAAGATCTCAAAGTAAAAGCATCACACAATCGTAACAGACAGACTTTAAAAGCACATAGTTTCCATGGATCTAAGTTTTTGCATTTTGATTGGTCACTTAACCAGTTGAGGACGAGTCCAAAGTATACTCAGGCAAGTGTATATGGGAAATGTGTGTTGTAGCAAAATCAGCCCGTCCTCAACGGCTTATGAGAATACAAGTGATGCAACCTATGAGGTAGATGCAACCTGTAACTGAATGGTGCGTATCGAGGATGAGTTTCAAGTCTTCAACTCACCTGTTCTAACTTTGCCTGTTTTCTGAAGGGAAAGTGCATCTTGGAGCTTGACCGACAGTCAGGAGCCAGGGCGTTGAACCCATATGCCATCTTATCCTTACTCCTGCCCTGGGTAGCGGCCACGCAGGGGAAGAAGACCTGAGGGTAGGGGGTCTCTGACTCCGACAGCACCCCCGCCCTGATGGAGGATCCACCCAGGTCCACCACAATCACTCTCTGATGATAAAAAAAATGATGAAAACAAATGCATTTCATTATGACTGAGTCGAAAGCTTCCAAGGTTCACTGATGATTACATCCAGATCCAGCTGTTCCACAAACATTGACCTTAGCGTGTACTGCAATTATGCAGGTGTAGATATGAATGCATCAAAGTTACAAGTCTTTACCTGTTGAGGACTTTCATATCCAATGCTGTGATGTATTCATGACTTTTACAAGAAAAGATTGCTAAATATTTCTAATAGTTTTAATAGTTCTAATATTTCTAAATTTCAAATAGATTGTATATAATACACACATACACTGCCCTCGCCAGACATTTAAAGATATATATATATATATATATATATATATATATATATATTATATAAACTAAATGAACTTTTCATGTTTTCTCAAAGTATTCACAAAATGAAACTAACAAGAGTTTGTTCACACCAAGACAATGATGTGGAGAAAGGAAAATATGGAGAGGACAAAGAGAAAAAAGAAAGAAAAACAAGAACAGCTGACACAGTATGTGTGTGTGTTCCTATCTACTCAAGATGGGATACCTTGGAAATGGGCGGGGCCATGGTTGACTTGGGAACGAATGCCCCTGTCTCAGCTGTCAAGATGTTCTTCCAGTCCTCAAACTCCATTTTGCTGCTACACCTCAGAAGAAGTACTCGCCCTCTCTAGAAGACAGGAATCACAGACAGACCTTCTTTTACAGTGGCAAATTAAAATGCAGATTCAGCAAACTTTCAACACATTCTGAATCATCATGAGGTTAATTTGTTCATTCTCAATAATCATACACAAACTTTGATACACACAGCAGATATCAGCAAACACACCATTTCTAAGCACACTAGTTAATTACTTTGAAGTTGTGTCAGTCAAATCCAGCCAATTCATTAAATTGGGAATCTGTAATATCATAATATCAGCTTAACATACAGATGTCATTTGAAGGCTTTGAAATCCTGATCAATTAATGCATTTCAAGTATTTTATATTAGTAAGTCAGCATTCAGTATTCACAGACCAGCCATTAGAACAGACCTATTCTGTAATAGCTTTTTGAAACCACAGCTTTGAAATGAAGCTTCATTTCATTGTGTATCTGGTGAGATTACTTTTCAGATTTTTTATGTCATGATTGTAGTCATTGGCTTCAAGATAGCCCTATTCTTAATTCTTATTTTTGGTCACAACCATGAACAAGTGTAGTGTCATCCAAAAGAATGTCCTTTTTTCATTCACTAACCACTTAATGGTGGTTTAAGGTGACTGAATAAAGAGTGCATTGATCTAGAGTAACAACCCTTTGCCTACATAAACCTGCTTGGTCGTGTACAATGTTGATGGAGGTTGTCAACATCTGGTTTGGAAAGGGTTACAGGAGGAGTGTGGTCAAGGAGGGGTAAAGATGTTCCCCTAGTGTGACTTATAGTGGGTGCAAGGAAGTCCCAGTTAGGCTGAGATGTAGCCCCCCACCACTGACTAAGAGTTATTAATGTGACAGGTGTGGACCAGCAGGGTGTTGAGAAATGAGTGGGTAACATTTGGGGTGAGTTGGCAGAGTGTGGAGGGGGATGAATTTTCAGTTATGTGTCACTCTTATTATGCTTGTCTGTTTGTTTGTTTGTTTGTTTGTGTGCATGTGTGTATGTGTGTGTGTGCTAATGTGACCTTTGATTGGAAATGGAAGACAAACATCTTGGCTCGATATGAAGCAGCATTTGTGAATTGGTGTTGCGACAGGTGGATGTACAATGTATGTATCAGCTGTCTTACATAAGGCACGAGATCTAAAAAAACAAACAAACAGACAAACAAGCCAAAAAAGAACCTTATATAAGTGTTGAATCACTCTATGATATGCGAGCATTATTTTAGCCTAAGAGAATATGCAAACACTTTATACCTATCTTGAATCTTGCATTCTCATTTATGAAATTATGAAGGCAATAGCGAGACACTGACTGAATGTTTGTACAAGTGTTTAGAGAGATCATGACCGGAAATATGGTTCATTTTGTGATTTTCATAGGAAGTGGAAAGCAACTGTTATACTATGAAGCATTACCATATGTATACTGCTCCTAACAGTCAGGTAAATTTAGCATTGATGTATGAAATGCTGTGTGATGGATGATCATATGGAGTTTATACGTGTGTAATGTATCACATATAGTGTGAGTCTTTCTGAAGAATTGCTGAATACCAAGTAGCATTCATTACATTGCCAAAAACTAAAATGTGGTCAGATGTTGTTGTTGTTGTTTTTATGCCAATTCAGAGGTCACTGGCACGTAATTATCTGCATTTGCCTATTACATTTCCATTACCAACAAAAAACAACAACTAATGAGCCAGTTGCAGCCACATCCATACTAAACATCGCAGTGCATTCCAAATAAGATTTGTTTTCCTCTCTGTAGCTGCTGTTTTGCCTTCTTGCAATCATTTCCTTAATGGATAGGGGCCTTTAATAGTTATGTCATACCTTAACTCAAGGTCCAGGGCAGCCATCTTTTTGTGTGGCAGGTGCACCAATGGTGACAGAAACCCAGTTGTTACTGGTAATGCATCAGAGTGCTTCAAATACTTAAAGCGTCAGAGACTGTGAATCTTGTCAGAACTTACAAAACTTTCTGATCCAGTTACAGATGACTCATTTAACCCCTGATTGAAAGAGTATCCTAACAACTAAGAAGTATACCCCACTAACTGAACAAAAACAAAAGAAATGTCCCACCAACTAAAAAGGGTGTCCAACCAGTAGAGTGCTCTACCTACTGAAATCAGTGTCCCATACATCTCAATATTTCGAGCAACCAAAAGCAGTGATTGCAGCACTGACCACTACTGACTGGCCTGTTACTAGGTGTTGGCGTAGTAAGTGTCTTATAATCGTGATTGAAATTTTGGTGAACCCTTCGAGCAAATTTGTCCACGTTTGCTATTTAGAGATCATATACCTGATATATCATACTTCTCTTGTTTTGAGCACTCATGGTTAATCTCAAGGTTAAACTGACCAATAACTTTGGTCCTAAATGTCGAATGAATGTGGCTTCCATCTCTATCGTGCACATGTGAGAATTAGATAATTATCTTCTTTTTTTTTAATGACAGGCAAAGTTCCCATACAATAAATAAAGTGCAAGACTGCCAAGACCGTTACAAAGGTTATAGGTGCATCATTGTGTTGCTCTTTCACATTTAAGTGTAATGACTGACAAAGGGTCATGTTTTGGGGGACTATGGGGAATTTCATCACTCTTGATGACTCTACTCACCATATCTGTGACTTCCAGGACTTTATTACTAATCTCTGTGACTTTGCCACCGATCAGATGGATGTATCCCAATGATTTCTTGGCCTTGTGATCCTAATACACAAAGAAGAATTCAAGAAACAACATGATAAACAAGGTTTCAAAACAAAGACAAACTCTAGTTCTTTTCTTGTGTGTGTGAACTGGCTGTCATGATTCATACTTGGAGGAAAGCATCCATTAAGCCAAGAAGGCACACAACAATGCTTAACACACACACACATACACATACACAAATATACCACACACCATCAGGGGGCTGTAGAGGTGGTTAATAACATGTTTCCACAGTAACCTAATGTGTGAGTGTGTGTGTGTGTGTTTGTGTGTGTGTGTGAGAGAGAGAAAGGCAAGACACACATGCACTCATGCACACACACATTACAGACAGATGAGGAACATATTAGACACTATCAGAGGCTGGTGGAAGCTCAAAGCAATATGTCGTTTCCATGGTAACAATGAATTGAATACAAACACTGAACATGATGATAAACCTCTGCGTCAAGATAAATGCTCATACACCTATCAGTTACGATACTAGAAAAGTCACTGCAGTATTAACCAAAAATCATCTTTGAATCAGGGATAACTGGTTCGAAGGACACCATTTGAGGAATTATAGGCTCTTCTCAGGGACATGAGAGAGATAGGCTCTCAAGATTTGCTGAGGCTCTAAATCTTCAAAGTTCTAAACCGATCACTCTGTGATGACAGTTGAGATTGGTTAAAGGATACTCCTAGAACAAGATGTCACAGCTCTTCTTTTTATTTGTCTGGTGTTCTCTTTGATCTTCTCTGTGGTATGCACACTTTCTGTTTATCTCTCTATGAGGTTTCTCTATTATTCTTGAATGTGTGCAGACATCCACGTCCATCTAATGATAAACATTTCTATCAATCTCTGTATGTGTCATTTTTTTTTTTTTACCTCAGATGCTTCTAAATTTTACATTATCATGTATGTTGTTGTTGAGATTAGCTTTGAATTTCATCTAGCAGGGACTCAAAAGTAAGTCATTAAATGAACCAAACTGTAATGTGCATGCAATGTCTCCTTTGATACTATGATGATAGTCTATTGTGTTTTACACTTTTCAAAATGTCACATTTATTAATTTCTTGGTGGAAAAATGAGCAGAGAAAATGGGATTCCATCAGGATTTGAAACCGAGACCTCCAGATAATTGTTAGCCCGGTGCTCTACCGACTGAGCTATAGAAAGCCCTTGTTCAGTGTTTGTCTCAGAAACCCTTAATTCTCAATGCTAATTTCATTGGAGTCACTATAATCTAATGGTTAACATCCTAAAGATCGCTACACATTCTTCACAGAGGCACAAAATAAAGTTAACCCACTGAGGACGAGTCCAGAGTTAACTCGGCAAGTGTCTATGGGAAAAGCGTGTTGTAGCAAAATCAGTCTGTCCTCAAAGGGTTAAGCTGGTGAGCTAGTGAGTGAGAAAATTAGCGAGTCTTCAGAGCACCCACCTCGTAGTAGAAGAGGTTGCCCGCCTTGGCCCTGAAGTACCGCTTCTTCCATTTCTTGATGAGGGACGCCCTCCTCCGCCCCATGGGCAGCTTCTCCATGTACCCCTCCATGCTGATCTCGCCCGCCCGGTTGGACCTTGGGCTTGACTCGTTCCGGGAGTACCGGTTGCCCGTTGTCTGGTCTTTGTGCCTCTGCACGTTGGAATAGAGCTCCCTCAAGAGGGGAACCTGTGCACAGAGAGTAAAATAAAACAGAAACAGAAACAATGTTTACAACTTTTGTATTTTGTGATGTGATATGTAGGGGCATGTAATTCTTGCTTTGTAGGAGCCAATTCATAGAGCTGCTTTCTATTTTCAGGGCTGCCAATGTTTTGCAGATTTTAAAAAAAAAAAATCATAATGTGCAGGAAAAAAATTGAGGAAAAAATATTTTAGTTATAAAAGGAAAATAAATTAAAAAAAAAGGACAATTTTCATTTTGAAGATAGATATTATCTTACTGTTGATGAAACAATTGTATTGGCAGCTGCAGGTGTAGAGTATAGCTACTTTATAGCAAACTGTAATATGCATTATATCACAAAGTATAAAGTGTACCAATGGTCATTCACTACCATGCCAATCACATGTCTGATGGTACCAGGCTTTGATGCTTCATTTTGGAGTCCAAAATAATTAATTAGAATCAAAGAAAAAAAAGTAATATGTAATATATCATATTCATATATGTATCAATCATAATTAACCATTATTCTACAATAAGCAACATAACAAAATATATCTCATAACAGATCAATGATAGGACCATAGGCCCTAGCTACTTATCAAATAATAATCAATATGATAGAGGTAATGAATATCATTACAAAGTAAACATTTTTCATAAATGTTTCTGGAATATCTACAACTTATATTTCATCTCTTCTCCATTCAAAAAGGGAAAACAAAAAAGAAAACAGAAAATCAATCTATTCCATCGGAACAGACATAGCAGCAAAATCCTCATTAAGAGTCTTATTCACAGCACAGGTTATGCCAGTTATTTTCCACCTGTTACCAAGAACTTGCCAACTAAAAATAAAAAAAAAAAATGGAAACTTTCATTAGGTGTACTCGTAAGAATATTAACTCACAGTCTAATAATAGAGATTGTGGTAAGCCCGACAAGGTTTAGGTAACAGGTAGCAGCATAAAAATGGGGCATATGTTGGGGATGGTACGCCCACAGGGTGATTATAAACTGCACCATGTCACACCTGTGAGTAGACCCCATAGACTGATGTCACACCTATTAATATACCATGACATCATAATCCTTTGAACACTACGGCAGGAAGTGTGTGACTAGGGCCCTGTACTCAATGGAGTTGCAATTAATCGCAAGCTTGTTCATGCACAGCCAGGCCTTTTTTTTTTTTGGTGATACCAAACTTGCAAATGCAAGTGATTTGAGATATTCTGCATCCAAATGCCAATTGTCTGTTCAGGGCTACACAGCATGCCTACTGACCAATTAAGATCTGTACAGAATAAATGGCTATTGACAAATTGTCAATAGCTATTTAAAGCACAATGGACTGTACAGAAACTTTCAACACAGAGGAGGTGTGTGTTTATAAAAGCAGTTCTCATTTCATCTATTTATCTTACAGTGTTACCTAAATTTCACCTGGCTGCTCGTCATTTGGAATAGAATTACTTGCCACATTGACACTTTCTAAAAAAAGATTTAGAATGATTTATGAATGATATTAAACCACTCTTTATTGTAGATCATTCAAAGCAGTGATAATTTCCCACAATGCAACAGTGCAGCCTTACTTGATACATTTCATCACACAATGTCAAAATTTCGATGTAGTTCTACAAGAACATATGACTTCTACATAAAGTAACGACCGACATCAGCGTACAAAATGTCACCAACTTCTAACACACAGAGAGATTTTCAGCTGTGGCATGCTATGTATACACGTATCACTTGTGTATGACAACATTGCGGGTATGCCAACCACACACAGTGACACTCAAAAATTATTCTTAATTAGGAAGTGCTCGCGGTTTGTGACATTACCCACACTTTTTTTTTTTTTTGCGGGGGGGGGGGGGGGGGGGCTTTGGAAAGGAAGGGGCTTTTTTAAATAAATGATTCACCCTTATAAAGTGCTTCAGTCATTCTATATAGGACCGACTGGTAAGGCAAGGGAGTGCACAATGAAGAGAAACCACACGTAAGTCTCTTCCACCTTGTTTATTCAGAATCTTTTCCTAGGCTGGAGACGCACATGCATAAAGTGGTACTATTCTGAAGGACAACTACATTAAAAAAAAAAAACACACACACACACAACCCCCCCCCCCCCCCACAAAATTAAGCAAAAAAGAGACACACAACATAAACAAATGGTTATTTTAAGAGAACCTCCATTACATGTGTTTTAGGTGGCATCATGTTCAAAGAGCAAAATCAACCAAAACAAAAGACAGGTATGACATTAAAAGTTTCAAATGGATTCATGACATATTTACAGTAAAAGTGGAAATTTTTGCGCATTTCACGCAAAACTTTCATAGTACATGTATATCAATCACAATGGCATAAACCTATGCAAGATGGTTTTTATAATATGATGTTTATGACATTTCTTATGTACAGACGAGTGGGATAGTATTGGAGGCAGTGACATCATCATCAATTTTAAATCATTCTGTGATCATAATATTGGAGCTTTACTCAAGCTGGTGAAACTTTGTAATCCCATCCCCTTCTCTCATGCCAGTTCTGATGCAATTTTAAGTGTTCACTTTGTTTGACATAACTCCTCCTTCATTAAAGTGTCATCTTGGATACAGAATGGAGTTCCCCCTCTTTTAATAGCTAATAAGTACGATTTGACTGCCAGTCTGATGCTTCAGTCATAATCGTGATTGCCAGACAGTGTGAACGGGCCTTCCTCACCTTCAACAGCCTCCACAATTAATAACTCTCATCCTGTCGAGCACCTCATGAAGAACCTAGAAAGTGAAGCCATCCCGCAGAGTAAATCTGAGACAAGCAAATAATTTCTAACTCTCCTGCAGTGTGGTTTGTACAGTTTAGCCAACATATCCTTGTGTATTTAATGCAACTTGAAAATAACATTTTCACACACGGGGTTAGCAGGAGCATGGGATAAAATTCCCAGTTGCTACCTAGAATTGGGTAAAAAAAAACTCAATGAAAAAAAAAAAAGAATTGGGTAAAAATGAGATACCCCCATTTCATTTATTCTTTAAAGAAAATCTATGGACTTCCTGTATTCTTTCTTTGATTCTCATTCTAATATGCTGTTTTAAATTAATAAAGCATGTATCACAATAATTGTAGATAGATAGATAGATAGATAGATAGATAGAAGGATAGATAGATAGACAGACAGACAGATAAATATATCTAAGATAGACAGATAGAGACAGAAGGAGAGATTAAAAGAATAGGACAGATGCATTAAGAACTTAAATGCTGGTATGTCAAAGTTTCATATTCTTCTCAAACACCCACAATCATTTCTTTTTGGCTCATAAACTGCAGACATGAGCCTAAAAGTAACAACAGGTTCCTCATGACTTCAATTTCAGGGGAACATAGTTTATGCTTTCATATCTACATGTGTAGGAGGCATATTGAACAAAGAAAAAAAAGTTGAACTGATATAGGAGGTATATTTAACAAAGGAAAAGGGAGAAAAAAAAATGTGGAAATGATCCAATTCGACCCTGTTCCTGCTACATAAAGCAGAAATCTGTCTGTGTCTCATGTCCATTGACCAGAACTCGCTCTGACATGGTAATTGGATCAAACTACCCACTTCCCCCACCAGGACGAATTGCTCCTCTGCCTACCGATACAGACATTGAAATTGGTGGTGTCTGGCCAACTGTGCCGGCACCTGCTTTCTCTCCTTGGTAGCTATGGCAACCACTAAAATCCTTCCCCTTCCCCTGTCCCCCCTTTTTTGTATTTGTTTTTCAATGAGTGGTTACAGGATGCTTTTAGGAAAGGAATGAACAGGACATTGTGTCATGAAAGTTGTCGGCCCTGACAAAGTTGTCATCTTTCAGTAAAATCCATGGTTTTGATTGGTTGAGAAGCTCTGGCAAATGACTGTTACTATGGTGATTGTCAGAGACAGACAACTTGTCAGGGCTGACAACTTTCATGCAACAGTGCCCTGGTGTCCAGGATACTGACTGTTGCCTCATTACATTTTGTATAGTAATCTCTAATGTGTTCAAACAATAGTATATTAAGCCAGAGTAGCATGTCTTTATGGAGAATGTGTTCTTGAATCATTGATAAACAACATAATATGAACCACCCTTTCCATGTAGAATTCTGATGAATGAATGCAGATAAACAAAATATAACCCACAATCACATATGACACTTCACAACCTATAAACTGCAAACTACCCAAAAGAGTACTGTATCTAAAACAAGACAATATACACAATGTTTTTTGCTACTGTTAGCAGAAGTATATTACACTTTTTGTGCCTTCCACAATTTGCTTCCCTTAACAACAAGTTTTGAATATTGTAAATGTATTTGCAACAAAACATTTTTGATATTGTGTCTGTGATCATTAGATGTTGGGGATCATGGAGTGCAAAAGTTGGCTTCTGACCGATCCTGTCCCTAGGATAAACCTGACAATGAACAACTTCATTGAAAGGAAATTGCAATGGCTAGCACCCTTGACACATCTGTTATGATGTAAATTAAGACAAACAAATACTCTGACACTCTGACACATGGGAGTAATTACAGGTGTTATGCTTGACGACTTTCACCTTATTGTTATTGCTTTCCTCATTTTTGCATTCTTTCCCTTTAATATCTCTGCCCCCACCACTTCTGTGTGTTGCTTTGTTGTATGAGTATTCAATCTAATCTCCCACCCTTTGTCTGTACTATCGTCATTCGTGATGAGTTTTCCGCAAATGGCAATCTAATAGCACCACCCCTGCTGGCAAAATTTCAAAATTGCACCAATATCGAGCTTTTTAATCAGAGATGAAACTGGCCACTATCCAACAGCGTGGACCAACGTGTGCACTCCTAACAGCTTCTTCCTTCCTGCTGATTAATAATAGACAACACTATGTATCATTTAATCCTGATATTAAATAGTTTTCAAACCTACAAATATTTGCATCCAAGTTGCAAATTTTAAACTTGCAGTTGACTTAAATGTTGGAATTGTATGGGTAAACTTTGTATGTGCTGTTCTTTATATTTGAAAGCCAAACACTTAACAATCTTGTGTGATTGAAGGCTACCATATACATCTTGTACTTCTAACATTTTGTTTGTGCCTAAATTAATCCACAGCAGATGTTGGTCCAATGAGACATACATGTAACATTACAAGTTTGACATCTCATTAGTTGATAGAAATTCAAACTCATTCAATTTCATTCAACATTCACCCTCTGAGGAACAGCCCAAAACAACAACAATAATGAATGGATTAAGAGGAATAAAAGTTGGACAGAGCTTTCTAATCTTTGAGTTTATATAGCATGAAATATTCACACAAAATATTTTATTAAGCTCTTTAGGGTTATTATTGTTATCAGTATTATCATCACTATCAATATTATCATCATATTCATCATCATCTTTAAAACAATTGTTATCAATACAATTAGCATTATATATTTTTTTCATTGTCATCTTTATCATTACCTTCATGCCTCTATGGCCCTCATATGATGTATTCTCTGTATGCCTATTGCTAAGATTTATGAAGTATTGAAAAATATGATAGAGAAGGAAAAAGTTGATCAAATTGTTGATATGTGTCTTACTGTTCTTCAGTCCCTTAAGGCAACCACCGGAACTAAAGAGCAATTGCAAGTAATTGAGACAATTGCCCTCTTCAGAAGAACTGATGTATCTTTACTAACATTGGCATTGGGATGGACATTAATAACACAATGTTGTGTGATTTTGACACACTCGTCAGGACGGGCACGTCAAACGGGATAATTATGTGTTTCCTACCATGGGCAGGGTTGAAAAGTTGCCTTATTTCCTGGAAAGAACAGTATGCAAGAGCCCCATTAGTGCAACACGTCTATCAAAAGTTGTTATTTTCTATAGCATTGCAACTGCAGCGGTGGTAGCAAGCAGCAAATCAAAAGCCAGAAGAATTTCATGAATTTTGCTAGCTGGGGCTGGTTCACAAATTTAAAATCATGTGATTAGCTCTGAAAATATTAACTCTGATCCCAACATGAATAAGTGCTCACCCATACATTTATAAGTCCAGTACTGTACTCCAAGATCGCAAATTGAACCACTCGCGAAATTGTCGGGAAGTCCAGATTCATGAAAAATTATACTCGCTAAATATAAGCTGCATAATTTTATACAGTAATTGTGTGAAAAAATAGAACAAAATATTTCAAGGTTATTCACAAGCATTAAAAGTACAAAGTATACTATAAGTTCTTAAGTCTTTGCATTTCCATATTGGTTGCCGATTTGTATTTCCCATTAAGCCATTCATTAGTAATTTATAAGAAAAAAAAAACAATTCAACAGGATGACAACAACCACAAGGTATTTGTCTTGAGAAAGAATAGGATAAAGTCTTGTCCAAAACCTGTACAATTTTTTTTTTTCCAAAACACTTGTTCTTCAAATCAGTAATATGATGATTTTGAGCAATTGCCAAGATGGCCCGCACCAGAAGATCTGTTCTGTAATTTGTGTTAACATATGCAACTCAACATATGGTGCATGTAATTACCAAGTGAGGAATTGTTCCCGATTGCAGATAATTAGTGGTGTGCCCACAACATTTCTGCTTCATCATCAACTACAAATCACATACGTCAATGGGAGGTACCCAAACTTCCTAATCTTGTTCCTAAACCCTAACTGTGAATCAAGTGATTAAGGACAGAGTCAGTGTTTGCAGTAAACAAGTATAGCTTTGAAAATAAAAAATACTGCTTAATTCACTTCATATCTAATTGGGAGCTTACTCACAGCTTGGCACAGACACTTGATGTAGAATGAGTCCTGCAGAGAGCTGCACACTTGACAGGCAGCTGCTATATCTTTTTCATATTAATCAGACCTTTCATTTGTATATGAAGAGTTTGTTCGCAAAAACCGATAAGTCCATATTTGCCAAATGGAGATATTTGCAATTAAAGGTCAAGAAAAATAAAGAGAATAATAAGGAAATTTTTGTTTTGACCATAACTTCAAAAATGTACCTTTATATGTAGTGACCAATATATCATTTAAAAGGTATTATTTTGTCCTTTATGACAGAGACCGTTCTTCAAAATCTTCAAAAATGAACTTAACGGTTTTTGCGAACAAACTCTTCACATGTATTTT
This sequence comes from Diadema setosum, assembly GCA_033980235.1. NCBI lineage: Eukaryota > Metazoa > Echinodermata > Echinoidea > Diadematoida > Diadematidae > Diadema > Diadema setosum. The sequence goes on along the minus strand of CM067060.1, from coordinate 8,416,521 downwards.
AGAAAACAGCACATAACACATTTTCAAAAGGCAAAAAAGTAAAGAATAATCATCATCATATCCAAATCATATCCAAGGCATCTTTCACAGTCACAACTTCAAATGAACTGTTCAATATACATCTAAGTACATATCTATCTATCTATCTATCTGTCTGTCTATTTATCTATCTATCTATCTATCTGTCTATCTATCTATCTATCTATCTATCTATCTATCTATCTATCTCTCTATCTATCTATCTATCTATCTATCTATCTATCTAATCTAATCTAATCTATTTGCTTAGTTATTTAACAAGCACGAAAGGTATAATATCCCACCCCCCCCCCCCCCCCACAAAAGTAGACCCCCACTGGAAATTGCTTAAATTTAGGTTAAATGTGTTAATGAGAGAATAAGAGGTCCTCCCCTACATGCCTCATCTCTAATAGAGTAAGAATCTGAAACACTGCCTATATCAAGATATTCCCATCCCCCCAACCAGAAATGGATAGAGGAAGGGGCAAATTTGCACAGGAAAACCATACCATATTTCTGATGGATTTGTACCATTTGCTTGGACAATCAAATGGTTAAACTAATATCTGAGTTTCTATGTAGCATGCCTGTGGTGGTTAGACAAAGCTTTGCTTTTCTTGACTATAGATCAACAGCTGGCACCACTTGTGTTCCTTCCTTCATCATTATTTCTTATGTGTTTGTGGCAGACACAGAGCCTACTTTGACAGCTGACTAAAGATAAGATTCCACCTATGCTCTGCATATTACAGCTGTCTTTCTTTGAACATGCCTTATTCACCATAACATCAAGTAAAAATCATAAGAAGTTGCTGTTTTGTTTTGGATTTTTTTCTTCAATAGATGAACCTAAGTCTTTAATGAGACTGAAATTGTTTAAATTTATGATGAAATGACATTTCATTACTATAAAATTTGGAAAGTCATGCAAAAGAGTCATTTTGATCTCAGGGCACATTTCTTTATACATGCAATTATTATCATTTATTTATTTTTTGATTTTCACTGGTGTAAAACTCTTCTTGAAGCTCCACTTCGTAGGAAAGTTGACTCTCTCTAGCAGATTAATGTAAAATACACAGAACAGTTTCACTGAAATCACACAAAAATTGAGGGGAAAGTTTTATGTTTCCCTTTAAAATGAGCGTGTAAGACCAAGTACTCCTCAAATGATCTAATCCATGCCTCATCACATCAAGGAGGCCCCTGGAAGCATCGCACCCAGGACATGGACATATGAGGGTGAGGTGCAAAACTTTTTATGCCATGCGTGCAACAGGATTAACATCTAAGGGTGAAGAGTCGAGAGGAAGTACACCCAAATCCCCTGCGACTGACGCACGCAAGGCACGCTGCAACTGACATAGCAACCCTTACTCCTTCCAGACAGAATTCACCAGGTGGTGCGGATTAAGGTATGATTGATCTTTGGGTAATAAGGGAAGAGCAGAACACCTTGCCAACTTAAGGAACATTGGCAAAAATAATATGATCAAGTTTCTGGTGTCGGGCAAATACAGAAGGAATACCATAGGTGATAGCATTTCACGTTCTTAATGCTACTTGGTGTAGTTTAGCAAAAAAGTTTGAAACATGCTATTCTGACACCTCAAGGGAGTATATCTTAGTGAAATTTAAGTGAGGTTCTTATAAACTCATTGATTTCTTTACCTTGTGGTGTCTAATAAATAAGAATGAAGACAAAAATTACAAAAAGAACAACCTGATAATAAACAAATAGAAGAAAAAACCCTAATAATGGCATAGTAGTGCACAAAGTGCATATTACTGCACTGCAAGTTCTTAAAATGTGGCCAAATTGATTGTGTAACTGAAGCCGATCTACAAGGCATGAGTCTATAGCAGCAGCAGACTTTGCTCAGGAACTTTCCCCAACTTTGTTTATTCCCACTATGGGTGTGTCGCACCTCCTCAACCATCCCGGTTTCATCATGTGCTCCCCTTGCTACCTCATTACGCGTTCGCTGCAGCCGAAAATTGCACTGCTGATTGATGCCGCCCTCTATAAAAGGACTGTAATGTAGAGCCGGCACTGCCTTCAGATTTAGATTCAGATTTAGCATCAAGGTCTCAAAACTGATTGATGGAGATGATGAATTCTTTCTCCTCGTGAAAACTATAAAAAAGTTTGACATATTCCACTGCCAAAAGTATCAAAATGTCTTGAATGCAAAAGTCTCCCTCTCCGAACAGTATCCGATTTACATTCTTCCAATTTTCTTATAGTTAAGTCCTGATACAAAGAATTCAAGCTTTACATGGTAGTTACAAGAATTTACATTCTCTTTATTGAACATTGTTTACTCAGAAGTACCAGGAAAGCACTGTTTTTTTACTCTTGTAGAAATGTGGCCATAGACATTAAAAAAAAAAAAAAATTATATAAACTGGTGACAAGAGGCATTAAGATTTTCCACAGGAATGATCTCGGGCATGAAGTAGTATGTCAGTCTGAACACAGTTTATGTGCACTGTAACCCATGAACATGAACTCTACAACCTCTATGACTGGGTCTAAGTGTGGGACAAATTCCAGCTCCATAATGAGAACCAGAACTCTGACAACTTCACGTTGTCCCTCAGGTGGGTAAATCCCAGGTCCCGCATGTCCAAATGGAAAAGAGAGATAAATTGAAAATGTACATGTGGGTAAACACTACTTCATCCCTTTATCTCACCCCATGATCGACCCTGGCAAACTGGGGTTCACATATGGGTGGCTTTCATGTTTGGAAAATGAGAGATACGCCATCCCTGCCAGAGTTGGGTTTGTGTTTGACGTCATAACATTGAAATGAACTCTTCAACTGAGGTGCGTATTGGCTTCATACCCAGACTGCATGTAACCTAGTGGATTTTCAGATACATGTACACAAACTGGATGGATGCACAGAGAATTTGATTCACCTAATATGGAAATTCACCCAACATTATGCCCTGCCTTCACTTGCTATTTCATTGCATTATGGACTAGTAGCATTGTAAGGGGTGATGTGTGACATAAAAATGACGATGCACACACAGCTAAACCATGTAAATAAAGAAAATGGGTGCACTGGCTCCAGAGGTGATTAAGTTTTAAGAAGGGATAAGATTTTCAGAAGTTCTTGCATGAGATTCAAAGAAAACTAAAGCTTTAACAAGGATATGAATAAAGCATATCATAGATGTATGGAAACATTCTAGCAAATTGAGATGGGATAAAGGACAACAAATATCCAAAGATTTGGTAACATCAACTTTATCAAAAAAGAGAGGTGAGATCTGATTACTAAGAGACAGTGTGGGAAAGGAAACAAAAATTTGTAACAAAACACAGAAATATTCCTTGACATTCATGTACACTCACCGGATCCCACTTCTTGATTGCATCACGCTCCTCAAACCTCACAATTTCCGTCCTGATATTATCCCCAAAGACCTCAGGTCCATCATACTTGTATATGACAGGCTCTGGTGGAGTGTGCTCCTCAAACGAACACTCCTTGGGAGGCACTTCCTCCACAGGTGACTCCGTTTCCAAGAGGTCATCTTCATTGTCAGGGGGAAACTCATAGATGGCCCCCTCCTCTACAATATTCCTCTGCAGTAAGCTGCTGGTGCTCTTGTCGCTGTCATTGCGACTGGGCTGGTTCCCCGATGCCTGGATATCGGTGACCTCGTACGTCGACGACACATGAATGTAGTCATCCTTTTTTGTGGTCCTCACACAGAGTCCGTGACCCTGGCTGTCACAGACATTTCCAGGTAACTGGATGACCTCTTCATAGTCCGCTTGGATGTGGGTGGAGCGTGGGGTTTGAACGACACTCCTTGCTGGAGGTGTTGGTTTGCACTGTATGGGTGTCTCGTATCCCCCATCATCCACTATGTGGTTGCTGGGACTGCAAGGTGCACTGGGGTTTGCCAGCCCCTCAGGTGTGGCAGGCATGGCAGACTTGACAATGCCATTGGGCAGGGTCACTCCATTGAGCTTACCAGTGCCGTTGGGCCTGGCAGGGGGGACAGGCTTGGCAGGGGGAATGTTCTGTCTGGCAGGGGGTCGGGGCTTGCTCGGGGCACCATTCGTACTGGTCTGGCTCGGCCCATTGGGGATCTTTTGCACATTATTTACAGGATTGCTCAACCTCAATGGCCCGTTGGTGAATTTTGATGGTGGCGGACTGGGACTGCCCTGTGATCGCTCCCTACCTTGACTGTCATTTGAAATTCGCTTTAAGCGGGGACTGTAATCTCCGTTCATGAGACTGCCCTTGGAATCGTAACTTCTATTGGACCCATGACTACTGTAGGACTCCCGCATGCCAGGCAGGTCAAAGTTTCCGTGCAGTTCATGGTGACCAAAGGAGGCATGAGAGTCAAGGGAAGATTTCAGACTTTGGTGTGACTCCTGACTACCTCTCGAAAGATGGCTGCTGTGTGACTCGTGACTGGTCAGACTAAAGTGTGACTCCCGACTGGTGTAGGAATCCCGTTCAATGGGCGAGGAGCGCCCCCGGTAGGATGCTAGTGAGTGTTCCCGTCCGAGCGTAGCCCTGTCAATCTGCATGACACGCTCTCTGACAGACATGGACTCACCCTCGCAGACTCCTTCGGTGATCTCCTGCAGATCCCTCTTTTCGTGGCTCAGCCTGACTTCAGGCCTTGGCGAAATCTCCTCCCGCTTGAACACATCCTCATTGCTGTGTGCCTCAATGCTCTGTTTCACCCTGACAACATCCTCCTCTTCCCTATCCACAATATCATCATCCTCATCCTCTTCCTCTTCTTCCAACAAGTCATCCTTGCTCTTTTTCAGCGCCTCCTGCATGGCCTGCACTTGCTCGGCCAAGCTCTGCACAAAGTCCTTGCAGGTCTCAAGGTCAGTGACAATGGTCTTTGGCCTCACAATTGCTGACAGGTCCTCTTCGTTGATGGTGTCCAAGTCGCCACAGTTAGAGGTGTCCAATTTGTGAGACCTGTCCGAGTCTCGTCGGTAAATTCCCGAGTCCCCGGAGTCTCCATTACCGGAGTCCCGGAGGCTAAAGTCCCTGGCAGTGGAGTAGTCCCTCCTGCTGTGTCCATTGCCGGTGGAGTCTCCAGACTCATCAGAATCCAGTGGGTCTGATGAGGGTGAGATGTCCTCTGAGCTCAGCTCCGAAGACACGATGGAACTGGACTCTGATTTCTTGTCAGCATCCCATTCCACAGCCATCAGCTGCAAAGGAAAGGTGAGAAAAGAAACGTAAGAGTTAGAAAACCACTGTATCTGACTCCATCTGAATACTGTTATATTTTCCCGTACTGCACCAGATGAGGCAACAAAAACAGAAGTTTGAGTACTTTTATGTGTAATCACCATATTAGTCTTCTTATCATTTGACATCATGTGAATGAAACAGTAGAAAAAGTCTCCAGGGCTTATTTTCCTTTGTTACAGCTATGATAGATATCAGAAGTAGATATGAATATACTAAATTTCAGTTGTGAATCAGTGACAATAGAGTTGCGTTCCATCGCCCAGAAGTGATCCGAACCAAATCAATCATACCACGCCAGATTGGGAGCATTCGAGCACTCTGTGAAGAAAGCATACCTCATGAATCATTTTTTTGGTTACTTGTCAGAGGGGTTACATGTTTTGCAGCAGTAGGGTCATGCACCTAACGTGCCTATGCTACATACAGGTGTCCGAACAAAGAGAATCAACTCGTTGGATTTATGATGTAGTATGTATCATGCACATTTTTCTCATACCAGTTTCTGGTACAGTATGCTTTTGAACCGATTTGTGGTCGAGCACTGTGTGGCATGGTACGGTATGGGTATAGTATTTTTTTTTGCGGCACATCGGGAAGTGGTCAATTTTTGGCACTGTACGGTACTGCAAGGTAGGCCTACACTTTTGGAGCTATTTGAGGGCTCCTCTAGCATAGGTATGGTACTGTACAGTACACCTTAGGAGAACATATCACTCAAATGCACCCTAAGACATGTTATGATTGAAGAAAGGTAACTTCTGTCTGCAGATCAATAATGAAACCCCTGTATAGAAAAAGATGGATGCAGCATTACAACAACTATGACAACTTAATCTAATGACGCAGACTTTAGGAATTATGCTGGATGGTTGGGTCTAAAACGAGGATTTGCATCGGGACAAGATCAAGTGTAGACAATAAACAATCATATTCAGAACTGGAAATACTCCACTTTTCTTTTTTTACTAATCCATGCAAACACAAAAGACCAAGTATTATATCACAAAGTACAAAATCTCTTAAGTCATCACTTCATTCTTTAGAAAGGTCTTAAGCTGCAAATTGGCAGCATCTCACTGTTTAACAAAGTGATAGAGAGAGAAAAAAAAATTGTTGATTGCAAGGGGTGAAGTCAGACATCAAAAGTCAAAGAGTCGGCTGTGACCATATAGCAAGAAGTGTCCCTGAATTAGGCATGCAATACAGGAATAGAGCTAATGCTATATGGAAGGCACTTGCGACACAACTGATTTCCTGTATTGCATGAGAATCAGTCACATTCTGACCCTGCAATCTCGTATTCTCTCCCTCTAGGTCTTTCCTTGCCAGTGCACGATCCAGACACAAAAACATGAGCAACTGCTCATGGCAGGGGAAGTCAATTGCTTGGAAGAGGATCTAAAATGGCTGCCGATGAAAGATATGGAGAACGTGCCGAGTTCCGACTCAGTGCCCTCCATCAATCTTCCATCTTATCTCTCTTAAAGTTCGTTGCTTTGGATGAAAGCAAAGACCTGGTGAAAGAGAGACAGGAGTTCCTCACAGGGTTAAAGTATCAGGACCAGATTCCAAGAGTACCACAGGATTTTCATTCCACAATATACTGTACCAGGAATGGACATGACTGCGGCATAACTGTCAATACAAAACCTGACAGTAATGATAAGACACTACATACTGTCACTTCATGCCATGTCAGTCACAGATCTCTCAAAAGTTAACCCGCTGAGGATGAGTCCCGACTAAACTCAGGCAAGTGTCTATCTCGTAACTGCCCAGTGAACACTTTAATTTCCACAAATGCTATGCCTCCACTATAAACAAGAGTGACTTTAATCCTTTATTTTCATGCAGACTCTATTCATCAGCATTTATATTTAACAATATTCAATGTCCTGAGTGCAAATCAGTTACAGAGATGCAGAATGCCTATGTTGGTGATAATCAGTCCTCTTGCACGTCAAAAAAAACAACACATATGTTTCATCTATTTAACACCCTTGACATTGGCAAGTTTCTTTAACCCCTCGGAGATGGGGTGATTTTTTTTTTTTTTTTTTTTTTATGATCACATGCACTGATTGAAAACTCCAGCCTGGGTGTGTTGGAGACTAGACTGGGAGAAAGGTTAAGATGCTCTGTACAAGGCAGTGACATTTTTTTCTTTCTTTGAGCAGGTAAACCCGCCAGACACCTCGCTTCCCTTTACTCTTGATGGAGGTTAAAAAGCTTGCTGTGCTCTCAGTGAGGTATTGTAGACAGGCCTGACAACAACTCGCGATGTATGAGTAGTCATGATCACGTTCTCCCTTATCCTTCCTAATGCCTCGCCTCACCAATCACCACAGTCTAGTCCCCCCCCCCCAAAAAAAAAGAAGACAGTTTACATAAAAAGTCTCCTCTTTTAACCCATTGAGGATGGACTGATTTTGCTATAACACATATATCCCATAGACACCTGCCCAAGTATTCTCGGGACTTATCTTCAACGGGTTAAAATCATCCACAATGTGTTGTAGGTATACTTCCATTCACACCAAAGGGCTGCCTACATTTCCCTTTTTTTGTGTGTGCATTATTATACAAATATTGACTGCTCATGAGGATGATGGTGGAAATTATCATTCCCGAGGTGCTTTTCATACCAACACTTCCATCACCCCGAGGCGTTAGCCGAGGGGTGATGGAAGGGTCAGTATGAAAAGCACCGAGGGAATGATAATTTCCACCACCATCCGAATACAGAGCAGTTAATATTTGTTTTATAAACCTCATCAAGATCTAACGTTAGGGCTAGGTAAATACGAAGTAAATTCTAACTGTTTAGGCCTGGCCCTAAAATCAGGCCACAGCGCTCGCTTGCATGGTTTTCGTGCATTTCGTAGACTACCCAGTACGCATGGTAGGCCCTACTCACGGTTAGTCACACGGCCGGCCTTCGGCGAGCTCCTGCATAAAATCTTGGTAGAAGATTACAGTATGCATCCAGTTTCCCATCGCTCGTGTTTGAATTCGATATTTCCAACATGCTGAGATTTGTCTCTGCTGCGGGATCCTTAGAACTCCTAAAGACAAAGTTTACGATCTTTGATTCAACTGTACGGAGGAGCGCTCAATCACCATGCCATGTTGAAACATGCCTGCTGTGCGCTAGTGCTTGCATGTGTTGTATATGATGCGCGTAGTGAACGTCCCACCGCGCGCGAAGTCTAGTGTACTTGTTATGTGTACAAAAGTCGCGGAGGGTTTACAAATTCTATCACGAGGGTTTTGACTTACTATCACGAGGGTTTTGCCTTTCTATCACGAGGGTTTTGCCTTTCTATCACTCACATGAAAACCCTAAGGCAAGATAGACGGGACTACACCTTGTCACGTGATATACTTTTGACCAATCAGAGATACGAATCTCACTTATGAGGTATATAATACCAGATATCTCAATAAGACCTTATCATTATCATCATCATTAGACTATCCGCCCCCATAAACATGAGTCTATAACCCTTTCTGTGACATGAACTTCAGACAGTGTGTACAATGCTATACATGACCCTGCATCACAAAACAAACAAAAAGTCGCCAGACATGGATTTTTAGTTAAGGGCAGATTGTGAAAGAGCAGACTCTAAGCTTTAGAATGTTATATAGCTCAATTGGATTGGACTTTCCCAGCCCATCTAAATATTGGAAAGAAAGCACACACTCTGGAAAAATGTGAACCGAGAAAAGAGGCTCTGAAGTACAGGGTCTATCTGTCTATTCAAGCGTTTAATCTTTAACGAACCGTGCTCGCTGTGTGATGAATGGGACAAAAAACAGGATGTAAACTACTGGAGTAACAACAATGAAGGAATTATCAGATTAAAATGAAATTGGGCATGCTTTATTAACACATTCTGTCCATGATTAATGCCAATTTTCAAAGAGGTAGTGCAATCCCTTGCATAGTTATCAGACTTGAAAGTGAAGAATGTGCAAAGGGTTTAATCAAGAAATGAAAAGGGGCCTCTGAGACACACCTGATCTCACTACTCTACAAAACAGGGTTGTAGAAAAACTGTTGAAAATCTACTTTCCCATTCATTTTATGATCCCAAACTTATGTATAATCTAGGAGAAGGGTAATTCTTCTAGAAAATAAGAAAAACTTAATATTGACTTGGTTGACCCGTTTCACTTTTTTTTTTTGAGTCCTCACGTAAAATCAAGGGGTGCGACTTTTTGTTCGTTTTGTGATGCAGTCACATATGGTTTCCTATGTCAACTGACATTCACAGCACACAAAGGGTTAATCCCTTCCTCAAGGGAGAACCTCATGGGTCCTATGCAAAGTTTAAGGACATTTCAAAATCTTGACGGTATAGTATACAGTAATGGAATAACGTGACATAGAGCTCACACCCCATCACCTCACAGAGAAAGAAAAAGTAGAATAAAATGCCACGTAAAGGCCACATCTTACTTTGATAAGTTCGAGACGGATCAGACAGACATGAAATTTCTACCACTTGCTCCACGACGAAGGTCAAAACAGCCATGCGAAAATCAAACACACACCGAGACATAATTCAAGCCATGAGCGGCAGAGGTTGTGGGCGCGTGTCATGTCACGTATGAGCACCATAACAACTGTCTTATTGGCTGAAAGGGGAACTGACTCAAGTAACACTTTAGTCTCTTCACAGCTTTCTATGCACAATAACATAATGTAGGATTGTTTTTATGTCAACTGTTTTATAGAAACCACCTGTTTGAGAGGCTAGATATCAGCTACATGAGATTTTACACGTAACATTCTAATCAACTTGAAATCATGGGGCTTTTGTTTCCTTACCTACTTCAAGCAAACAGTACACAGAATCTTAAGGTCGTTAAGAATGCCTACACTGATTATGAAATCATACACAATTTTGCAATTCTTACCCTCAAGCTTCAGACATACCCTTGAAAATATCATGCAAGTTCATCACTGTATAAAACCAGATTCCTTCCTTCCTTCCTTCCTTTATTCCCCAGTCAACAATTTATGGCCCCTGAGTAAACATTGATAGAGGATTCTAAGAAGTTATGTGAAGGCCCCCTAGGACACTTTATCATCTCGACACACATTATATTTCAGGAGGAAAGATGAATCAGGATGCAAAGAGGCCAATGACACTAGATGTTTTCTCCAGCGAGCAGTCTGCACTACCTTTTCAATTCCTTGAGGGGCTTGGATGAGCGAAAGAGGGGGGGGGGGGGGGTATGGGCTGGGATGGAATTATGCACACTTGAATACTCATATTTTTATTTTGCACTGACAGACATTCACCTATCAAAACATTGGCCCGCTCCTCTTCCACAAATACAGCAAACAAGTCACAATACAAAGTCATGGATATTTCTGATGCAACTTGATCCATATTCTAACTTTGCTTTTTGGGCCTGCAGGAATTTTCAATGCTCTAACCCATTACATCACAAAAAAGAAAACCAACATTTTTGTGACATCTCTTTGGTGCTGCACCTTTTTATAGTAATTTTCAATATTCAGTCTTGGTGTTTCATATTACCTCCATAAAATTCTGTGGCATTTTAGCTCTTTGTTGCTATGTTATTATTTGTTTCAGTTGCAAGAATTACCCAAATCCTCTTAATGTTGTTTTTATCACAGATTCTTATATTTCCAGCATGTATTCACAACATATTGTAGAAGATTAAAGTTCCTGGTTCTTTCTCCATTTCATACATTTTCTTCAATTTCTTTCTGATTCTGTGGAGATTTATACAAATATAAAAAATGAGCTGATGCAGCGTGCCATCTGTATAGAAGGCATCTCATTATTTCGCAATTTAGCAGTTGTTAATCAGACACAGCAAGGAGATTTGAAATGTACGAGAAGTTTCATAATATTAATAATAATGTTACAGTACTTCAAGCAATTTAGGAAGAGCCGGTTTTCTTATAAAGCAAGTTTCCCATGGAAACCTGCCCGAGTATACTCCGGACTAGTCTTCAACAGGTTAAGAAATACCAACAAAGATCAGTGAAAATTGGAAATACAGAGATACAGCACTTAACCACAAGACTGTGGCTTCTGGGTCTTGGTGGGGTAAAGGGGGGGGGGGGGGGGGCTAAGAGGCAAGGAACATCACCCTCACATTACATCCCCTGGTTCTTGACCCCTACCTCCTCTTGCCAGGGTCCTCGGAGGAGGAGGAGGAGGAGGAGGAGGAGGAGGAGGAGGAGGAGGAGGAGGAGGAGGAGGAGGAACATGACAAGAACAGGGTTAAGCAGGGAAGCGCTGGACCCTGATTGGACGGCAGCAGACACGAATTGATACCGAGGACTTCCTGTTTATGTCCGCAGCACGAGTCCTACCCCCCCCCCCCCCCCCATCCCCTGCAGTCATCGCTTCACAGGGGTCAGGAAAAGAGAGATGTGGATAGATGAGTAGGACATGGCCAGACAAGGAAAGGTAAGCCTGGATGCTGGCTCCTTATGTAATGGATCATGCTGCAGGCAAGGACATGGTCAAGGGAAGGACAGCAGGTTACATGACTAAAACTTTCCCCCCACTGACCTTGGGCATGGGCATGAACCCCCCTGTCATGGTTGTCTGCATGATTTCAGACTAAATCATACCCAGTTTGCCGAAAAAAAAAAATGAGTCACCAAGACCTGTTCATGACAACAGGCCATAAACAGAGCCACAACTTTGCTTGACAAAACAACGCTTTTGTTGGCATGTCATCTTCCGCTCAAAAACTTTGGGATTCTATATGGACAGTTTGGTTTCTGTAGAGGCCCCCTCATGAAAAAGGATATCGGTGTCTATTCACAAATGATTTGTGATCATTACAGCTTTGAGTATTATACTGTTCAAGCTTGAGAAAAACTATGTTAACAAAAATAATCGTATACATTCATCAAACTGTGCAAAAAATACAAACTTTCAAATATACATAGATAAGCAAACTGTTAAAGTCATATTCTCTTGCTCATTCTTACTAGTTTAGAATAATCTGTATTGTAATCTAAAGATTGTATTTGTTAAAGGGATGGTACAGTATTGGTGGAGATGAGAATTTGGCTTTTAATTTTTTGCGAGGTACCAAGAAAACACTTATGATATAGCACAGAGCATACCATTTTAAGAGGAATTCAAAGTTTATTTGATGAAAATCGGGTTTGGAATAACTGAAACATCCAAAAACAAAGTAAAATAAAGCAATCGTAATAAAGTGTGGGTCCCACACTTTATTAGAATCGCTCTTTTTTTGATATCTAAGCCATTTCAAAACCAGTTTTCATCAAATAAACGTTGAATTCCTCATAGAATTACATGTTCTTTCATATTTCATACGAGGTTTCTCATTATCTCACCTAAAAATGTTAGAAACCTGAAATTAGGTCTCAACCAAAACTGTACATTCCCTTTAAAACTAGGAACATTGTATCATGAAAGCACTATCAGTGTGCTTTTAACACTTTGCCAGTTCATCCTTTCAGTATTCATACAAGCAGTATGTTTCCTAAAAATCAAACTGATGTGTACTCACTGTTAGATTATCATGCCTATCAATTTCAATGTGAAGCTGATTCAACTGTTTGATCCTTGTTACCACTTTTTGATTTGTTTAGATGATCTATTTTAGGACCACATGTAATGAGTACTCACCTTTTGAGATATTACAGATTAGTGCTGGACAGAGTGACCTATTAATGCTTCCATGTAGCAACATAACAGTCACATTTTTGTCAAGCGATTATAATAGTCTTAAAAAGACTATTTTTTTTTTCAATCATGCTCTATAGAAAATCTAACACACATTTTCCTTGATAAGAGTCAGCAATATATCTCCCAGGGCAAATAATGGCTTCTAAAAGCAATGCTTGCGTGACAACTCTTCCGCTGTCCCTTCAAAGACAGGATTTAGATGGATTGGCGGCTGCGAGAAATGATGGATGAACAAACATTTGGATCAAGAGCTGAAAATTCGGCTGTAGGTATTTTTGATTTCATACATTGATGTGCATAAACTGCAATACAAAGTACAAAGCTTGGCTAATGACTTTTCTTGATGCTCAAAAACAAAGTGCATGATAAAAGAAATATTTATTGAAGACCATGACTATTTCATTAGCCTAAGTAATACTGAAAGAGATCACATCCTCTTGCTTTCAAAAAAAAAAAAAAAAAAATCAGAGGACAGCCTTTGATGATGCAAGAGAGACTGATTTTACTACAACACGCATTTTCCATAGACACCTGCCCGAGTACACTCGGGGCTTGTCCTCAACGGGCTAAGGCCTACCTTTCTACTTCAGCTAGTATTATACAAGGAGTTTCTGTTTTGTTTTGTTTTTTGTCCAGCAAGACTCCCCTATCCTGGCCCCATAGGTGGAGTCCTGCTGGTGCTATATTTAGCTCACCCTGGGTGGATATGAGAGCAAAGTTTGACGTCCATAGAACTTAAAACTCGATAAGCCATCTTACATAGATGTTTCCCCACAGTGCTGTCCGTTTTGATCCATGATGATCCCATATGTCTTTTAGCTTTCCACCTCACTTGAATACTGGGAAAGCTTAGAATATGAGAGCTAGAATATAAGGAGAATACTAGCCTACAGAAAGAATCTCCTTGTAGGAAATAGCTAGAATCTGTGATGGGTATCAACCATAGGGATCAACAGGGATTTGTGCTCTACAATTCAAGGGCTCCCCTTAGGTTTTTTGCGTATCTGGGAGAGGTATGATGGTTGAAAAATTGGTTGGACAAGGATCAAGGGATTTATCATTGAGATATCTGTCATTGACTGATTCCAACCTTCTTGCACTGCATGGTCTTCTTCCAGTATCATTTAAACTATAATTTCAGAAATAGGGGGCCTACATTTATTGTAACATTCATACATTGATACTGTACTAAATAGGCTATGACAATCCCTCCCCCAAACAAACAAACAAACAAAAACAACAGACAAACAAACAAACAAAAAACAAACTAACAAAAATATACAAACAAAAAAATAAACAAACAAATTCCTAAAACAATCATTTTCAAGTACCAGACATTCCATAGATGAGATAATCATCTCAAGTATTTTAATTTTTAGATCAACAGTAGATCTAAAGTGCTCTTTTGGCAATCTACCTATCAGTCAGGACACAAATTCATTTTTGCATTACTTTTCCTAGAACCACACCATAGAAATGCCATGAACATTGAATACAAACAGGTCTTCTGAGTGGAAAATAAGAGTTTAGACATACACCACGCACTACTGCTTCTTTCAGCAGGTAAAAGACGGTTTATTGGTTTGGGCACTTTGCTCTTAAATCAAAGGGTTGTGGGTTCAAATTGCAGTGATCATACTGACTTCTATAAATCCATATGATGATGTATTAAAACTCGCATTCTTTGACCAGGAATATATGCATGTTTGTCAAATGAGGTGCCATAAGAAATGTCGTTGAGTTGCTGGCATTTCTTTTTCTTTTTTTTTTCTGAATGGCATGATACCTGACTGGATTAAAATATCATAAAGAACACTAATTAAATGGCTTCTAAGACTAAAAAAAATTTGTGTATTAATATGTGGCATCAAAATACACTCACATGAATTAGAATTAAACAGTGTTTACAAAGACATATGACTGTACGATGTAACTTATGTCTACACTTGGTACAGCATTTTCAATTACATTTGTGCCTCTTTGGTCCGTAATCCAGCAGCAGCAATCTTGAGATTTAGTGGCAACAAATCATGAATAAGTAATGTGTCATACACCAACTGCCACTGGATCAAATTTGACTCTGTATCGTCTGGGAGCTCCACCACACTTGCTCTCTTTTTTCCCCCATTACCTTATTTCAACCAGATGCAGACGGTAAATTGACTGCATCAGTACATATCTGCTGTTGTTCATTTACAAGGTTGGGGCAGGGTAAATGGTGTAGAGCTATTTGTCACTTTTCTTTATTAGTTCCGTTCGAATCTTGTACGATGAGTGATAGGGGAAGACATCAGCAAGCCATCATCAAACAATTATCTTTACCCGCTTTAAAAAAAAAAGACCCATTGCGATACTCTCATTTTATATGGTCGCCCTTGCTTCTTTTTCTTTCTTTCTTTTAGTTATGGCTGTTCCCTACACCAACCTTAATTTGGTGAATAATAAGCATCTTTCACCGACGGGAAGTGGAGTCAAAGCCATGGATGCGTGCGTCACTTCGCTGGGAGGTCACTGTTTGACGCCGAGACACACATGTCAATCATTCATTTCACTTGAGGAAACAGGCTTGCCATAAAATAGATTGGGGTGTTTCCGTGGCAACCGTAGCAAACTCGTAAATAAATACAATTCAATATTTACGAGAGAATGACAGAAAATAGTTCCTTTCGGCCAGACGGAAATTATTCATTTAATTCATTAACAACACTTTGAAAACAAATTGGAATGGACTATGTGATGAATAATTTCCTAAATTCCACAAGATACTCATTAGGATACAATTAATGAATGAAATAGGAACAAATGTTTCTGTTAGTCTGATTCTGATTCTTCACCTACATATCACTCCTCCCATTATTCTCATTTCACTGTAATAGTTTGAAAAACTACCCTATCAAACAACAGCAAAAACAGGAGGGCGAGGAACTATACGGTATGACCTCATCAATTGAAATATCTGCAAAGGGTCATATGAAAAACATGTGTATGCCCTACTTTTGAAAGGAAATAGTCAATGAACATCAATTTCATAATTGCCTGTCAAGAGAAGTTACACAGCTCTCTTCATGCATAGTCCTCATGAATGAGGCCTGTCTTCATCTAGCTGTATCCAAATGATGCGGTAGAAATTGGAAAACTCACGGGAAATAATGTCCTTTCAATATATTAATTCCCACATGTGATAATTTCACATACAAACTGTAGAATTGTCAGAGAAAATCTGCATCTGGTTTTTGACTGTTGCAGTTTGCCGATACAATCCGGACCAACATGGTTTTGGACTGTACAGGATAACTTAATGTCAATGGCATGTCAGGAAAATTTGTAATTGACAGTCTCAATATCTCGCACCAAATATGGAGTGAAGACAATATTGCACATTAGCAATTCTATTTAGCACATTCAGCATGTTTCTTGTTCAGCAAAAAGCTCTGACACAGACATGTGCACATGGGATTAAGAGACAAAAGAAGTTCAAGGGCAAGAAAAGGATAGGAAATTGCATTTCATGCAGACAAAAGATGCACTGGGCATGATACTGCTTGCTTGAAACGATATAGAAAACATTTTCAGCTATAAGAAAATGAAAAGGTTCACCACATACTGTAACCCGGTAAGATGTATGCATTAATTGATGGCAAGATGAAAGAATATGTAAGCATCTCTCTTTTTTTCGACAACTACGGTAAAAAAAGAATATATATATTTCAATTTTAATTTATTTTCATATTTCTCACAAATAGCACAGAAAAAAATGTAATTTTACAATGCAAAAGTTGCACAAGACATACATTAGATGAAACTTCACCGGAATGTACAACAGTTTGTCTCAGTAAAAACACAAAGGTCTGTATACATTAGAGTTGAACTATGGTCTTAAGGCAAGAAATATGATGGGACCTCCTTAAAGGGATAGTACAGTATTGGTGGAGACGTGAATTGGGCTTTTAGCTTTTTGTGAGATACCAAGAAAACACTTACGAAATAGTACAGAGCATACCACTTTAAAAGGAATTCAAAGTTTATTTGATGAAAATCGGGTTTGGAATGACTGAAACATCCAAAAACAAAGTAAAACAAAGCGATCGAAATAAAATGTGGGTCCCACACTTTATTAGAATCACTCTGTTTTTGATATCTCAGCCATTTCAAAACCAATTTTCATCAAATAAACGTTGAATTCCTCATGGAATTACATGCTCTTTCGTATTTCATAAGAGGTATATCATTATCTCACCAAAAAATATTAGAAATCTGAAATTAGGTCTCAACCAAAACTATACGATCCCTTTAAAAGCAAGCTTGTACAGCCGCAGGTTCCGTGATAAATCAGATTAGGGGAATTATGAAATACAGATATTTATTAGACAATGCTGTTAGATAGATATATGTCAGATAATGCTGTATATGACAAATCTCGCACAATGTATGAACATTAATTATACTTTACTCCCTAATGATGTTTGAAATTTGATAATGACCACTTATTAACCTTCTCTGTGCTGAGGACTTTGGACAGTATGTACAACACTACATTTTGTTTTACTTAAGTTTGTCTTCACATGAATTATGACGTGAAAATGAAAAATTCAATGGCCATCTGCTCTTTCTTGTTTTGTTTGTTACTTTCTATCCGAGGATAAAATCCATTTACAAGTCTGACCGAACTTTCATTTGTTTATATATTTGCTATTCAATGAAAATCCAGCCTAGTATTTGAACTTTTGATTAGCAGCATTAAGTATGCACTGATCTTAAATTGATTTTCTGACATTAAAATGGGAGATTATCGCTCAAAAGTGGGAAATGTGCTGCATACCTTGACATATCCCTGAGATGGTGGCAAGTAAGTATCCAGGTAAACCATGATGGGCTCCGAGATTATATCAAATGATCCAATCACAGTGTCACAAGACTGGTTGGTAAGGGGGGGGGGGGGGGCAGGGAGCTGGCGGTCCAATGCCAAGATGCCAAGATATGATTGGCGGCTATCAAATGAAACGGAATCCACTCATGTGAGAATGAGCGGAGATGGTCTCATCGGAGAAATCCTGAGACGATATGACTGTAGCGCACAAAACTTCCATGAATGGCACAAAAACAACAATAAGAACAATTAACTCCCTCCTGAAAAAAAAGTGCTGTCAAATGCTTGGGAAAAAAGATATTCTCTCTCTTAAATCCAGTGACTTCAATCAGGCGATGACAATTCTTGAGTCAAAAATGTCAGCAAGTGGTGATCCTCTTTTCAGAGGCCCCGCGCGTGAATCGACTCTTTCAACCTCTCGTTTGCGAATGAGCTAGTCGGCTCTGTGTACACTCAGGGGGTGCTGATAAGGCTTCATACGTGTGGTGTGCAGTTCATGCCTCGCGTTTGTGGGGAAGTGAGTCGTGCGAGTTAAAGTGTGTGCGTAAACTTGCATGCTAGCACCAACAGTGACGTCTGCAACCAACCACATAGTGACCCGTCGTGTGCTTGCACCCCCTACACTGGGGTGGGGGCATCTAATAAGAATTACTTGGGAGTGTTTTTGTGTTTGTGAGTATGGTTATACACATACTAAACAATGAGTAACTGGCATATAAAAGAGAAGTCAAGAATAGGTAATAGTACTTCTATATTCTACTCATCTTGTCAATGTACCTATCTGTTTGACATATCACTAGTTGATGATGTGGAAAAATGGTATTACTTGATATAAGAATTGAAAAAAAAAGTTTCAAGTGCATAGCATAGCACTCTTTGTGCATATTATGTGTGTATGTGTGTGATAAGACAAAACCTTACTGTTAATATTTGATATAATTTCTAGTCTCTCAAAACATCCTTCAGACTTATGACAAAAGTCATACCTAGTTTGCCCCAAAATACACATATACACACATGGACACATACTGTAAAACCAGACATCATAGACATGAAATTTTTGCAAATTTTGCTAGAATCCAAGATTTGCAAAAGTAATGCATTGAATGCCATAGGCAATTTGTGAGAGCGATCATGCCTTGAAAAAGGGTGTCTGCTCAAGTGTTGATCATGCCACAAGTGTTTCTGGTTTTAGTACAGTATTACAGAAAGACAAACACAGGAAATACAGAACAGGTGTATGTTTCATTTTTCGTTAATGTAGCACAGTTCTAGTGGACACAAGTTTTAAAGTCATTCAGAAGAAACAAAAAAGCTGCATGACTCTATTAAATGGAATTAGATGCATACTTTCTTTTAACTCTAAAAGGGGCTAGCTGTGTGGACATGACAAATTTTTCTGGTCCATGTAATCTCTGATTCCCCTGAGTCATGTGCATAAGATTGTGAAATACTAGTATAATAAACTGACAGGCATTCCTGCTCAAACCACAAGACAAAGCCCTGCAGGCAAATTTTCGCGCATCTGGTCTGCTTGTAAAGACCTACAGCATAATCTGCTGTCGTCTCCCATGGTCCAATAGTAGCTTTGGAGGGATGACAGTGACTACAACATGAATTGCAATGGTGCTGTTGCCATCAAGAAAGTTTGCCTGTCCAGCATCCCAATAATGTGAGACCCTTTAAGTTTAAAGGGATGATACAGTTTTGGCTGAGATGGGATTCGGATTTTTTAATTCTTTTTTGCAAGATAATGAGATACCGCATATGAAATATTAGAATACAGACGATTCAAAGAGGAATTCAAAGTCTATTTGATGAAAATTGGTTTTGAAATGGCTGATATATCCAAAACAGAGTGATCCTAATAAAAGGTAGGACCCATTTTCATTACGAATGCTTTGTTTCACTTTGTTTTTGGATGTTTCAGCCATTCCAAAACTCATTTTCATCAAATAAACTTTGAAATCCTCTTAGAACGGTATGCTCTGTACTTTTTCATAGTCACGTGGTTTTTTGGTATCTTGCTAAAAGTTAAAAGTTAAAAGCCCAATCCTCATCTCACCCAATACTTAACTATCTCTTTAAGCTTTGAATTGTGTCTGATGATGTTTGGCTATTGAGCCATTTTTCTCCCTCTTTCATTTATGGACATTACCCCCCCCCCCCCACACACACACACACACTCCACCTTACACAGTGGCACCCCAATCCCTCTAATTCCCCATCCTGTCACTCCTAATCCAATTTTTTAGAAAGACAAAATTTCCTCTCCTTGCGCTTCCATATGTCTCCTTGTGTTTCCCCAAATTCCTGAAGTACCAAACAGACACAGAAAACTGTGCTGCATCTTCCTAAACATAGACCATCTGTCCCCCCCCCCCTTTCCCAACTCCTTAAAGCTGGTTCTCCCCCTCACTCATTACCCCCTTTACCATCAACCCCATCAAAACACAAGAGTATTTTCACTCATAGACCATTTTCATGATACTGATCCTAAAACCTATCCTATAGCACTTAGCAGTGTTTACTTCTTCATTCATTCCACTGACACCCGCTGCTCTGTTAACATCAGAAGTGGATGAGAGATTTGAGGGGGGGTTTGGAGGGAGATGTATAACACTGGATGTTTGCCAATTCTTTGAACTTCAAAGGAAATTAGATTCAGTCAAAGGTTTCTGTGACCCGATGTGAGTGGCCTTCAACAAATTGGTCCAATTAATGAAACGAGCATCACCTGCTAATTTCAGCACCCTATCAAGGATGGCACAGCCTAACGCATTCTCTTTGTGTGCCTTCTTGCCCTGCCAAACTGCCTAATACATAGTTACAGTACAAAACAATTACTGGTTGTTGTGGGAAAAGATCTGAAGTCATGATGAATTCTATTTTAATGATAACAAATATTCCACTGATCTAAACCTGAAACACAAGAATTGTCCTGAACTACAATGCAACAAAGTCTAAAGAAATTCAAAAGATTAAATGTCAACAATGAGAGATTTTAACTGAACAATCACTGCTTTTTGGGTAAAGCCAAATTGCCCTTGAATTTATATCACTTGTTAATGACTAACAAAGGCAGTGTCCAGGCTGGAGGAAGGGAAAAAAGGGGGAAAGTCCGATGAAGAACTACATTTCAAGCAGGATACTATTAATGAAGGTTGGAGTGTCCGTTAAAGGAGTCACTTCCCCTGTTCGCAGGAGTGCGATGCTTTGCCAACGGATGGAAGAAGGAGAATCGACCAATCAGAGAAGGGGCTCTTCCTGGCCATAGCAAATCACTTCCTCTTTTCGTTAGAACCCGGGCTGCCCTAATCGCCCTCTGTGACATCCATTGGCCCCCCTATGCGGGATGCGATTATCTCACATTACACCACCCTGGTAATCTTTGATTAGGCAAGGAGTGGTTGACACACCCTTTTCCATCCACTGATCAGCAAGAGTGTTAATGATGGCATAATAGGAGCTTTAGCAAGTGTCTTATTGTCACTGCCAATTTTACAAATTTTCCATGAATCTACTCATATATGTGTGTATGTATATTTATTTTTTCTTTAACCTATATATGCACTTCAAAACTCATTCCAGCCATAGAATGTAACAGTTCAACCCATGTGAAGGAGTCACTTCTAAATAGGTGTGCAAGTGCGCCAAGACATCCATACTCCCACACATACACATACGTACACACCCAAGCACTTACGCCCACACACAACTATTATCAAAATAGAGTGCTCACTTGACTTTTGTCTCCACTTGGGGGGGGGGGGGGGGGGGAATCAGCATTGTCCAGATGGCAATGACCCGATACGATGTATATGGCCCTTTGTGCACCCTGTGGTGAAAGTCATCTCTTTCTTTTCGTGGTCTGTCTGCCCTAGCCTAGCGATACATCTGGGGCCCCACTTCCATATCCTCTGCACTTTTTCCCATGACTTCTGTCTGTCAGAAAATTAACTCGAGTCGGGTCAAGCTGACCTCAGGATTATCAAGAGGCAGCCCGGTTACATCCTCTTTGTTGAAGAGCTGTTCAGGTGTCAGTGTAAAAGAGAATGGGCCTCCCAGTCTTGCGGCCTATATGGTTCAAATCCCTTGGCGGCAAGTGGTCGCTAGTTCCCACAGGGAAGGCACTCTTTCCACTTTACTAAGTTCTTCAGAGAAGACTTTTGAAAAAAAAAAATCATTGGCAATCATGTCATACAATTCCACTATAATGATATACCATAATTTCAATTGGAGATGTTTGCCTACACCATTGTAGTTCTTTAGCCATTCTACAGTATGCATAAGCATCCTAAAGGAAATGATTCCTTATGCAGGTTTGATTCTATGGATAGCATGATTTAGAAGCAATAGTTATTGAACATACACATATCACTGCAATGCATAAACATATGAGAGTCACACACAGAATTTGTATACCCGATCAACTCTGTCATCATTGCAAATTATTTTTCATTCTCTTCACAGAAATTAAAGTCATGTGATAGATACTTTTTTGCCATGTGCTTTTAAAGCAAAAATAGACAAACAAAAGTCTTCCTCAGCCTGGAATTCTCCTTTGACTCACTCTGATTCCCTTGTACAAGTTCACTCTGACAGTAGCAGGACTAATTAACATATGAGGTTATAATCAACCTCTTTCAAAAGGTACCCCCCTCACAAAATAGTGCACATCCCTTTAAATAGTTGGAAGACTATGGGCAAGGGGTCATGTACACGCGTATCTGCCAGTCACATTTCCCATTTCCTAAACTTTTAATACATTTCTAATAGACTCTTCTGGCAACTGCAAACCACAATAAACTCGGGTAATCAAATACCTAGATCAAAATGACCTGATTTTGTGGCTGACAAAATTATGCATAATTTCAAACATGCCTATACATAGTTCGCACACTAGAAAACGTTTCATAAGAGCTTTTAGCCTGCCACATCCCTATCAATTTCGAACCCACTTCCCTACTGTACCCCTCCCTTTCCCCTCACAAAGCCTTCTGAAACTTCCTTGTGGTATTCCCCTTTGACAAGATCAAGCACAGTGTGTGCTACCCAAACCTTCAAAGAGACAAAGTTTAAAGCTAACAACACATGCTTACTTCATAATGACAATTAGGTTGGGGCCTAAAAGATGACATGGTGGTAAACACGCTATAACATACCTAAACTATTTGAGATAAGACACGTGAGGAAAGTTTAATGTTTTGATGGCACAGGATCGAGTGCAAGCCAGCAATACCTTTGCCCCCCTCTCATGCGGTTCCCCCTAATTTTAGCCCTCTCCCGGCCCCTTCAGACCAACTGGCCTCTGTCGGCTATCATGAAAACTTCCTCCCGAACCATCGCTCATCTGTCATTGCAATCTCTCCGAGTTTGGGAGGAGTGGTTGCAACAACAGCGCTCCGCACAAACAACCCAAATAGCCCCCTCGCTGGGTACCTCTTCTCCATATACATCCACCATCTGAAATACAAGAGGACACCACAATATTTGTATCATGCCTGTCATCAGCAGTAGTGCCCTCATTTTGAGATGTTCTCGGTGCTACGGGATCAAAACATTTCCCTTTCCATCAAGAGTCATTTAGCATCAAATCAGCTCAAACTTGGCTGATCTGCATATGGTTTACTTTATGGTGATAGTATCACCAGTTTGTAGGAAATCTGTTCTTGACAGCTCTATTAGACTTAAAATAATGTTTTTCTTTGAAATATTTGGTTGTTGACAAACTTATATCAATTTCTATTTGTTTTATTGAAAATAGTTTTTGTTTACATTAAAATATCTTGCTGTTGACAAACATATGGTCATTTATTCTTCTATTACAGACAACGGAACTGAGATGTGGAAGATACACTAATAAAGATGATGATGCTGGTGACACACGATGAACTTCTTGTATACTGAAAAGTGACGATCTTCTTGCAAATTTGTCAGCCCATTGCTCTAAAGGAATGAATAGCACTATAATGTTAAAAAAGGGAAAGGACTCAGAAAACCGCAAAGAGCTGTTTCTCTGTGACTCGGTATGATGTCATGGAGTGAGTCAGTGTTGACTTCATACAAATGTCTGACGTATTTCCCCCTTGCTGATACATTACACATTTACATCACTTTTTGGATAACGTACATAGAGACATAGGGAAAGTTTTTGAATTGAAAAATGACACTTGGTACAGAAGATGAAAAAGAACACTAGTACAATTGTTTTGCAATATATTATTTGCGATATTTTTGCATTTTGTTCCAGGGTGGGGGAAGAGGGGGATACTCAGAACTCAGAAGCTTGCAGTTTCAGTTTCAATTTTCATATTTCTGAATGAAAAATGCATGATATATAACAAAATATAATGATACATGATATCCAACTTAGATATGAAATAAAACATTACTAAGGCAAGGATGATTCCAAAAGTCAACAGCAACAGGTATAAAACTCTATAGCTGTTAGTATTATTCTGTCTATCATGACATTTTCTTCTCTCTCTCTTTAGGTGAGCTAGCTTGGTCCTATATCTTGACTTAGCTCAACTTGCATTAACTGCTCTTTATTTTCTAATTTTCTACATTCCCCTATGAGTATTGAAAAAAAGTCTAAGAACTACTTATCACTTCACTGTAAGCTTTCATGTTATTACTTGAGATGCACAACATTGTGGTGAGAATCTGCCACATGTGCAAGAACCACTTTTTAATTTTAGTATCACATAAACTACAAGACTACTAGATGACCATCTTTTTCTGCATACGTATTTGTTCATAATGACCAACCAAACAATTGCAAGAAAATGAAAAGAGTCAATATTTACAGTAAGCAAAACAAAAAACAAACAACCCCCCCCCAAAAAAAAAAAAAAAAAATGGGGAAAAGTTACTCTCTTTTGCAGATACAAGTTCAAAGATCATCTTCCTCCACAGCAAGTATTAAATGCAAAACATGATAATGAACATGACTTGAATGAAACATTCATCTCTGCAGTTGACTGCACACAATAGAAATGCAAGGCCATGACAGGACACTCCCCCACCCCTCTCCCTATCCCCCACCCTTCCCCCTACTCTATCCTCTTAGCCCCCCATGTGATGATGGGACCCCCCTGTTCTTCCCTCTCCCCTGCATCCTCTTCTTGCCACTCTCACTTAGCATCATCTGCACCGCAAGTCTGGGATCTCCCCGACAAAAGCCTGCCGACACAACAATTTGTTCTGCCAGATTGGTTTAATAGATATAACGAAAGAAAAAAAAAAAAACACTGAGAAGATTGTCTTTCCCTTCCTTGTACACTGCAGACAAATCGTCAGGAGTATTGTGGTATACAGGTCCTTCCTTTCATACAATACAGACCAAAAAAGATAGAAATGAAAAAAGAAATTGCCAGAACTTTGATTGCCACTTTCTTGCATGCAAAGACACATATCATTGAGCCTTGTATCTTTCTTTTCTTTCGTATACACGTGGGAAGGTAAAACGGGTGAAATGTCAACACTTGACAAATATCAAAGAGTTGGATACAAAATACCGCAATGAGGCATGTCACATGACGTATAACCCCATATAGCCAAGTGTCACTTTTACATGTACAGTTGAACCTCTCGTATCCGGACAAGTCGGGACCGGGGCTCATCCGGATAAGGGATTTGGCCGGATACGGGAGACTCAATGCTTTATACATGTACATATACATACACATGTAGGTCCTGTAGCCCATTGTGGTACCACATGTAGTAATGTGTATACTGCAACCTTGTCATTGTTACACTCAGTAACAGACCCCAAAATAGAGGTGTATGTTAATGTTGGAAGTAATATGTAATTCATGTGTGTTTGTGTAGGAGTTCTCAAGGAGTTGGGAATCCCCCTTTCCTCCCGTAATTATTAAAAAAAAAAAAAAAAATCACGGCGAGATTGCGTCCATATAATAGAGAGATCCGGATAAAGGGAGGCCGGATAAGAGAGGTTCAACAGTATATACTTTTCTGCAAGGATTTAATGATGTCATCTGACCTATAATTATCACACAGTTGAAATTCAATGATTTTTCAAAGATGATTCTTATTTTCTTAGTCTAGCTCTTACCAAATCAAAACTCAGCAACCAGGATTTCTTTTTCTTTTTTATTTAACTTAATACAATTTGTAAAACTTTCTAGAACTTAGAACTTAATACAATTTGTAAAACTTTCTAGAACTTAGAACTTAATCTGAATTTTTTTTTTGTATTTTTTTTTCCTGGTGTAAGCAAACCGCATGGTATGATGATAAGGCTTTGTACACATGCAGGATATATAGCCTCTTGAGTCTTAACCGTTAAGGATGGTTTTATTTTGCTACAACACGCATTTCCCATAAACGCTTGCCCAAGTATACTCGGGACTCGTCCTCAATGGGTTAACACTTCTTCCAGAGGGCCCAACTGCCATTGTTAACCCATTGAGGACGAGTCCCGAGTATACACGGGCAGGTGTCTATGGGAAATGCGTGTTGTAGCAAAATCAAACCATCCTCAACGGGCTAACACCACAGCAGTTGCCTGTTACCACCTGGGTGTAGACCAATGTAAGGGACATCCAGGGTATTATACCATATCTAAAGATATAAACAACTGGTGGGACTTGAACTGAAGACCCTCTGGGTGAAGAATCCAGGGCCTTATTCACTATACCACAGTGCTCCCACATTGGATGCATGTAATGGGCTACTGTTCCCCTCATGCAACAGGTCGATACACTTGATGCTCTACGTTTATTCAATATTCAGCACTGTATCTGACTGGGAGTAGGGTTTAAAGTTAAAAAGTCCAGTTCTCCACAGAGAATTAATGTAAACTCTTTTCTCATTGCTTTTATGAATCCAAAAGGTGAAGGAAAGATGCAAGATTCTGGTAAAAGGTTGATATAAATATCATATTATATGCAGCGGTGAGTTGGCTCAGTCGGTAGCGCGTCTGCCTCACGATCACGCGGCCCGGGTTCGAACCCGAGTCTGGACTGAGCAATGTTGTGTGTAAGCATACCGTCCCCTCTAGCAAGAGCAAAAACACTATGTCCCTTGGATAGAACATAAAATGGAGGTCCCGTGTATGAGAGAGTAACAACTCATGCACATAAAAGATCCCGCTTCATTCATTCATCGCAAAGAGCAGGGTGTTAAACCCGGTGAAGTGGTCCCACGGTTACCTCACATCCAACTGGACCCCACGGAAGACCAGCTTAACGTAGCTGAATATGGGCTGTCCAGCCATCTCTCAGATGGAAAATGAACGAACGAGCGAATGAACACTTTTAAAAAAAAAAGTATCACCTTCAAGTGGGAAATGGGATGTACGTATATAGTGTAAGAATTTACATCAGGTTGTATCTGTCATGCTTAAAAAACCCCCAAATACTACTCATGATCAAATCTGTTGGATTATTGTAGAGAATATTATGCAACTAGAGATAGCTTGTCCATAGCTTGTCAAAAAAATTTATTTTTTTTGTTTAATTTAGTGATAAAATTCGATGCCTATTCGAAACACATACACCATACAAGAAAGTATGGGGTGAATTTTCTTTTTGAATGACCTAGATTAAGTGTGTTATGACTCAGATACTAATAAGAACAGTAAATCCACAAGCTATGCTCTGCTTTCCTTTTAATTCTTCTCAAATTCTGCCCATGAGCAAAAGAGATAGGACACTACGCCTACACAGAGGCACAAAGAGATACCCCGACTCACAGAAGGGGTGTACAAGAGTCAGGAAGTAGGCATATAGGAGGGTGGGGGGATGGGGGAGGGGGAGTGACAGGAAAATGGGCCCCTAGAAGAGGGGGCAGGACAGAATTTTGAAGTCCCACGTCACCAGGGATGGCTGCGGGCATAAGAACGGTGACGTCACGTCACGTAGACAATCCCGGGTCATCGGAATAGCGCAGAAGAGAAATCAAAGTAAGGTTACTTAGGTATCATCTTAAAGGATATGTAGAATGATTACTTATATCCTCTTACAGGCACAGTCACTTTAATGCAAGATTAATCTTACGCACTAAGACATCCAAATTCTTTTTCCACAATCCATATATTCCAAAGTAATGATTATTTCTAACATAAGCAATGAGTGCTTGACATACACACACAATTATATTTCCCTGTAGTCTGTTATTCCTTTCCTTATTATTGATATTATACAAATAT
Source organism: Diadema setosum (assembly GCA_033980235.1). NCBI lineage: Eukaryota > Metazoa > Echinodermata > Echinoidea > Diadematoida > Diadematidae > Diadema > Diadema setosum. The sequence continues at coordinate 8,388,471 of CM067060.1, read as the reverse complement.
AATTTGCCTTGGGAGTTTTCTAGATAAAACTATGGGCTGAGGTAACTCAATAATATGACTATTGGAGGCACTGAGGGGAATAGTTTTAATAAATCAAAAACTCTACTTAATTAGGCGGAGTATACTTCTTTTATATTTTTGGATTAAAAAACAACAACCCATAAACAGTAGAAGGGGAAAAATGAGGTGAAAGAAGTCACATGGTAGATGCAATGCTGTGTGGAGGGATCCTACAGTGATCTTACAAAGCGTGAGATGATGTCACAATTGCTTTGTGACATCATCTCACAAACAGTGAACTTTGGAAAATGTCATCATGAAAAGTGACATTTTCCAGATAGTATTTCATGGAGTGTTAAACATGCCATCATATTCCCAATTAGTTCAAAATAGATGTCATCTAAGGTGATTTCTAAGATTTCCCAAATATGCTTCCTTCAGAAATGAGTTATGACATTCTTGCAAACACATTTACATGTAACACAGGAAATCGTCGGGTGCCCGTGCATTGGCCGCTAACGCAATACAAATTGTATTGCGTTAGCGGCCAATGCACGGGCACCCGACGAAATATAAGTCTTTTTTTCATGTAAACCCACTGTATTTGTGGGCATTATTTCCTAATGTAACCAGAAAGAGTGGAGTCATCCTGAGCAAACATACTTACATGTATCTGTAATGGAACATTAATCTCTGTAAATGCTACAAATTGGGCTGGTTTGACTTTGAAGTTCAATGAATGGAACAGAGCTTACTCAATTACATAACAGGAATTGAAACACAGAAATTGAGGCGAGGTAGGCAGTATCAAACCTTACCAAAAGAGAGAAAACAGCTTCTGCATGTGTCACTCGTTACATCTCTCATGACATATTATACCTATATCTACAGTTTGTGCCCCCGTCTTCTCAAATCATTATAAAGGAAATAAATGCCTTCGTTTGACCAGACAGAGGGTAGACATGCTAGCAGCTGAATCCAAATAACAACTGAGCTTGCTGTTTGCAATTGAGATCCAGCCCCTCATGAAAGGAAAAAAAAAATGAAGAAGAAAACATATCAATATGAATAATACCACTTCCTGGATTTGGGAGGTTTAAAGATTCCCTATGGACATATTTTCAATCTTTATAATATCTTGTCTACCTGTGTGGAGAAGTCTTAAGATGAAGAGAGACAGAGACAAGGAGGAAATGACTGAAATTGAATCAGGAGTGTTTGGGTTAGAGTCTAACAGTCTGTGAGGAAGGGTATAGATGAAGTATCTGAGTGTGTGTTTAGTATTGTGGGAGGTAGGGTGGGGAAGAATGGTAGAATGGGTGGGAGGGTAGGGTGGGTAGGAGGGTGGGGTGGGAAGGATGGTTGGAGGTGGAGGAAGATGGGGAAGATGGAGAGATGGAAGGGGGAGGGTGGTTATGGTAAGGAAATCGTCAAGAAGTCCTAACCTAGCGGAACGTGAGGAGAAGGCACGTGCTTGCCCGAGTTACGGGTCCATGCTCCCTGAGACGGCAGGCACGTGACTCTATTTAACCCCTCCTGTGTCAATGAATCAAATGTAAACAGATTTAAAAAACATACCTATATACAAAGAAAGTAATGTGGCATGCAGAGGGTTTATAGTCAAGCAGCAAAATGTTATCAATATGACAGAAACCTTTTCTGTTAAAAGCAATCCTTTACTAAATCTAAATCTTATTGCTGGACACTGAATAATAATAAAAAAAAAAACATGCTATATCACACAAGTGAAAAAAATGCAAAACAATTCAAGAGATGTTAATAAGCTTTTAATTATATAGCTACTATGAAAAATACATACATAATGTTACAGTGGCTGATTTGTAGACAGAACCATTGCTTTGAGAACTAAACTTTACAATATTTCTACTAGAGTCTGTGGGTTTGAGAGGAATGCTGTTTCATGTTTGAATAAGTATATGATATTTTCATCTCTTATTCAAACACTGGTATAATAGATTTGATTACAATTCTTTTTGTGTGTCACCTGATGACTTAAAAGATTTTATGGCATGTGTATCTAAGCATTTTTTTTTTTATTCTAAAGGTTTTTTTCTAAAAGGAGTACATGGCAGTCATCAAGTAATTACTAATTGAAGGATATAAGCCACACTATCAGTTTAATTCCCTTTGCCTAAACATTCATTCACAGATAATCTGTAGGATAAGATCAAAACATGACAACTACTTCAGACTCTCTTCAGACTCCAAAGTCATGACAAAGTTATTGGCAGGCATATTCAAGTTTTTTGTCTGATTCCCATCTGCACATGAGATGAGACAAGCTGATTACACTGCTAGATGAGGCTGAACAAATTCAGTCATAGCTAGCAGCTGTCTTTGCATTCGCTGTTGGCATGACTAATAGCACACGGCAATACGCCACCACATGGTGGCGCTATTCAACTTTGAAATTCCCTATGTGATTGAGTGTTCACATGGACCTGCATTTAGGAGCCTTTCAGAGCAAGCAATCACATCATCTAACAGAAAGACAAATCCTTGTTGTCATGACGATGAACAAAGGGTTGCAACTTCGCCATTGATGTCAAGGACCAGCCTTCAAAAATATATGTGACCCGCTACAACAAAAAGGTCCTAAAGTCGCGCACGGTCGAAGCCGTGAAAATCGAGTTTGAAGTCAGAGCATCATAATTTGTCAAAACTTACGATTTTCTGATTTTGACATATTATTGGAGTCTGACATGTCTTCTATCATCTGTCGAAATTTTGAAGCAAAATGATGAAAGGAAAGTACAAAAAATAGCGTTTTTCTGGGCCATGTTTTTGGCGTTTCAACGAAGCAGAAACCGGTTCGAAAATTTGGATTGAGCGCCACAGATAGGCTCCGCCCATAACAACGACCGGAGTGATCTCATTGGTCAGTTTGCTGCTTGCCGCTAACCGAAGCGTGAAGCTCGCACACTGCCAAGTCAACTGGTGCGTGCGGGCGGGGTGCGCTATGCCCAACCGCTTCTCCTGGCATCCTGGTCACTGATTGGTCGGTGAGGAGACCGCCGACGCTGTGCTTGAATGAGCATTTCGGGGGTTGCTAGGGTTTACCTTCTATTGTCCGGAGGTGAAAATTGACTAGCGTGTCCCTTGATCGCGATTGCGTCGCAAGGAAAACTTTTAGGGCGCTTTTCTCGAAACAGTGATTTCCCATACGTCTCGACATGCTCTCTTTTAAACATCGATATCTCCGCAGCCGATTATTTTTATAATTATTGTTATATATCAATTTAAAGCAGAAAGATTAGGGAATTTTGTCATGCAATTTTCAAATAATCGACCTCACCCGACTTTAGGATCATTTTGTTGTAGCGGGTCACATATATATATATATTTGTGTGTGTAATATGTGATGAACTACTGCAATATACCTTAGACTTGTTGGTGAATATTCCCCCATCTCTTTGTTGATTTGTAATGCAGGCATTTAACTTTCTGGCTTAGCAACTCCTTATCATCTACAGCACAATTCTTTCACAAAAATTTAAATATATTTAGGTGCCGCAAATTGTATTTCCAATCTAAATTTGACGAGCATGATTTTAAACCTCTTAACACTGCACAACAGCCAATTTTTGCTGTGTTTAATCTGCTAAAAAGGTGTTTAAAAATGACCACTTTTGCTTGTCATGAAACACATCATCATTTCCACACACCTTGCAGCATATTATTTCCATATGCCGAAAGTCTACTTAGCAATAAGCCATGCAATACTTTTTCTTTAACATTCATCTGGGGCTTATTTTGTGTTCAGACTGAATGTCACTTCCTGTTCGCACTTACATTATAATCATCAATATCAGTAATCTACTCAAATATAATTAAAAAATAGTATAAGTGTTTGATATCGATCCATACATTTTAATCAACTATCTAAACTTTAAGTGGGCAAACAAAACTGACCATTTCTTTTGTGTACTATATCAAAGATTTCCATTTTTCTTATCTATCGTTTATGTGGTCTGTTTGATTGACAAGCTTAAATAAAATTGAACAGAATTTGAAATGATCACATTACAAAGAAGTCATGATGGTGAATCTCTCTACAAAGTACACCTCATTTGGAGGCTGGACATGATTTCTTTAAAATCAAGGGGAACTATATCTGTTTTGGCCCAGATTCAGAAAACAAAACCAATGTCTATCTTACATATCCCTGAGTGGAGTTCTAGCTGTACAAATGCCTTGCAAATTTTAGAACTGACATGAAATAAGTTGGTCTACTCACATATGAAACATGAAAAATATTGAATCTCTTGTGTCTTTTATACTATACTGTTTAATTTTGTATTCTTAACACATGCGTATAGGTAGAATTATTTTTCGGTGTGACACCTTAGCTGCAATGAAAGTTCACATGAGTGCTCCCTCTGTAGTCCGCACTAAGAACAGTTCTAGCATCTCAGCATCATAATATGGCATACACTCAAAATGTCAGTTGCTCTGCGGTCTTCAATACTGCTAACTTAGTTTAGCTCTTTGAATCCCCTCCTTCCCTCGATCCCCATAAAATGGCTCTCTTGGGTAGACACATGACGTATCATTAAGATCACCGCCGGCTTACCTGTTCAAAAGGTGCAATTCACTTCCAGTCAGCTGTTCTGACATTAAACCCCTATCATTCCCACAAGAAATCTTCCCCAATTCTCACCTGCCGTGAGAACTTTCTTCTGTTTTTTTCTTATCCCTTTTTTTGCATTGCTCTGGCTGAAAAGTGAAAGAACAGGACAGCGTAAACACCTGCCCAAGCAAGATAAAGACTTCGTAACTGCTGACTTTGCAACTTTTGTGTGAATTGTAATGTCTCATTTTGTTGCCGCTGATTAGAGTGGATTGCCAAGACGAGGGCTGTCTTGACCTATTCACAGCAATTTGTAAGAATATTTGGGGCTCTTGCTTCTGGGCTGACAAGCACAACATCTGACAAAAACAAACAACAATCTTCATCTCTTGAATAGATAAAATGATAAATACAGTGTATATCTGTATGTGTTTCTATGTTTCTGTTTCAAATAGCTGAAAATAATCAAACTTTACTCTTTGTTAATGCTTTTGACTTATGACTTTGCTCAATGAGGTAAAAACAATATTCATAATGTGTGAGTGTGTGTGCTTTGATCTTCAGACATGAATAAGATGAAAATGTAATAAGCTTTTACAAAGGAGACAACAACTTTAGCTGTCCTTTCATAAAGAATAACATAATACACTTTATCTCCACACTTTATTATCACTCATTTCTTCTGGTTGTCTCCATGTCTTCCCTTACTCCCCCCCCCCCCCAAAAAAAAAAAAAAAAAAAAAAAAAAAACACAGTCATGTTCTTTGTAATATTATAAAATGTAAAAGAAAAAAAACCCAGCAAACTAATACTCAATATAAAAATAGATAGTATAGTTACCACCAAATCTCTCTACTTTACAAGGCAGATCAATAGTCCATCTTTAACTAACCACACTACCATATATGATGATGCATAGTACCATTTCTGACTATGCTTTATAGTATTTTGGGACAACAAAGAGGGAACAAATAATATGCCCTTGTGCCCTAAAGTGAAAAAAAAAGAAAAATATAAAAAGAATAGAAATAAAAATAGTATACAATGCTTAATCATACATGGATCCAGCGAACTATGACACAAGTTCTTTTTGGGACAGAGAAAACATTAATGTACCCTCTATCTATATCTGAATCAGGAAGTTGTTTAATCAATCATCCAGGGTTTTAAGTGGATGGGAGAAGATGGGAGGGAAGGTAGCAGTGGAAAAGAAAAAAAAAGAAAGAGATAAAGAGATGGAGAAACAAAGAGAGAGAGAGAGAGAGAGAGAGAGAGAGAGAGAGAGGAAGAGAGAGGGGAAGAGAAAGATAGAGCGACAGTAAGGGAGTACTAATTTGATATCATTTACATACATGTATACCTCTTTTCCCTCCAGATGAAAAAAACAGCAGGGTATATTCACTAGTGAGGACCATCATTCATACATTCTACAATATTGCTGCTGCAGGGACAACACGACCAAAGTCAGTTTGAGGTGTTTCACGATTATGCTTGTTATGTAGTAACATTCATAGATACTATGCTCCAAACACAATGATTAAGACAGTGCAATTATCTTCTTACAATAATAAAATGAGCAATTTACTGCTTACCAACAAAGCACAGTCACAAAAAATAAGTATACAACTCGCACAAGAGTTCATGAGAATGCTTAAATCCTCAACATCACAACATACAATACAGCAAACTTGTCCAAAGAATGAAGGAATGAGGAACTCAGAAAACACCTAAATCCAAACCTTTCAAATTAACTTCTTGAAGACTAGTCCCAAGTATACATGGGCTGATGTCTATGGGAAATGCGCCTTGTAGCAAAATCAGCCTGTCTTCAAAGGGTTAATTGATAAGAATGGGAAAAAATAATTGGGAATTTTAGTGATTAATTGATATTTTCTATGTTAGGATTCAGTTCTTACAGAGCTGATGATTCACACTGTTAGAACACGTGTAATTGACATCTGCTGGTAATCATCTCATGAAAATCATCCATCATGGAGTATAAGTGTTGCTGGAGCAGATATTTTTGAGTGAAAACTTATACATAGGCCTATTAGTCACCACGGCTATTTATATATGATGATGAAACATGTGACCCTGATTAAGCTCTGGTGTTCAATCAGTGACGCATTGCCGGATACACAGCTCTACGCCAAGTGTGATTATGGTAATTTACTAAAGACAAAATATCCCTGTCCTTAGTGCCTGAATATTATCCATTTGTCTATAGACCCCAAAATACCCTCCCAAAGTTGATTTAATGCCCCCCCCCCACATGAGCCTGTTATTTTACATGATTCTTGAGTTTTGAAGAATATCAGCCTACGTGTTGTTGCTACAATAATGCACCAGAAGGAAATGAGTGTGTAATACACCACCTTATGAGAAAAGAAAAGAAAAACAACAACAAAAATGTGACAGACCCCTGGATGAACTTTTAAACTTCTGGCCAGCAAAATTACTGATTTTCATTTTGATTTTTTTTTTTTTTAGGCTGAAATTGATGCAAATACATGTGTGCCTATGAGTTGAATTACACTACATCACAAGGTGGTAAAAATCACAATGTGCAAATTAGACCAAGTTAAAGATTCAAAAGAAGATCTGATGAATTAAAATCTTTGGGAAATTTCTTAAAAGTTTTTAGAGCTACTCAAATATTCTCAAAAGGGTCATTTCCACAATACAACACCTGAATTCTCAAACATGTTGACATGCTTTTGCTTGTCCTTATTTCTATCAGACTTTGACATTTGTTTGACATTGGGATATACATGTAAGTATGCGATGTTAGCTTGATAAGTTCATGACCAATGCAGCTAAAATATTAGTTCTGAGAACACATAATATACACATAATTCACAGAACAAACATAAACATACAGAGCTCCTAATTCCTGGAATAGCATGCAATAGCTTGATATGTACATGTAATACGCTAACGATGCCATTACTGTACGTATAAGCTGATATTTTCGCATACATATATTTTCACGAATGTGGAGGTGACGGACATTTTTGTGAGATGTTGTTTTTGTGAATTGACACCAAGGCTATTGTAAGTTTGCTATTAGCCTAGCACATGACGACATTTTCGCTTGTTGTTAAATTTGCGGTCCAACTGTGATTCGCGAAATTCGCGAAAATTAAACCCTTGCAATAATAACAGCTTATACAGTTGTATATCAATGTCTTCATCACACATATTTATGAAGAACATATAGCCATTCATTTTCATTTCAGAGATCTTATGTGAATACTCCTTGTTAGCATCTTGTGTTCCAAGCATTAAACCTGACATTTTATTCTTTTATCTTTTTAGGCTGGATTTTTATATTTTTGCTGTTGTCAGATTCACAGGGGCTGCTCAATCTCCAGGCCTAGTAGCAAGCTGTAAATGGAACTCAAAAAAAGGGAAAGGAAGTGGGTAATTCATGGTTTCCATGGCAACCCCTCTCCCCTGTATTTCCGGCTCAGACACATCTCAGATCACATACTCTAACCCAATATCTGCTGCATGCTTTTTAAACTTTTTTTTTTCTTCACTCCTGTCGGTCATCGGACACTTCAAAATTGGGGAATCAGGTTAAGTTGTAGCTGTAAAATGCAGTGGGTCTAAAGTAATCACCTCCTCTTTTAATCCCTAATAATGGAACTTTTCCTTAGTTCCCAACAAAACTGCACATAAGATTTTAAAGCAAGCAACTGTATAAAAGGCTTCATGCAAGCACAGATACATAGATTGAGACTCTGTTGTATGATCTTCAAATACCAATTAAATTACATTTACATCAGGAATATCATAATGTAAGAAAAGAATAACTCGCACAATGTGGAAAGTCTGTAGCCATTGTCTGTGACAACATGGACTGTAATCATAATGTAAATAATTAAAATGGTGTCCATAAAATAATGGTAATAAAGATAAGAGAAATGATGCCAGTAGATTAAAAAATTGTCAATGTCATTTCCCTACACCTTATTAATGCAACAATAATTGTAGCAAAAATGATAAACTTAAAAGAAAAACATATCCTTGCAAGGTACACTCTTCTCATGTAGAAGAGGCTTTAGTATTTATGGACACTAGGTGATAGCAATATCAAATCCGATGTCAAACAGAATGTGACCTCATTCATCATACCATTTGCATGTATTTCAAATAATGCAAATAAAAATCTATACAATGACATTTCTAAAAGCATAGTTCTACCTGAAGAGATATGATTTCATAACCTACTGAAACACTTAGTAACAATGATCTACTGTAAGTAATATACATACCAGGTATTGTGCATGTGTGTCTGTGTGTAAATCTTTATCCCTAAAGAGATGAAACTTCCCAACTGGATTAGAACTGAGTGAAAGAACTCAAAATATTATTCATGTGTCTGTCTGTGTGTGTCATTTCATTTTCATTTTCATTTGATTTCAACACGGTAATAAAAAGGAAACTTGCTCAGCCATCGGCTGTTATTCTGTATTCTGTGTCTGTGTGTTTTGTTCCTTTAGTTAAATGAAAAGAGCAGCAATACACCATATCCCCCAAATTCCATCATCCCAATTAAGCAAATTGCTTATTTATGATGGTCTCCACCAACTGAAAGATATGATATAATTCAAGTTCGTGTGTAGACATAAACAAATTTATTTCTCAAGTAGTACTTTCATTTACTTTCAGATAAGAATGTTGCTGATTTGCCACAATGATTTTATTAGCAAAAGTGGCGAGCAGTTTCTCTGCATCAATCCATCTCCATGAAGAGATATGATATCAGAATCTCCTGCCAAACTGGGAGATGAAAATAGATAGAAAAGAAATCTGAAATAGAAAAGAAATAGGTAGAAAAGAAATACAAACATAAATTTCATTGAATCTTCTTCTGAATAGATAGATTCATAAACTTCTACACCCTTCCTGAGCCAAGGATTATGTACATTGCTAGTGGGTTTTCTGTACCAATCGGCACTCCAAGTCAAAAAAAAAAAAGGGGGGGGGGGGAATTTCAAAGAGTTGAGATAGAGAGTTGGGCAACTCACTCTGGACAGACAGCGTCTGTTCCTGGAACAGAGCCGGACCAGCTTTTGCTCGGAGGTGGAGAGCTTGTTCGGGTCCTGGTCCTCATCGTCGGCGGACCCGATGGTGATCTGGCTGAGACGCTTGTATTCATGCTGGAGCTTGTTGATAGCTTCCTGTAAGGCCTGTGCTGTAGCCTTCAGCTCCTGGTGAAGGTAGAGGAAGAGGGATGTGTTAAAAAATCTAATGAAATTTACATTCTTGTAATTGATGTATCAAAGGGAAGTTTATCCAAAATAAGTATTGTAAAGCGAGAAATTTTCGTGGCAAAATCTTTTTGTGAATAACCACTGGCATTCAATGCATATAACGTAGATAAGAACTTTTGCTTGCATTTTAATTTCCCAAATCTTGGCTCACATGAAATTTGCGAAATTAAGATGCACAAAAAAATATCTGGTTTTACAGTAATCAATTTCACATAATGCAGGAATACAAGAAGAATGCATCAGTAAAGTTACAGGAAAATACAAGAATCCGTCCAAAAGCTTTAAACTCTGCAATTTTCGGCTAAATCCACATGTCATCACTGCTAGATCAAAAGGCTAAGGGTGATGTCACAGCAGTGGAACAATATAAAAAAAAATTAAAAATGTTCATTTTTCAATGAAAACTACACATTCTCTCAACTTCATTATGACATATGTAATAGGACAATAGAATTTCCCCTGTGTCATACATCTGAGGTATATTAAGTGCTTTTTCATTCCAGGAAAAAAAAATTGCATAAAACAAAAAGTAATCTAGAAATGTTAACATAAAGCTGTTTGAAAAACTTTGCTATGCATTGAGACATCATCCATTTGATACCGATGTCTTTATTGCAAATTTTTGCTTTTTTGGGGGGCATGCTAAATAGACAGTCTAGATCATATAAGCTTGACCCATATGAGTGTTGCATAGTGCAGGTTTTGCAAAATTCATCACAAATAGGGTTGTCTTTCATGGCTTAGGAGGAAGTGTACAGTATATATTATGGTCTTGCATGCTAGCATAACCAACACTGACATCTTGTCAAGTTTAAAAATGCATCTCAGTCACTCCCTTGCAAGAAGTCAAGTCTGCTGAGTGTAAGATTTCACCCACTGAAGACATTCCGGAGTATACTTGGGCAGGTGTAAATGGGAAATATGTGTTATAGCCAAATCAGCCCATCCCAAATGGGTTAGGCAGCTATTTTCACATCATATACAGATAACAGCTACAAACATGCTTCCTGCTAATGCGTATGTCTTATTTTCATTCAAAATTGATCAAACATTTTTATTTAAGGATACATTCACATGAATTCATTTACCAAGCTGATGTATTTTTCTGTGATGATGGTGACCAGTGCATATCATTCTATGGGGGATGCAATAAGCCGTTTCTATAGCTGTTATTACCAATATCTCTGTTTCTTCACAATGCAATATCAGCTCAACTCTACTTATATATTTTTGTTTTGTGTTATTGTTTGTTGTTGCTGTATCTTACTATGTCTGTCTCCTTTTGTAGTTAACTTTACATTATAAAACGTTACGAAATATAAATTATAATTCACTAAAAGTGCAGAAATAAAACCCTTCCTGAAATCAGGAAGCCAACATTAGATGCAATATAAGCAGAGATGGAATGACATATTTTAGCACAACACAGAGTACAGAGACTCCAACCCCAAGCACCTTCTGATCTGGAGATTCTCCCACCTGAAACCCCTAGCAAACGGGAGACTCCGAGATGATTGTGTGCGAAGCGCGAAGTTCCTATATGGTTCTAGATGTTCTCTGGTGCTATCTAAGGCTTATTTTTTCAACATAGATAGAAATAAGTAAGAAATCCTCTCCACCGGGAGATACAGAGCCAGGGCGGGAGGAATCAAATCTCAAGCGGGAGAACGGGAGATTTTGCAAAACTGGGTTTTTGGCGGGAGATCTCCCGTCGAAAACGGGAGAGTTGGAGTCTCTGAGAGTACCATGTGGCAAAGTAAAAAGAGATTTGGATACCTGACCTTTAAAACTTGTTTTAATATGGGGGGAACAAAGGGAAGGGGGAAGGAACTTGTAACGGAAGGACTGGCATGTTGGCAGTAGATCTTTGGGGACAGACTCTAGCCATTGTGACGTAGAGATCTTGAATTTCCTTACTGAAGACTGGAGACAAGGCAGCATGGTCAGAGATATGGATCATTTAAAATGTCATGCATGCATACATGCACACAAGTGAACGGCAGGCAGGCCCTAGCAACTATCTACTTTTTGCAGACTATATACACATATGCACACCCAAAACATAAACACACCCGTGTATATTTGCTGTGAAGCTTCTTGCGATGCATTCATACAATGTTTAGCCTACATTGTTTTTTGGTCATACGCACATTCTGCTGCCCATAGCAAACTGTGTGACGACTCCCTTGTCCAAATCTCTCCGCACTTCATTAGAATTAACTCCCCAGGAAATTCAAGTTATGATCCTATTTTTAGGAAATCCAATCCCCCCTCCGGACAGGGCGGAAGGTATCGATGAGAAAGAATCTTGCGTGTATGCATCTATTTCGTCGCCATGCCAACCAATCCCTCCCTCTCCCCCTACCCTCCCCTTCCATCATTGTGTCTGGCTACAAGCCCAGTCCAAAGCTCTTTGGTCAAAAGAGAAGAACTAGCAAGACATGACACAATGGAGCATCTTAAACCATCAATTAACTCATGAATCTCATCTTGACAATCCCTTGCCCCACCACAGAAACATTGTTGGCTGCTGTGTCTCAACAGAGACAACAATGAAATGAAGTAATTGCTAATACATAGAGAAAAAAAAATCCCCCCTTGAATTCTCCCTATTGTTCCTAGTTAATTCATCATTAAGCAGCACTATCCTATGTACTGCATCCATGTCCACATAATTGCAGTTTTGCTGCCAACCCAGGAGAAATTAGAGCAGGACCATGGACATAAATCTGTCAGAAATGCTGAAAATATGCAAGCTAATCTTAGGAGAAGCCACCACAAAATGTTTACCACTAATCTAGACAATTAGCAAAGGTCAAACCTATCTAAAGACTGAAACAAACAAGATATAAATACCCAATCATCAATCTATACCCAAGGGATGTTAGAATCACTCACTGCTCATAATTTTATCTCAAACTGTCTAAAAAATAAAATCCTTCAAAGAAAACAACAACTATTAATGAAAAAGAACTTTGGTATCATGATTGGATGTGTAATTTCAGATAAACAGAGCTAAATTTGGCATTTATCTGCTCTTAATTAGACTTTCCATAAACTCTTCCTTGCACCCATTGCTTCTGAAAACTCAGTGTACCATGCTTAAACCTGAGGGGGATTGCAATATCTCACAAGTAGCCAGTAGAAATCTATGTCAGAACCAGTCAATGCTACCATCAAAATACATTTTCTGGTTGTTTCTGAAGACATCTACCAACTAAAGTAATAGGTCAGTGTTCAATAACAGATCATGCATGATCATCCAGTATTTTAAAGTTCTTCTCATTTAGCATAATTTTGATACTTTCAAAATAACTGCTATTGGCTTTTAGTGCCTGCTTTTCCCGACATTATGTAAATTTGTTTAGAAAAAACAGAAAAGGGAATGAGAATTTCACTTTTGACTTTGAGAGAAAATTTCACTGGAAGAGAGCAATTCCTTTCACAAAGTTTAGTCAGTATCACACGTACACAAATGAGAGAGAGAGAGAGAGAAAAAAAAAGGATATTTGGATTGTGGAATAATCATACTGTTGAGGTATATTTCTGGCTGTGCTGTGGGATACCTCTTCCAAACAACAAAGGCAATTGAAGCAAGAGAAAATAACTGAGGGGACAGAATGTCTGCGACACATTGAAATCCTTAGAATAAAGACCAACCATCTTGGAAAGTCCTACATGTGAATCTTTAGAGTGTAACGTAGGGGGGCAAGTCATCCCACTGGGATGGGATCATTCTGAGTCACAGCAGGACCCGAGGTGTAAATCCAGTCGTGTGCGGGAAGCCCATAAAATTTGTCTGGGGTCTGGGTCTGGCTTCCCCCGTCCTCATCTCATCCCTGTCTTCGTCCGACACCTCTCGTCAAGTTTGGCGAGACTGGAGGAAATAAGGTATAGCAGCAAATCTGTTTGGGGAGGGGGTGGGAGTAGGGTGGTTGAATGTCATTTTTGTCTCCATCAGACCATAAAAGTGACCGCAACTGACCACTGAGCTGATAAGATCAAGTTGACTGTCCTCCTTGGATCTATTGAGAGCACTTATGGCTTTTATGGTTGCCAAGCCGACAGAACGTATACGTGGAATTTGGTACAGCTGACATTTGGAGAATGCACAATCATCAATTATTATCAGAAGTTTCTCTGTCGTTGGATGCCACAGGGAAGGTGAAAGTTTGGCTACGGAGTTAGTGTGTGGTTACACAGTGTGGCAGTGTATGCTGCATTCTTATATTTAAAGTTAAACTCCAATTGTTGTTTAGGTTGACTTTAATATAGAACGTAGAATCAAATAATCAATATGATGATAATTTATTAGTTTCATCCATATTTTACACATTACCAGGTACAGTAACACAGTGTGGCAGTGTATGCTGCACTGACTGCGGTAGCAATCACATGCACAAACTGAGATAGGGTAATGATGTCATTACCCCAGACTTCTTGCATCACTTAATTTCCTTCTTGTTGTTGTTGTTGTTGTTGTTGTTGTAATGTAAATAACAATGAATAGATTAGATAAATTTGCTTCAAATTACTGTGGCACAATAACTTTTCAGGGGGAGGGGATGGTAGTTGCTAGATAATTGTCCAAAGGCAAGGTTTCTAAGACATCAATATATTAAAACTAAAGAAGGAATCGTAAAGCAATGATTTACAGTACCAAAGCACGACATCAAGGGAATTCATTACCATGGAAACTGGTTCCAAACAATTTCACATAGCCTGAATATCTGTGAACAACGGTTGCTAACAATGCCTGAATCTGGTTCCAATATCTTGTTTAGAACCAGCACTAAGCTACAACAGAGGACTATTGATATGCTTAACCCGGTGAAGTGGTTCTGCTTCTAATCCAACTGGACCCCATGGAAAACCAGCTTAGTGTGGCTGAATATGGGCTATCCAGCCATCTTCTCAGATGGAAAATGAACAAACAAACAAACAAACAAACAAACAAACAAACAAATATAATCTCACAAATATGCGTGACACAGTCACTGTTACTGTTAAAATCTAATAACTTTGATGATATGTTATGTGATATTGATCAAACTTTTCTCCTTTGTTGGTTTGATTTTTGTTCTTTTTCTCAAAGTCAACCAGGTTCTGAACATAGAGCACAGTTTCACTTTAAAAACTTCTCATACTGAGCAGGTTTTTGCACCTGTTCATCCTAAAACATTAGCCCGGGGGTATTGTCATTCCACAGACATACTCAACGTGACCTGGTGTCGATGATCAGAAACTGAATATTAAAGTTTGGTTTTGCTTACTTGATGATCAATGTTGACGTCACTCCATAGACAATACTGCAGTGGTTTGATTCTACTCCATCAGGGGCAAAGTTGTATATCATGTGAAACCTGGCTTAAAAGTGTATATAGAATGTGAAGATCTGAAAGTTGACATTTGTTCAATTTGTTGCATTTTCAATTAGAAAAAAATTATATATATGATTTCCATTGTTACTGCAGTTTATCAATTTGCAGCTGTTTGTGAACCATACAGTTATGCAATTTGATTATATTTCTTCCCCTGATATAATTCTTCTTTCTACAATGATGTTGCTTTGCTTGAGTAGAAGTGGTTTTCATTTAGAATAGATGTATGATTATGCCAACATTTTTGTTGATAATTAGTTTACAGCTATTTTCTTAATTTTTCACGTAAGTGCTCATTCATAATTCATACACTTTGCTTCTTTATCATCTTCACTCTATCCTCACTTTATTTTATAATTTTTATAATTTTAATTTTATAATTTATAATTTTTACTTCTATATTTCAGATTGTTTTAATTTTTCCATTTTGTCTGCCTTTAATCCTATAAGTGGTCGATTATGTTCTGACCTGGCTTATGCTGCAGTTTTTCTGTTTAAAATTGTTATGTTTCATTACAAGACTCCTTTAAAGGACAAGTTCACCTTCATATACATGTGGGTTGAGTGAAAGCAGCAATATTAGTAGAACACATCAATGAGAGTTTGAGGAATATTGGACAATCCGTTCAAAAGTTATGAATTTTTGTTTGAAGTTTCTGCTCAGTCACGGCTGAATGAGAAGACTACTATAGCTTGTGATGTCATATGAGTACAACTATATAAAGAAAGTATAAAGAAAGTTCAAGATATTCTCACTTTTCTCAAATAATAAAAGAACACTCGACTTCTCTCTTTCAGAAATCAGGAATAATATTACCCCTAACACAAGTCAGTAACAAGTCAAGGAGATGTGCACTTTATTCAAAAAGTCAAGTTTTGTGAAATTCTCTCTTTATTTTCCTTATATCGTTGTACGCATGTGACATCATACACTGTAGTAGTCTTCTCCTCCAGCAGTGATTGCACAGATATTTCAAAAATTCATAATTTTTGAACGGATTGTCAGATTTTCCCCAAACTTTCACTGATGTGTTCTACTAACATTGTTGCCTTCACTCAATCCACATGTATATGAAGGTGAACTTGTCCTTTAAAACCATTAACACAAGTTTGAGTTGGAGGCTCTTAGTACTCATAAAATATAATCTTTGACAAAAGTATGAAATTATTTTTTTTTTAATATTCAAAGATCCTTTTTTTTAACAGAACATGAGTAACTTGAAGACATGTTTTGTAACATTTGAGAAAAGGGAGGTTTATCAATGGGTGAGATGGCCATGAGAGTTTGACTCGTACAACTCAGCATTCAGGGTGGAAGTGAAACAAATTCCTTGTGATTCAATTGCTGGATTCCACACAAGGCATTACTACACTGAAGAAGCTGTGTTTACAAGGATTAACCTAGTTAGGTACATCACACTTAAAGCCTACTGCCCCATTCTTTATCATAATGGATTGGGTTATTTCTATTTTCAAATTGGGTATACAGATTTATGTTACATTGCTGTGGGTATAACTTTGAATACACAGAACATGTGAGTGAGAGACCAAAAAAACAAACAAACAAACTTTATACTGAGTTTGTTTCTATTGTTATTGATTTAAAAAAAAAATCCAGATTGAGCTCTCCTCACACTGAAAGACAACATAACTTTTATAACAATAAACTAGATCAAACATTTTTATGAATATCATTATTATGTAATTGGATGTCTACACACATGACATGTCCTCCAAAATAATACACACAAAAAACCACAACAAAACATAAAATTCCATTCTGTCAAGACTACACATATATTGCCCTAAAGCAATATGACTAATGCCACATCTAACCTAGCCCACAACATGACCTAGCTTGACAGTCTGTTGTAGTATGCGACATTTACTACGGATTTCCCCATTAAATGAATTCTGGATGTGTTTGATTCGTCATAATTGTTCCCATTTGCCAGAATGAGGACACATGATTATGCCTAAATCTCCCATCATCGGTGGAAATTGGGTCTCACAGGTAATCCCCGTAGGGGAGCAACCAGCAAATTTACCCCTCGGGGTTCAGGTGCGCTGTCCCCCAGCAGGCCCCAGCTCACCTAGATAGATACATGCTAGGCTCAATGATTTCCCCTATGTTATGTGTCAGCAAGAGAAAGAGAGAGCGGTTTTTATCTAGAAACACGCAACAACATGGCTGTAAGTGAGTCGACTATCGTATTCCCAATCGCTGTATACACATAGTACTCTTCTACCACAGTGTAAGAGGTCCTCGAACCAAAACACATTTGTTCAGCACAATCCGAATGAATTGGTGGTCTGATTTACGATGAAAACAAAACTTAAAGAATTAACGCTGTATTAATGTCATACAATGAATAATTTATGTGGACAGATCTTTGGTAGTAATTGAATGCAGTCATATATGGAGGGAGATTCTTCATAAATCCTTCCTGTGCTTTGTTTGCCAATGGGCACAAATGTCTGAAAAATAATTGTAAAAAATTGATAGAGATTACCTAATCCCCTGTTCCCATCTGTGTCAGCATAACCTTCCCATATAGACTGAGACACATTGTTATGCCTGAATGGGCTTTAACCCTTTCCATACTGAATTCTGAAATGCTTATAGACTTAATACGCAGGCCAACAGGTTCCCGTTCAAAATGGGTTAAGTCAAGTTTGGATGGGTTACTGTATGATGATGAACAAGTTTGGCAAGTCAAGCTAAGTGTCTTGACACATAAAGGTTTAAACATTTCTACTTTCAAAATACTTTTTTCTATAAGAAGTTTACACGGGATAAAAATATGATTTATGCCCTAGAGGGGAATAGGTAGTCACTATTATAATTCAGTATTTTCCAGTCTTCTTCAAACAAAAGCAATTCAAAAAAAAAAATCTATTGTGCTTCCATCAGAAATTCTTTTTCAGCACTAACCAAAAATTATCATCTCTTTAAGTATCATTTTTGTTTGAAAAGAAACCAAAAGAGTGATATAATATTGTATTAAGATATATAAAAAAGTGTCTCTTAGAACAGCATTCTGTTTCACTTTTGGGTAATGTACATTGAACTAGTGCATCATCAACACTCTAAAAATGTCCTTTCTATACACAGAACCACCTTGTAAACATTTATAACATTGTTGCTGAACACCAGAGTTCAGATGACATGCAATGCATATCATGTAAAGCAGGCCTAATGCTTTATTGAATAAAAGGGAAAAGACGGTCTAATTTTAAGCTCTATATTTTTGATCCCAATGTAGACAGCTGTTTAAGCAGTTTGATCTTCCTATAGCTGAGTAACGGGTAATTGGGTTTCTAGAAATAGTCTAGGTTTACATCTCAACTTCACCATATAGTTTGGGGAGTGTTGTGTTAATATGCAAAGATGGTCGAAAATAAACCTTCTGTGTATAGCAGGCACCTGTCAAGGACAGGTGCCTAAAGATATCACTCTGGTACAGTCAAGGTCAGATCTTTAACCCTTTAATGCTCAAGATATTATAATTCTCCATATGTTTACTACATGGCACTCTCAGTTCTGATGAGCAATCTTTTTTTAAATACTTCACAGTGATTTGAAATCCAAAGCAAGAAGTCATCAGTCAAGAATACCAAAATAGGTAAATTATAGTGTCATGGCTAAGTAAACAAAGTAACCCTTTGCTTCCATCATTTAGCATTTCCCTAAAATATTTCTCCACAGTAAACTTGTTCCTTTTTTTTTCAGTGGCCAATTAACTAAAATCATCAAATTTTATATTTTGATGCCATGACAGTGACAGCAGGATTGGGTGGGCTGACAAAAAAAAAAAAAAAAAATAAAGAAAACCATCTGAAAATCATTTGATAAATCAAAATAATACAATAAACCATGAAAAATATGGAAACACTGGGAAGCATGAAAAATTGTTTCAAATACCATGAAGTGTGACTTAAAAGTAAGAAAGAAAGAAATTAAAAAATCAAATAATCTCATAAAACATTAAATTAATCATAACCTATGATAATTATGCAAGCATTGGAAGGTATAGTGGATGGCTTCAAATACCATGTACTTCAATACTGTATGTCTAACATATTATTCAATATTGAATCAAGGCAAAAACATGATTTCTAATGACACCATATATTTATGGAGTGATTGAATTTGACATTGGGGTATACCTATTTCTATCTTTAGATAGATAAAATCTGGCAATGAACTTTGGCTGATGACAAAAGATAGTCTGGTTAAATTTGGCTGTAAAACAGACTGAGTTTGGCCACAAAGACTAGTGCCGATCTGGCAACCTTTGTCAAGGCACCTAGCTAAAATGTGTTGCAAAACTTGATCAAGCACTGAGCTGCAAATAAGTTTCCCATTTTCTGGATGAGAAAACACATAAAAGCATTGCACATACTCATAGATTACTAGGTGGTTCGATATGGCTACCAAAACGTATCAATTTTTAAAATAATGGTGGCCCGACATCTATTTTTGGTGGTCATTGGCCACAGCTACTGTTAAACCTTGTCTAAAGATTTAATCATGGTATACCTGGTTCTAATGATGGGAAGCAAGTGATTGCTGCATATGACTAAGAATCTTGTAAACACCAATATCCAACAACTATTATGATTAACAAAAAAAAAAACAACAACAACAACAAAATACATATCATATGAAAATGCATTAGACAGATGCTTCCGCTTAAATTCCAATGATTTGCCTATATACTGTTTGCCTGAATTCAAATGAATTTCCTGTATACTGTGTGGGGTATAGACCAATCAAACATACACAAACATGCACAAAAGCACACATAACCAATTTAAGGTCTTTTCCACAATAATAGTAAAGTTTTCACATTTTGAAGCTCAAAAGGCAAAGGTCACATATTCTATATGCCCCTTGATATCATGGAAAAGGCAAAAGTCACATATTCTATATGACCCTTGATATCATGGACTCACTACTGAACTTTTACCTCCATTAAATTTCACCAATTCCAAATGATTTTCATTTTCACTTTCTGTTTTAACATTAAACAGCATCTTGGATATTATGTTAATCAGCTGTCTGTGGTGACCAGTGTCTAAATACAATGGTGCTACCTCACAAAAAATGAGTTAAGCATCCAAAAGCGCATCATCAATTTGTGTGTGTTCAAAAACTAGCAGGTGTTAACATATGTCGTACATTAAGTCACACACAAATACACACCCACATAATAAACTAGACACAATTCTATAGATTTGTAAGAGTAAAAGTTCTGACTACTGTAAAAGTGGATATATATTTGTGCGACTAATTTTTCGCGCTCGGCCGGGTAAGTAGAGTTTCGCATGTCTTTAATTCCACCGAATCAAAAAAAAAATATTCGCGTTCTTTTATTTTCACGCTTGTTTGTGGTTGCACGAAAAGCGCGAAAATTTCAACACCGTGAAATTTCCACTTTTACAGTACATGATTTGTGTGTGTCTTGAGCCAATACTCAATAAACCTTGCTCATTTAGTACTTTGCTCTTGAACACATTTTTGCTAAAGAATAAATATGTTACCAAATATTTACGCAGTGATCATCAGTTTTGGTTGATGTTCAGTCAAGCACGATATTCATATAAAAAAGAAATGTCCACACTGCAAAACATGAAGATTTCAATACACACACACATGCACTGAGATGCACTTTAATACACATAGACTTGAGTTGTGAATTATTACAAGCAATACACCAGGGTAGGTGGTCGTGAGGGAGAGGTGTGGTTTTGCCAAGGTGGTGACATCACTTAACTTTCAATTATTGAGATGATGGTGGGTTAAAACCACAATGTATCTGTCATTCCACTTGCAATCCCACAATGCAAAGTGTCAATGGGGTAGAATGTGACATGTTACATTGCTAAACTTTTGTTGTTGTTTTTCTTTCCCAGGGTTTGACAGCATAGTGGCTGTTCTCATAAAATGTCTCATCATTTAGGATTGACTAGGAACTAGTACCCAGTGGTAGAGGTTAAAGACAAACACACAATATGCCTTCTCGTGTGACAGTGAATCTATAATGACATTCTGCTGAATTGGTATCGATGTGTACATATTGTAGTGTTCAAATATTTCTGATAAGTGCACACACATGCATGACTTATTGTAATATTATTTGGGGCAATTATATTAAGACGCAGGTAAATTTGTTGTTTTCATTACCAAAAAGACAATCAGAATATGTTCACACTTTGCACATTTAGCACATACAACCCTTTTATCAAAGCAACTAAATGCATTAAAGGTATACATGAATGTTAAATTTCTCTATTCACGTATAAATATACCAAGAATTTGCTGAAGCAGTCCTTTCAAAACTTCTTCAATCATAATACAAACAAATGCACACACACACATACACACACACACAATGATTAGAAAATATTGCCCAATGGTTTGAATGGCTAGTAGAAGTTGACAACATGTTACGGTAGTCTTATGACCCCATGTATGCGTGACAACAATAGTACAGTTCAGGAAAAATTAGATGCACAAAGCATGATAATTTCTGAAGTGCAATGCTCTAGGAGTCTTCAGCAGAGCAGCAGAGATTATTTCTCTGTTATGGCCTAGTATTCCAGCTACTGTGAGACATCATACCGTAGTCAATAACAATCCGATGATGACTGATTGCGATATAGAATCCCAAAATGGCCTTGCTGTCCTGAAACGTAATATCTTCTTGCGCTACAGAGAACACCCCCGTGCCTATGAGAACCCCTCTCATACACATCTTCCTCCATACCTTGCATCGCCGACTGGTCCTTTCCCGCCTCTCCCACGAAAAACGCGTCCTAAGGACCATGTCGCCGCATTGGCACCCAAGCGCACACTTAAGAAATTCCTCAACAGGATTCAATCATGCGGCTCCCACAAATGTTGCAAAAATGCATATACAGTCACATGAAAATGCGCCAATTGCCACGGCAGTAACGACTTTCCAAGTACGCAAACATAAAACTCCTCCTTTCCCACATGGTAAATCACATTTGCTCCATATCAGCAGCAGGTGAGACCACAAACTGCTAAGTAATAGGCATCCATCCACACATCTAGTCCCCTAAAACCCGACCGACGCATCAGGGCGAGGGAGGGAGATATAGAGGGCGACAGAGGAACAGAGATTGAGAGTGTGTGTGTGTGTGTGTGAGTGAGAGACGGGGATAGAGAAGATGCATAAAGAGAAAAGCCAGCCCTGATTGGTTACTCATGTGTGGAACAATGCTCCACGGGCTAGGTCTGAGAGAACGGAAAGAGAGAGAGAAAGGTAGAGAAGAGCGAGAGAGAGGGAAGGGGGAGAGAAGTGAGTTCTAATACTGAGGACTCTCTTCTGACATGAGTGAGAAGTGGGGCTCTCCCTAATGCTACACAGAGTGTCAGGGAGGCTGGGACTGGGGTGCTACTATCTCTTCAGGGAAGAGAAGAAAGTGAGAGAGAGTGATATATTATCTACATATTGAGAAAGACAGAGATAAACAATAAGACTCACTCAGGTAAAATGACAGGATGTGAGGAAAAAACACAGGAGACAAAAATTGGTAAGACTTCAAAAAGGCTGATCTTAGATATATGTGAATACATTGAGTAATAGGAGTAAAATTTGAATAAAGTCAAAATTCTTGAAAAACATAAAATGCAGAGTCCATTATAGCAAAAGTTACAATTGAATGTAATCAAAGACAAATACAAGCCGAAAGAATGAAACACTGAAATGAGCAAGGCTAAAACATGAATGATGTAAACAGACATAAAAACAAGATTGGAAATACGCAGCAGTATGAAACAAAGAGCAGGGAATAATTTCTCTTCTCGAAATTGAATAGCAATTTTAGTTGATGGACATACATTTTGAACAAAATGGTGTAAAAGTCTATGTAATGAAATTGCTATCAAAGTAAATGGCATTTTATATAGCAATTCATACTAAAATACATAGCAAATTGCTATGTGATACCACAAAAAAAATTACTCCCTGAAGAGCAGGGGGGGGGGGGTGAGGATAAGATCATAGTGTCATGATAAAAACTGAAATCTTGGAAATGTAAATTGCAAACAAATATATGAATAATGAATATCATTATACAAGTTGCATTAGGGTGACGGAGCAGAGAGAAGAGAAAGAAAGGTTATATGGCAGATGTACATGGATGGGATCTAGGAGGAAACCATTTCTACATACTAAGGATGTGTCATATCCCGGGATAAAGGGCTTTTCATCGTATCTATTATAATAAGAGGATGTTCACAGGAAAGGAGATGGCTGCCGGAGTTACTACATTCTAGCCCCAGGTCTTCCCCTGATTGTTCTGAGCCATCCCATTCCCATTGTGCTCCACCCGGCCCCCACTCCCCCCTTTCCCCCGTAACCAAAACATAAGCTGCTAGCTGTGTGTAGGAACAATATGAGAGTTCTGAGGCAAACTCCCCTCCAAGAGGCAGGAAATATTCCAACTCATTTTATTATCTTCTTTCCTGAAAACAATTTGCTAAATCTTAGTATTTGCTCTTGTCTATCTGGTACGTGCTCTATGCAAAAAGTGAAAGAAAAAGGAGAATTTCTTCGAAATGTACTGCATGAAGTCTTTAAGATATTAAAGGATCATTCAAAGAAAACTAAAAAAAAAAAGTATCCTGTACACCAGCAAAACTTAATTTACTGAACAACATAAATTTCCTTATCTGCATTCCTTACTAGAAACTCTTCAGTCAGCCATAATGTCTAGGGCCTATGTATCATTAAACCACAAAGTCTATGTAAATGCTAATGATGTTCAAAAGCCTATATAAATCCAAGCAATCTTAACCTATTCACACCTGAAATATACATAAAATTTTGTGTGAACAAAGTACTGTCATGAACAGTCAGGTGTTTCCACCTATGTAACATATCTTTATGTTTAGTTTTTTTCTTTTTTCAGCACAATAGGAACGTGTACCTAACAATGCTTGACACACAAGACAATCTTCTAGCCTTGGCATCACTTTATCTTGACTCACTGCTACACACAACTTAGTACTTGATGAAAAATTTCCACATTTGATTAGAAATTTCCTTCTTTATGTTGTTATTGCTGCTACAGAATCTTTCATAACTGATACAACAGATGCTGACCATCTTACCATTAAGGTTTCATTGGATGATTGCCTAAACAAACATGATATTATTATTTTTGCTTACATCAGTGCCCTGTTGCATAAAACCCTTACCGCTGGACTTACCGCTCCTTTCTAGCGGTAAGTCTTCAAATTAGCAGTAAATTTTATAATCCTTGATGCTGATTGGCTGTGACGCCTAATTTTGACAGTAGTTACCATTGAAATTCAACGGTAAGTTTTATGCAACGGGCCACTGATAGCCTGTCCTCTCCAATCTCAAGGTGTTAGCCCATTATGTAATAAGGAATAGGAGAAGACAATCAGCCCTGTTTCACCCTAAAGCCCGCCGCACACTATACGACTTGTGACTATATGCGCCCGACAGACTTTGGATCCGAAATAAATGACAATAGCCTCAGAATAAATACGCTTGTTTATTTCAGATCCGAAGTATGTAAGTCGTATAGTCGTGAGTCATACAGTATGCAGCGGGCTTAAAGAATACAAGGTCTGCCCACACTGACCCTCTGGCAAACATCTTGGTAGCATATGTTGGTCATTACTTAGGAACTCAGTGAAGAGTTTGCTTAGAATCGCATTAAACAATTACAAGTAGACAATATGGCCAGAAACAGTATGTTGTTCATGCTTGTATAGGGGAAATAGCTAGAGGAAAAAGAGAAGGGGGGGGGGGAGGGAGGAAGCAAAGGTAGAGAAATATAAAGTGGCATGGAAACAGAGAAAGGGATGAGTGAGGAAGAGAGAGATGATCGAAGAGAAAAAGGTGAGATATATTGAAGAAAGAAATACACAGAAACAATGTGACGCAGTATAGAGGCTTCCCAATAACTTCCAGAAGTTTAAAGGGTGTGTACAGTTCTGGTTGAGGTGAGGATTTAGCTTTTTACGTTTTGCGAGATATTCAGAAACCACTCTATGAGATGTCAAAGAGCATGCAGTTCTAAGGGGTATCAAAAGTTTATTTGATGAAAATCGGTTTTGAAATGGCTGAGATATCCAAAAACCAGGTGAAACAAAGAGATCCTAATAAAGTTGTGGCATGTCGCCTTTTATAATTAGCACTTTTTTGGATATCTCAGCCATTTGAAAACCAATTTTCATCAAATAAACATTGAATCCTTCTTAAAATTACATGCTCTTTCATATTTCATAAGAGGCTTTTCATTATCTCACTTAGGAATGTTAAAAACATGAATCCCCACCTCAACCAGTACTGTACAGTCCCTTTAAGCATGCAGTCACACTACCAACAAAACAAAACCATGCATAGTTTCAGTGATGTGAAACTGCCCATGGTTTTAATTTCTAATACGTATGCTCCACATGGCAAAAACCATGCGCCCTCGTTGTATATAAAAGATGCAAATATGCAACAGTGTGAAAAAGAATGCGCACTGTCCGCAAACAACATTTAATGGATCTAATCACATGACGAACTTTTCAAAGTTTCAGCCGTGCACAGTCACACTTCGCAAAACTTTTGTGAGAGTGAGAAACTTTCCAAGTATATGCAGGAAGTTTTGAGGGAGGTTTCGTTGTTAACTTCTTGAGAAGTTTGCGGTCACATTGCCCCAACTGGTGAAACTACATGTGCAAGTTTTGCATAGTGTGACCATGGCTAGTGAGACATACTGAAATAGTCATAGAAATATGACCAGAATGCAATCTGACAGCATACATGAAAGAAGGCAGAAGAAAACAGCATCAGATCAATCTAGCATTTGTGTACTGCATGAGGCTACATTTTGAAAGTACAGGGGAGTATTACGATAACATAACCGGCATGTGACCAACTTCTACAGACAGGAAGATTAATAATCAGACTGAGAGGCTTAATGCACAGTTCATATTAGCATGTATACTGTTCATATTCAGAGAGTAGTGTTTGAGAAAAAAATACAAGATTTTACAGATAACTGTCAAATGATATTCTAATAATGTTCTACATGTATGCTTATGAAGAAAACAGTACGTGATCACTTTCCAGTAGCATGATCTCAATTAGCTGTAAGTGTACAAACTTATGAAAGATTTCCCATCACCCTTGCATCCCCGCAATCATAGGAATGTATTTATTTTTCACATCATGATTCATTAATATATTTCCCCTTTAAACATTCAGGACGGCTACAACAGGAAATTATAATTTATGCTCAAGATCAAGAATTACTTATTACGTGCAGAGCGTATCAAATAGCACAGCACAACTACCACAAGCAGTAACATCCCCTTAGTGGTTACGAATCAGGGGGGGGGGGGGGGGGAGGGCACACTGTAAGGATGACCTTAGGTTCATTAGCAATGCATAGGAAGGTGAGAATATGCCCCCACTCTAATTATAGCCTACCGCAGTGATATTCAAAAGGGCATGATCTTTCTCTATCCCCATCGTAACATCCCCCTTTCACCCAGGTTGTCTGGATCAAGGTTAAAAAGGATGGGCAAATGACGCCCGTCTGTCAAATCACCTCCACGCTGTGCTGCTTAATATCAAAAGTCACAAGAACGAAACTCACATTTGATTTCAAACTTTCCAACAAAGTTGGTTAATTCTTTTGCTCTTTTTTGTTTACATTTCAAATAATTCAAGATATTCATTTACACTGTACAGAGAAACTTTTGCCCAAAGCTTTCAAGGTAGATAATAATATGAAGGAGTAAGCTATTTCTCTGCAATATGAAAGTCATCTATCTTACGGTAAATACTGTTGTAATTGTCACTAAACATCTTCTTCAATACTATCAGCTGACTATCAGTTTCAAATATATTAGGCAATCACTTACTTTTTTAATCTCTTACTGGAACACTTTATGAAAAGAAAAAAAAAATCACCAGCATTCTTGAATGATGCCAATTTCTGTCTTACTAAGACTGAACAAAAATAACAACAATAGGTCGGACCGCATGGCCTTGTGTAATATTTAATCAACTGTCGTACTGTCCTGTAACATGTTGACTGCAACATATCAATATACACTCCTAGACTTGTTTTGGGTGTTATTGGAGGATAAATAACCTTGAGTATCATTGGAAATTAATCTCACAGAGAAAATAATTTTGAGAAATGTCAGAGATCATGTACAGCAATACATCAGAAAAAAAAAATGGTGTGAAAAGGAATAAGTACTGCAGTTTCAGATCCTACAAAAACTTGCATTCCTCCCATATGAATACAAAATAGCTGTTTAAACAAAATATCTTGTTCAAATCTGCCAATCAGAGATTAATATCCATGATGAGTATAGCTTAATAACAAAGGGCATGGGTTTAAAAGGGTGGTACAGTTTTTGTTGAGACAGGGCTTCAGGTTTCCAAACTTATTTTGATGATAATTGTTTCAGATAATGAGAAACCTCTTATGAAATGTTAAAAGAGCATAGAATTCTAAGAGGAGTTCAAAGATTTATGAGATGAAAATCTGAAATGACTGAGATATCCAAAACAAAGCAATATTATATATATAATATAAGCAATATTATATAGCAATATAGGATTGCTTTGTTTTACTATGTTTTTGGATATCTCGGCCATTTCAAAGCCGATTTTCATCAAGTAAACTTTGAGTTCCTCTTAAAGTTGTATGCTTTTTAACATTTCATAAAGTGGTTTCCAAGTATCTTGCAAAAAGTTAAAGGCATTACTCACCATTTGCACATGAAACAAAAACCCAGATTAAGTGCTTCAAATACTTTTAGAATATGAGTCAGGGATGGAAACAACCAATGTAAAAATCTGAATCACTATAATCAATGTTAAGTTTTGTTAAATGTACAAAATGTGAACAATAAATATAATAAAAGTGTTTCTAGACTAAACAGTCTACAGTTATGGTTTATTGAGAAAAATTTGATATCTTCTTAAATTTTAGGCTTTATTGCAAAATTTTTATATGGTAGGACGTATTGTGATACAATCGACCTACACATATGCATGAAATTTTATATCTCGAACATCTTTTAAATCACTGCTCCCAAAGGTAAACAGTACCTTTAAGAGCTGAATCCTCACCTCAACCAATACTACATTGTATGTACCATCCCTTTCATGTATGAGTGTGTGTGTGTGTGTGTGTGTGTGTGTGGGGGGGGGGTGATATGGAGTCTTTTGTAATAATGTTCTGTCATCTCTTTCCATGTAATGATAAACATATATATATTCACCCCAATATTGCACTGGCAAGGTGCTCAACTCATTCAAGTCTGCTCTATATTACGCCAGTAAGTCAAAGACTCCTTGTTACCTTGACGACCAGTACAGCTTGGATATGGTATCTTGAACCACTCATCTCACACAAGCTTTTCTTCATTCTTTCTCTACAGAGACCATCGGTGGGTGGACGTGGGGGAGGGGGTAACTGTCTCTGAAAGGTTTCCTTGTGGAGTGACTCATTATTTGAAACAATGGGACTTGATTTATTTGAAGACTTTCACTGGGGAAAAGCAAGGGAGAGAGAATATTGAACTTTCACAGACAAAATGTATATACATATCCCTTACCACTCTCACTAAATATTTTTCCATCCATCTTGTAATCATCTTATGATATAATACTAAACATTTTGAATGGATTTATTTATTCATTTATATATTCATTAACTTTTTTTCATCTCCAACAGAACTTGTAAATACATTTTCTTTTCACATAAAATATAAGTACATATATATGTCAACATTACAAAACATGATGAATGAAATTTATGGATATGGAAATGATAGGGAAAGAAACACATAGAATATTCTGAAGTTTAGAAAATGCAGGGGATGGGGAGGAATGCTGAAGAAGCAATGCTTGTAGGGTGCATTACCCCCCCCCCCCCAACATAGTAAAACAATAAGATATATTATATCATTGATCTTCTACTTTGTTCATGAAACTAAATTTACAAAATTTATCTCTACATGAACACCATATACAAAAGTCACTCATGTCATACTTTTACAAAATGTTGTCAACAGTTTATTAATTGTTCTTTGAGAGTAATCAGTGACTGTAATCTGAAGTTACTTCAGCATAAAGAATAGTCAAATGAACTGTTCATTTTTGTGTCCCTTTCATTTACAAATCATTTCACGAATCTGTGGACCAGGAGAGCATGTCAGTGCGAACATGAGCTCACAGCGTACTACTCACTACCTCAAAAATAGCCTTGTACATCATTCAACATCCGTTGCTAGCCCGAGCAGGAAAGCATCATACAAAGCATTTAAAAAGAAGGTCCATGGGTATGTTCCAAGTTTGATTTTTTTCCTTTCTTTTTCTCCTTCTCTTTTCTAATGGTATGCCAATTTCTTCTCCCTGGGTCTCTCTAAATGTTATCTGTTATCTCCGTGTGAGTCATGCTGGCTCCGTGGGCCCACAGCCACTATAGATAGCAAGAAAGGCGAACGTGACAAATAGAGAGCAAGGGGGTGGCTACTGTGTCGGGAATGAAGCGGCGAGAGCTCGGCACTTTCTCGTCGTCATTGTCAGAGGGCATTAAAAGGAAGGGTGTCAGTGTCAACATGTGACAATGATTCCAACCAGTTTTGGGGGATCTCCATGATGGAGGGCTCCCCCCGATCCCCTCTCCCTCTTACCCTCCATCAGAAGAAGTAAGGAACAGTGATTCCTTTTCTTCTTGAACATGATACATTACATTGCTGTCTCACACAAACCACATCACTTTTATTCCATAACAAATTGTTGCTTAACAATCTATGTTCTCTAGGAATCTAGTTTGTAAAATAGATGCTAAATAGTTCTTGGTAAAGGTATAGTGGCATAATTTCATTGCACCCTCCAAAGGGTGGTCACAAAAGATAAAAATGGTGTACATGCTATCATTTCATAAACCCTAATTAGGTGTGCATCATTCTGTAGTGTATAATGCTGAAATTTGGATAGAGGCTGCGCAAACCTTGTTAATGCAATTTGTAAAAACACACAGCTCACCTCCAACATGATTGTTTATTAATTTGCAAGAGGGAACAAACTGCAAAATATGACAATGATTTTCTAAATTAGAGAAGTCATACTGATAAATGAACTTAATTTCACAAATCTAATCAAATTTGCAATCACACACTCTTATAATGAAAAAAAAAATGTATCATTCTATATAAACAGACTGACTAATGCCAGCATTTTGAGGCATTAAAGGAAGTTATTGGATTGTTCTTCCATTAGCCTTTACCTACAAATTTAATAAATGACATAAAAATAATCACAACCTATCTGATCATATTTGACATCACTTTTGAGCTTAATGAAAATAGGGGATTTTTTAATGTATCATCAACAACAATCCTGATCATTACTTACTCTGACTATAATCTATTTAATTATCACCAGCATTCAAAAGAATTCAAGTCAGAATTGCATTGTTCTTGTAGACAATCTTGCTTTCCAATGCCATAGCTAGGCAAGGCAATTAAAGAAAGATATGGTAATGGATGTAACATTTCCCCCTGACAATTATGAACTCCTTTCAAGTACTGTAAAACCAGAAATGTTCCTGAGCATTTTTATTTCATGAATTTCATGAGAGCCAAGATTCGCAAAATTAAAATGCACATGAAAGTTCTTGTCTACACTACATGCATTGAATACTGGTGGCAATTCACGAAAATGTCATGCCCACGAAAATATCTTGCTTTGGAGTAATGGAATTTATGAATGTCATAGTTTGAAGGCTCTAGGGCAACCAAAGTACTCCTTGAAAAACTTATCTCTGACTCATTCATGCAATGACATTCATGGTTTCTAAACACAGGTTCCAATTTTTCCTCTCTTTCTTCCAAGCTGCGACCCCCACCACCCCCTCCCCTCCCTAAACTCTGCCCCTTCAATGCTTCTCTCCTCATATTTTGCGGATTTTGTCCAGATTCCATAGCAAATGACAGAATCTTTCCTAGCAGTGATTAACGTTGCACGTCATCACCTCAGGAAATTGGTGCTGCCATGTCCCCATTGATGGGAATGTGATATCAGCTGATTAGTACCATTTCCTTCTCCTCTCCAAAGCAAATACTGAGCGTCTAGACCAGTGCTGATCTGCACGTTAACATCATTATTAACACTAGGCTTTCATTATTTCTAAATGATTTCACATGGCCCATATTGACAGTGACCTAATAAAAGACCTACACTAGTAGAGAGAGAAAGAGAGAGAAACAGATAGACAGACAGACAGACTGAGTTACAGATCATTTCTTCTCACTTGCATCTGTTGGAATCAATTTCTTCAGCATGGTTTTTGGGGTCACATTTGTTTGCTGTTTTTTTTTTTTTTATCAAAGCTTGTAAAAGACAACAAACTTGTGGGAGAGTGTAGACCAATACGTCCTCGCAGAAAGTTTGCCATTACTGCGGTTGTCACATGTGCGCATGTGTATGCTAAATGTATGATGTTGTGGCGGATGCGAGCTGGTCGCAATATACATCGTGCATTCAAATATACGTGTGCACGCATGGGACACCACAGTAATGGCAAATTTTGCTGCCAGGTCGGATTGGTCTCTGGTTTCTTCATCAAAGCACCAGCTAAAGGTATCATCACCAAACACTCAATAAGTGGAGTTATTTCATTTGATGGGTTGTTATCATCATTAACGGAGTAGCATTTATGTCATCTCATTTTTTCTTTCATTTTTACATATTTTGCAAATATATCAGATAGTTAAATACTTTTGTATCATCCAAACCACTTAAAGTACAATAACATCCATGTACTATCTGCCATTTTAGGTGTGATCAACATCACTTGAACGACTGATCATAGACTACACATGAGAAGTAATATACATAAAGTATGAGATGGTAAGATACAGATATTAACTCTTTATGTGCCATGTTCGCACGTCCGACTCTCGACGGCGTGCCAACTTCGCATATTCTGCTCAAACGCACTAATCCACTTAAACCGATCGATAAATCGCCTAATCCCGCGGTACAATGAAAGCTTTTCTCGCACTTTTGTTCCTTCTACATACAGCTTGCATTCTATGTGGTAATTGACTATCAAGCAGTGTTCCCAACTAAATTTGCGTGTAAATTCTAAGTTTCTCTCACGGTTTCATGTGCAAAAGTCATGCCTTTACAGTTATGTAGCAACTGGTCATTAAAAAAAAATAAATGGAAGTAGATTTGTCAAAAAATCTATATAAAAGCAAAGCTTGGCATTCCTCTTCAACTTTGCTCACTATTATGTTCAGCTTAACAGAAATTTGTAGAAGTTATATAGATTGGAAAAACAGAATTCTTTTTCAAAGCATGACTACCTTCGTGTCTCAGAATAACGTGGCACACAGGGGGTTTCCACCATGGCACATAAAGAGTTAAAGTATCATTAGACAAGAGAAAGGATGTGCAAGCTCCTATGAGACAAGTGAGAAAAAGTGTGGCAAATGAAAACATCTCTCTGCGGTCATTATAAAACGATTCCCTGATCGATTCTAACATGAATCATTATGTTTTGTATGCATTATCTGCATTAAGGAAGAAAGTGATTGGACTGAAATATATCAATAATGATATCATGCTCAGGAGTCTGATAATCATCCACATAAAAAGTGTTCATTTAGAAATTTATTGCTCCTACAAAAATATAATTGAAGTCGAATGAGTAATACATTTGTCTACCCCATCTCAAGGGTATACATTAAATAGATATTTCAGCAACGTGCTGGGAGACATTATCAGAGAAATTAATCATGGTGCTGAATTTGGAAAGATACACACCGTGTCATATCTTTCCTTGTGCAGGACCGGTACTACTACAATGGGGTCACGATTGAAATATCCTGTGAGAATTACCCTGAGGGATCTTTGCTCACAATGGATGGAAATGTTGCCAGTATCAATTAAACTACAAAGAGGAAATTACCGGCACTGTAGAATTAACTGGACATAGGAAGGAAATCGTGGACTGGTGATGAGTTATTGTGTCTTTACACAGTCTGCTGGCTTCCAACTCAGCCCAGCTTTAAATACTGCCCTCTCTTGTTTGAAACATTACAGGCAAGGCAATTACCAGTCTCTAGTGTCAAGTTTTGCGACAGAACAGAAACACTTACTGTAAAGAGTTCTGTAGCATACAACTATTTTGTTTGATACATGTGAGACAACTGTAGACCTTATAGAAATAATCTGATAGTGGTTGAGATTTTAATGATATTCCAAAAATTTTCCTACTTTCATATTTTCTTCACAAAACTTTGCAATGATCATAACAAACATGTTACCACCTGATGTCTTTAGTAAAGAATGCAAAACAAAAATCTAACATTGCATGGACCATCAGGGTAACAAATTTCAACAAATGCATACTGGATGATTAAAATTGAATGAGGTATTACCCCATTGAGGACGAGTCCCAAGTATACTCGGGCAAGTGTCTATGGGAAATGCATATTGTAGCAAAATCAGTCTGTCCTCAATGGCTTAAAAGATTAGAAAGAGTAGAAAGATATAGTGCCTCTGAATTCTTGCCATGGATGATATTCTTCGTTATACAATAAAAACAATAGATAAATCAAGCATGCATCCCAAGTTAAACTATTTTGAAGTTGAAAAAAAACACAATATTCAGGAAGGATATACATAAAGGCCTAAAATCTGTTTGCTTATGATTAACTCTTTGTGTGCGTTGAGTGCTGATTGTAAAAGGAAAAACCCCATAGCACTATACACACTGTACAAAGTCCCACGCACAGAAAGGGTTGATATCAAATAGAAAGCAATTACTTTTGTTACAGCCACAGATCATGCCATTCTCCAAACAGTCAGCTGTTGGGTCATATGGAAGTGGTTACTGGCTGTCGTATCCCTGTGCACGTGAGAAGAAGCATTCTTTCTTTTATTTATGAAAGGTATGGACATTGATTCCTATCAGCACAACCCCCTTCCCCTTCCGTCCCCCCCCCCAAAAAAAAAAGAATACAAAATAAAAAATAAAACAAGACTCAAAACCTCAAGACCTCTGGTAGTTTACGGATTAATGGGTGAAACTAGAGCAAGGACGGTGGTTGTCTAGGGTACCGGGTAATCTCTTGAAGCGGCAAACACCAAATGGGCCAGTGTGACCATTAGTAGTTCCTGGGGATCGAGTGTACTCTTGGATGCCTGTAGATGACTGGTAGCAACAGCGCCTTTGGAATGACTTTGCAGCATTCGACCCTTGGGATAGGAACAGGTGGGCAGAGCAGCCAAGGGGTGACGTGAATTGCTTTCTTCACAATGGGATACGTCGATAATCCCTTTACTCAGATTCAGTTGTGGTTTTCCAAGATTGAAGCACCTCCCTCCTCCAACTCATCTTCTGCTGTAAGTTGGTTGTTGGCATTTTTTTGCACATTCTAACATAGCATAGGTAAAGGAACTGATGCAGCCATCTTTTCACTTATTCATTGATCTACATATTTCCCCTTTTTAGACTGTACGTGATGATGATGCTGATTCCGGAGATTGCCTCTAAT
Source organism: Diadema setosum (assembly GCA_033980235.1). NCBI lineage: Eukaryota > Metazoa > Echinodermata > Echinoidea > Diadematoida > Diadematidae > Diadema > Diadema setosum. Next base: position 8,353,617 of record CM067060.1, on the reverse strand, counting down.
TAGACAATTACGCTGGTTTTGCACACTTTATTTCCTCAAGCTCTTGTGACAACAAACTTGTTGCTGTAGGTGTCTTTATAAAAAAGAGGAGACTGATTAAGCCTAAAAAACAAATAGCTGGGTGACTGTATTTGGCTGGCAGTTACCTATGAAAATGATAAAGTTGTATTTGGTTAAACTTCTGTATATATCATGTAACCTGTGCTGAAGTACCAAAAAAGTAAACAAAACAAATACAGTGCTATTTCAACCCATTGAGGACGACCTGATTTTGCTGTAACACACATTTCCCATAGACACCCCTCCCAGTATACTTCAAACTAGTCTTCAAGGGGGTACTCCATGCTGGAAACAATGAAATCTGAGGGACTTGACTGTGGAACTGCACTGTGCATTAACTCAAAACATAAAATGTGTGTAAGCAAAGCATAACTATTGTCATTCAGCATGATTTTTCATGAGTATATCAAGATCAGATTCCTCTTACTTTGGGCATCTATCTCTTTTTCCTAATATATACATATCCCCCAATCTATCCATCTCCCAACATATCCATCTAATCCTAAATCTATTTATCTATTTGTTTATCTCCCTATCTATCTATCTATCTATCTATCTATCCCCAAATCAATATATTTACTTTCAATCTATCTATCCATCTATCCTAACATACTAATCCATCTATTTCCTAATCTATTTGACTCCCAATCCATCTATCCATCCATCTACTTCCAAATCTATCCATCTAATCCACAATCTATTTTCCTATCCATCTCTCTATTTCCCAATCTACATATCCATCTAATCCCCATTCTGTTTTTCTAGCAATCTATTTCCCAATCTATTTGTCCATCTATCCCCCAATCTATCCATCTATCTAGTTCTCAGTCTATATATCTATCCCCTAACCTATCAATCCATCTAACCTCCACTCAGTCTATCTCTGAATACTTCATACCTATGACTCACAGGCATAGATGTCACTAACCTCAATGTGAGGCAGGGTGTGATATCGTGAGGAGTCCCTCTAGTGTCCGTGTCATGGCCAACCTCACTTCACACAGGCACCTCTCTGAATGCCACGCTTTCTATACCAGTGGCGGATCCAGAGGGGGGTGCAACCGGTGCACGCCCCCTTTATTTTTTGTTAAAAACAAAAGAAATAAAAAGAAAAAAATTAAATGAAACCCGGAAGTGGCACCAGAAATAATTAGTCACCCCCCCCCCCCCCTTTACAGAATTCCTGGATCCACCCCTGTATACTATCTATATATCTATCCATCTATCGACCTATCTATATATCATTTTCATTTTTCATTTTCATTTTTATTTCAATTCCGGCCAAAACATACAATATGACAATTTCATATAAGCAAATTAGGTACAATGTAACTATTACATTTCCAAATGAAATTTAGATACACGTCATTTGTTTACATGACTCAATAAACATACTAGTTGAAAAAGTACATGGGCAAAATGTGACTGAATCATAAGAAAGAAAGAAAAGGTCAGAAATGGAGGGGACTGCTAAAAAGCCAAGCTTGTAGAATGCAGTCCCCTCGTGAGTCGTGAAAATTATAGTAATAATGCAACAAGACAATTTGACATAGTCCTCGGGAAACAGAGAATAAAACAAGAATAAAAACAAGTATATCTCCCAATCTTTCTACCTATCTCCACTCAGTCTATCTCTGAATATTTCTTATTTATACCTGTGACTCACAGATGTGGATGTCACTAACCTCAATGTGAGGCAGAGTGTGATATTGTGAGGAGTCCCTCTAGTGTCCATATCACGACTAACCTCACTTCACACAGGCACCTCTCTACATGCCATGCTTTCTATAGAAAACGTTTACTGCAATAGTTACATTGTTATGCCTCTCTGAATGGAGGTGGATATCCTAATCTTGACTCACAGATTTGAACATGTGGTGGACCTTGAAGTTGCATGACAAGAAAAGAAGATATATCATATCTTAGTTATATGTCTCTGTCAAACAGTATCACTTATTTTACCTCACTTTCTGTTTGTCTATTCTCTTTCGTTTTGGGGCACCTTTTTTGAGCTGAAGAGAAAACAGTCAGTTTACAAGCCTTAACAGCACACACAAAAAAAAAACTATGTATATATCTTTATCCTCTACTTTGAGATCTATAAAAAGATATATTTTTGCTTCTCACATGCATACTGTATAAGCTGTTATTTTCGCGAGGGTTTAATTTTCGCGAATCTCAGTTGGATCGTGAATTTAACAACCCGCGAAAATGTCTCCATGTGCTAGGGTAATAATACATTTATGTTAGCGTCGGTGTCAATTCGCAAAAACAACATCTCGCGAAAATGTCTATGACCTCCTCATTCGCGAAAATATCTGTATGCGAAAATAACAGCTTATACAGTATTTCATAGCTCAGTTATTGAAGGTATTAGACCTGATGCCCAAAATAGTCTCATAGCCATCTAGGACATAGAGTATGAATAGATAGATTATCATGGAGAGGTAGCATACTATAGACTACAACATACACTCAAAAGACATGAACTGAGACTTTTACAATAATAAAACCATGGGCATTTATAACTGAGGTCAAATGTGCTACACATTCTTGAGCTCTGAGGTTGACTGTATTTTCCTCTCCTTTTTTAAAAAATCCTATGTCTGGCAAGAAGTGTTGTAAAAGAGTGGAAACAAGGGCTTCGACAGACATCAAGTCACGTACATAACACAGTCTCCAGTCCAGACAAATGTGCCGGTTTTGGCCTTGACGTGCTCAACAGAACATGCCATATAACCGGCTACTAAAACACTGAATATCCCGTCTGCCAAATATGCACTTCCTACAGCCCACTGCCAGAAGAACTTATTTGTGTGTTTATGCGTGCAAGTTAGCAAAACTTGCTGTGTGAGAAGGGGTTCCATGATATTTGCTCCTGTGACAGTTGCAATGGGAATAAAGTTAGTGCACCGATTAAACAAAGTGTTGAGTTTTACATCCTCCCTTGCTTTTTGCACATTTTGGTACCTAGGGACAGAGGTACTGCAGAGTTGATTTGAAGAGTTTGTTTGCAAAATCCGATAAGTCCATATTTATCAAATGGAGATATTTGCGATTAAAGGTCAAGAAAAATAAAGAGAATAATAAGAAAATTTTTGCTTCTTTTGATCATAATTTCAAAAATGTACCTTTATAATGTAGTGACCAATATACCATTTAAAAGGTATTATTTTGGACTTTATGACAGACACCGTACTTCAAAATCTTCAAAAATGGACTTATCGGTTTTTGCAAACAATCTCTCCATATCAATATATCAATATGCCATCTATACATCGCTGGAACAAATGCATGGGTATATCATCAGCTCCTAGTAAAATGAACCTTCCACCTTGATCATATACCATCTGTTATTAAATCAGTTAATATCCTTTGGGCAGGTCATTGAATGAAAATTTTAGAGGCAATAATTTATGAGATTTCTAAGTACATACTTTTCTGTCTCTTCATATCTCATGAGAAGAGTGCAGACCTCCACCAAGCAGATCATTTCCACCCATACACGCATGCTGAAAATTGTCCAATTTCCCAATATAGAAGTCTTATGTTTACATTATCAGCTTCCAGCTACGCAGCACCTCTCCTGAGCAAAGCACGCACTTTAGAGCACGTATGTAAACCTCAAATATGCACATTTTAAACTCCCAAGTTCATTGACCCTGTCTGCCAAAAGATTAAAAAATCCTTCAAAAATTCATTAAAAAAATCCCAGATAAGTACCAAAATTTAATCACCTGTTCCTTATGTCATTATCATCTTTCTTTAAGTTTCATTTAAATCTGTTCACAACTTCTTGAGTTATTTTGTACACAGACAAACAAATGCCAAAGAAAACATACCTTTCTTGTTGAAGATAATAAATTAGATCTAGAGGTAGAGACAGTACTTCAATAGATAACAAATGAGGCTCTGAAACCCATGTGGAAAGGGCGTGAAAGGCAAAGTGAAGGATGCCAATAAATCCCATCATTTAATATTACTTATTTCCCTCTCTCTCTGATTATGATGCAAAAAAAAAGAGTATAAAGCTAGTGCCCTACTGCTGTAGTGCCAGTACAGGCAGGGCATGCATGGGCAGCTCAGCAGCAGTGGTCTTCGCATCAGTACCACTGCGCAATGTGTTAAAATCAGTTCACAGATGAAAATAAGTAATCATTAAATCCATGTCTTTCTCAATTACTGTCTGGAGTATAATCAAATTTAGAGAAAAAAAAACATAAATGTACTGTTATCATTGTAATTATGTTCAACACATCATAACATGGATAAATTGTCAAAGGGGTCATCATCGCCAATTGGTTGAATTTGGCTACCATGATAGCGGTGTCTAACTGTACATTGTAAGAATACAATCTGGTGCGTAACAAAGCGGTTACCCAAGGGTATGACAGTATTCCAGGTTAAAGGGTGTGTACAGTTCTGGTCGAGGTGAGGATTTAGCTTTTAATGATTTGCGAGATATTCAGAAACCACTCTATGAGATGTCAAAGAGCATGCAGTTCTAGGGGGTATCAAAAGTTTATTCGATGAAAATCGGTTTTGAAATGGCTGAGATATCCCAAAACAAGGTGAAACAAAGAGATCCTTATAAAGTTGTGGCATGTCACCTTTTATTATTAGCCCTTTTTTTTATATCTCAGCCATTTGAAAACCAATTTTCATCAAATAAACGTTGAATCCTTCTTAAAATTACATGCTCTTTCATATTTCATAAGAGGCTTTTCATTATCTCACTTAGGAATGTTCAAAACATGAATCCCCACCTGAACCAGTACTGTACAGTCCCTTTAAGATGTGCCAAATATCTCAAATATGACAGCATCTATCTATGCTTCTGCATCTTGCTCAACTCCGCATCCTACAACACTCTAGTGACTGCCATCACCAATGCAGGAGGGGTGGGTTGGGGTGGAAGGTTGACCTTGCAGACTGAACGGCTAATTTTCGGGATTGTGATGTCACGCTTGAGTCACGCTTAACTCCATTCTGGATTGAGTGATTGAAATGATGTGTGAAAGAAAAAACAAAAATAAGGGGGGGGGGTTGAGGAAATGGATATGACCTCTTTCACTTCCGTAACCTGCATGCCTAATTATATACCGCAACACAAGTTTGCCCCAACAAGACAGGTTAATCTCTATTCATAGACAAGAGGGAAAGCCTGCCATTGACCAGATGTTCATTTTCTTTTCCCACACTGTTTCTTGGCATATAAAATTTCTTATCGCAAAGGCTACGTGAGAGCACTTACTCAATAATCTATTCCGTTTTTGCTCACTTTGAATAGTGCTGATAATGAAGATAATAAAGACAATGAAGATGAAGATATTGTGATTATAATGATACAATGAAAATAAGGATCAAAGATAATCAGAGATAATCATCATGATAATCATAAGTGATGATTACAGTGGCTGCAAAAGCAAAAATACGAACCCAAAAAATAACATATGCTTACAGTCAGAATGAGTTGAACAGTTTCAAGAAACATTTGATTATAAGATTATTTCAGCCCTTTTATGACGATGTCTAGTTGTGGTTCATCATCATGTCATCGACACTGACAATCAAAAATAGGATGTGGTCTCCAGAACTACACTCTGTATCATATCTGATTAAGAACACTCAGTAGTAACAAAAGTGAGCCCTCTATCCTTTCGGAGCCACCAGGCATTGACGGCAGCTGTGAAGTCATGCTTGAGTCATGCCTAGACGTAATCCGATACAATGAGGATGTGTAAAAAATGCACCATAACAGACACATGGCGAATGAAGATATAGACAGACAGAGTTAATATATGGTAGACAAAGAAAAGAGATGGACAAAAAGAAAGATGAGGTAAAAAGGGAAGAGAGAGAGAGAGAGAAGGGATGGGTATATAGATGGAGAGGGAGGGAAAGATAGCATGAGATATAATGCTGTCTTGTAAAGAAAACATACTGACAGAGAGAGAGAGGGAGAGATATGAGGAAGAGAGGGAGGAGGGATAGATAGGGAGGGAGAGATAACAGGAGATATATATTGTTTAAAGAGAAGAGAAGGACAGATAACAGGAGATATATATTGTTTAAAGAGAAGAGAAGGACAGATGGAGATATATATTGTTTAAAAAGAAGAGAAGGACAGATAACGGGAGATATATATTGTTTAAAGAGAAGAGAAGGACAGATGGAGATATATATTGTTTAAAGAGAAGAGAAGGACAGATAACGGGAGATATATATTGTTTAAAGAGAAGAGAAGGACAGATAACGAGAGATATATATTGTTTAAAGAGAAGAGAAGGACAGATAACGGGAGATATATATTGTTTAAAGAGAGAAGAAGGATAGAGACAGAAAGAGAGATGAGGGAAAGGGGAAAGAGAGAGATGGAATAGATAAAAGAGAGAGAGACAACAGAATATATTTTATAAAGAGAAGAGATGGATATAGACAGAAGAAAGTGGGAGAGATAACTTCTTTTGTGTGTAAATTCTTTAGAACAGGTTTTTTGGGGTTTGTTTTTTTTTTGGTCGTTTTTGTCACGAGGAGAGGGCTGCATCTCATCAAGCATAGGACATGTCATGGCAGAGAAAAATGCAACAATTTACTGTACTTTTGGTACCTAAATGAATTATTGAAATTGTTTGTAAAACTCATTTTTTTTTCTACAAAATCTTATGCTACAAAAATATCTATGTTATTGTTGCACAATAGTTGGTGCATTGTATTCTTGAAGAAAAAAAAGTTGCAAAAATGAATTGAAATTCAAACTGAAATAAAAAAACAAAAGTAACAAGAGATACATTGTGTAAAGAGAATAGATTGACAGAGAGAGAGATGAGATGAGATGGAGAGGAGAAAGAAGGGATGAATATAGAGGAAGAGAGAGAGAAGGACAGATGAGATGGGAAGAGATAACAGGAAAAAGTGAAGAGAGAGAGAAAAAAATGAGAAAAGGAGAGACTGACCTCATTAATGTTTCTGGCCAGAGACTCACACTCAGACAGGATTATCTCCAAGCGTGACATCCAAAACTCATCTTCGCACAGGTGTATTAGGCGTGTCTGACAAAGTTTATACATGCTGATGTCATTGTGGGTGTTGTGATCTAGTTTTTCAATTTCCTACCCATCTTAGAGCCACACCAAAAGAGGATAGTTCTTGTAAACAGACTGCCTAATCCTCAGTGAATGTTGATAGGAAATGTCTGTGATGGACTGTAAATGGCAATGTCATCAAGATTGCCTCACTAGTGGTTTCAAGCTTGAAATATTGCACCTGAATTTCAAAACAATGATTTATTACATCCTCTCCTGCACTGTCAAACCATAAATTTTCATGTGCATGAAACTCGCAAATTTCACAAGGAGTCAAGATTCCTTGAAGTAAAATGCAAATAACAAAATTTTGTATACACATAACATTTAATCCCAGTGGTAATTTGTGAAAGTTTCAATCCCATGAAAAATGATGTTACCTCCAATTCTTGAAAGTTTAATTCTGTGTTTCTGATTTTACAGTATCTAATTATTATGTTTTTATTACTACTCTTGTGTATTATGTATCTGGACAAACGGGCAGAAAAAAAAAAACTCAAATTTTCTCAATTCAATTCAATTCAATGTTTTATTTCATTTTCCGACAAAAAAGATATGAACATCACTTTTTTGATAACAGAAATTAAGGTGCGTAAAGTATAACATGAAAGAATGTATATACAATGATTGTACCACCTTATAATAATTATACACTATCATAACTCAAGTGATTAGAAGTAATTATACAGCATGCAAAATTCGAAAAATGTATTATATATATTAGCAAAACAAGTATATTTACAAGAAGCCATAAAAGCCCCCAAATCCTTTAAATTCTTACTTAGCCCCTCGTATAGGCTGGAGGCTTCATAAAGTAGATTATCTAGCCCATTTTTTATAGGAACTTGATGAATCCAATGCAAACTATATGAAGATTGAAGGATCAGGTTAAAAAAAAAAGAAAATGATGGAGAATAAAAACTGAACTGAGCTAGAAAGCTTATTAATCAGTTTACTTCTACAAGTTACATTCTGTAGTGTTCCACTGCTATGGAGTAAACTAATGGGGGCATGGAAACATTCCAAATCAAGCTTGCATTTAGGCAGTCCTGGGTTTCTACAGTGAGCTCCTATCACTAAAATCTGTACAGAGTTAACAAAATAGTTCTATTCCTTTTTTTTCCATCTATTTCTGTTCATTCAATTTATTTCATTTCCTTTTTTCTTTCCTCCTTCATTATATAAGTACATATGCCAACAGAAGAAGGATTTGCTGTAATTAAAATGTCTTGTTCCAATCACATCTGTCAAACAATATCTTGTACACTATTCTAGTTCATTTCCTTGCCATCTTCATTTCTCGTTAACCCTTACGTGCTATGTTCACTAATTGGTATGCCCTTGGATGCTTTCTTGGCAGATGTGTCTGGAAACTAAGTAACACTGTATCTCTTAATCCCTGTAATATCACCAATGCCTTCCTGTTTCAAAAGTTAGGTCCACACACTGTTCCTAAACTTTAAGTTTAGGTCAAAAACTTAACTCTAGATGATTAGCTTGTAGTTTAGCACCATGTGGACGCACTTGAAAGTTAGCAATCTTAAAGTTTAGTCAATGATTAGAACCACAAGACATCTCAGGGTTTACGCTCTCTCCACGAGCCATGGGGGGGTCGCCACTTGTAGTTTCGGTCTGGTCTGTATGGACACAATAATCAACGAGCTTGTGATTTAGCGTGAGCCTCACTTCTCGTTCACATCCGGGTCAACCTCCAGCTGCAATACTTTGTATGGGCATAAGGTCATCAAGCAAAGACTCTGCATTTCCGGTGTAATCATCGAGTGGGATTTGCTTCTAAGTTGTATCTCAAAGTTTAGGTGCGCATGTGAACCTGGGTCATGAATTCATGAGTGGAGCTAATCATCGGCAGTTAAGTTTTCAAGCTAAACTTCAAGTTTGGCAACTGCGTGTGAACGTAACTACAGACTGAAGCAAACTGTTCTTACCCAGTGGGCTGGCTAACCTATGTTTTACAAGTAGGTCAAGGTTAGAGGGATCAACTGAATGCCAATGAAAGAGCATGGCAAGTTAGTGCTACGTCCTTGGGTACATAAATCGATGAGAGGATCAAAAACCAACAATTTACATGTGTGAATTTCTAACACTACAGCAAATTCTGACATTCTTGAAGTCTCTTTATAATCAGAGTGATTGTCCATATCAGACACAATCTGCAGTGCTGGTCATATATACCATGGTTCTAGGGCAATTACCCCCTGGAATATTACCCCACACCCTTCCCCTGACCCTAACCCTAATCCTAACCCTGACCCAAACTCTAACCCTAACCCCTAATCTTTACTCTAACCTTATCACTAACCAGTATTTAGCAGGGGGGGGGGGGGGGAGCGGTAATTGCCCTGATACATCTTACCATCTATAAAGGACTACAGTATACTGCACATTTCTATGCATGGAGGAAGAGGAATCCATGAAGAGTTCACTGGAAACTGGGTCAGATGGCGGAAAAGGCAATCCATGCATGATATTCCTGTCCTTGGAAACAATTTGGCCATCCGGAATTTACTTGTGAATGTGGCATGTAAAACATACTTCTACACCTTTAGTGTACAGCAACATCCTATTTTGCATTAACGAAGTCATTCAGTACCATTTTCCCAGACCACTGCATTCACGTCATCGATGGCATCCTGTGAGTCATGAAATCTGTCAGTGTGTGTGTGTGTGTGTGTTTGTTTGTAATCAAATTTTCAAGTGTTGAAAACTCATTTATGGAGATTAAAAAATTATGCTTTCATGACTACATAAAACTCACCTAGTCTCCTAATTTCCTTTTCATCCAGCATACGAGGAGATTTTAATTTTTTTACATGCTTTCTGGGAGGTATTTTAAAGTTGTCTCATCTAGATGTGAATGTGTTTTGGTACCTCTATACTGTGACATTGACATGTGTCGCTGCATGCAAATACAAAAGTTTGTTTAAAGACAGGCATTCATTCAGAATTTGTAAAACACCATTATTGCTAGCATGTGAAGGTGACCGCAGTGCTCACATTGGTTCTTTCTTTGATATTATGCATGATCTGCACATGCACTATAGCCACTGGCTTAAATATGCCTGATGCTTTACATCACACTTAGTATACAACACTACATAATTACTCAAGCATTCTGTCTAATATATACACATGTATCTGTCCATCTATATAAAAAAAACTATTAATCTTTCTCTTGTACTCTCTTATAAATGAAGGGAATTTTGCACCACTGTCTTTAGTGATAATGATTTTAGGACCAACATTTTTATTTTCTTATAATGAAATGTCATTATTATCCTTTTTGTTGTAATGGGAGTGCTCTTTTTATACTTATAAATTTCTAGGAAGAAATTACCACATTGAAACATTGCTTGTGTAGAGTTACTATTGATGTTGATATGTTCTTTCTTTTAACTTCCCTTCTTACTGACCCATCTATGCTGATATTTTGTAGAATTACAAAGCTTTGGAACATATTTTCTCTATCTCCATAAAACATCCTCTCCCCCTGCACTGTCTTTGGTCCCAGCAAACCACCTGACAGGTTCACAATTCAGCACTGCCTGCGCTCTCTTCACCAAACCATGTTCCATCAATTAGTCCCTCTTCCTCCACATCCTTGCTCCCATCTCTTATCTTCCTCCTCCCTCTTTCCTTGCTGTACCTGGCCTACAAAAGGGGAGCTTGTGATCTCCCCCATAAAGAAAAGAGCTTGTGATCTCCCCATAAAGAAAAAAAGAACACAAAATAAAACAAAAAACAAAAAACAAAACAAAAACAGATAGAGCAAGAAAAAAAAAGCAAAACAAAAACCCACAATATCAACTTTTGCCCCAGAAGTGTGTCATCCTCATTATCAGCTCATCTTTGTTCCATACAAGCAAAATTGGCTTGGAACAGTACTGTTCTGCTTGAGATCTCCTTCGGGTCCTTGATACTTCATAGATTAGTAGTGACATCACTCTCATATCTGCTCACATTGAAAGCTAGCTGTACATAGCAAGCAAAAGAGGTAAGTTTTGCATCTAAATGATAAGACAACCTATTGTAAAGAGTTACGAAGGGTTTTGATTTGGCAGAGAATACCAGTAATGAAGATGATTCACAGAAGGAAAATGAAACTAAAGTCCTATAAAGCTCTTACTCTCAGTATAACAACAACAAACATTCAGCACTTAAGGTCTCTTCTTGCCGCATTGATTCATCAATAAGCCTTCTAAAAAGTAAGGAAAAAATCTTTCTCCTGTCTGTATAAATTCATGTAAAGATTGCATCTTACATCATGCGGTCATCTCATCAAAGTTTAAGCTTCATCCTTCCCTTAAAGTCATCGTTTCGGTCTCACTCTCGATCCAAAAGTCACCTTCCTCTGTCCAAACCTAATCTCGCCTTTCCCCATCTCCTCCTCCCCCCCCCCCCCCATCTCTCTCTAGTTCACATCACTGATAATGATCTCACAATCATTCTCTTTCTTCCCAAAGCTACAAGTTACAAGTTTTAGAAGCTAGCTTATTATGCCAACTGCTTGATGCATCTGTCCTCACTGCATGCTGATCCCTCTGCCTCTCCTACAGACCTTAGTTCCTACGTAGTCCTTGGTCTGCGGTCATTGATATTTGAATTACAAGAACTTCCTGACCTGTTACATCACCAACACGACAAGGACGACAAGATCGAGGAAAGTTACAGAAAGATGTTGACCCCTCAGGCTTGTCATAGAGCAACAGGACACATTTGACTTTTCTTTTTAAAAAAATCTACTGGTAACAACACTATCTTCACAGTTTCAGGTTTACAGGAAAAAAAAAAGTTTGACAGAAAGCCATATTAATTAATTACAATTCATATAAACTACAAAAAAGGACTGATATGGCTCTTCATTACCTAATAAAGTGTGCTAATACATATTTTGAAGAATGTAACAAGTGTTTCTGGGAGTATTGAGCTACGAATGCCAATTGTATTGTCTGAACTTCTAATAATTCATTTGATTAAAAAAGTAAAATTTTCCTCTGTAAACATTTTGCTTAAGAAAACAGATCTGACAGCTTTTGCTGAATGCAGAAAGGCATTGAAATATGTGGGTTTGAAGTGAGCATACAGGTATATCTTATATAACTCTCATTTGCTGTAATCATTCCTGTTAACAAGATCTTCATTTGTTTCACATCATAATACCATTTCTAGAGAAAACTTGTATATCATTTGGCATGAAAATGATGTGTTAAAGCCTGACACACAATGAGATTTAACTGTCTTCATAGCATTGTCTGACAACTGAATTTACAGTAGAAAACAGTTCTATCATCAAACACTGTCTTTACCCACAGGTAGTGACAATTTTTGCATACCCTTCATCACTCTATATAGATAGATATTGTAAGTGAATCTACTATAATACCCCGACAGGAAATTTCTCTCTGGCTGGCCCCTAATTCTCATTAAGAATAGTATGAATGAGAACCCTGGACAAAGGCCAGCATCAGTGGACAAGCGTTGTCAAGCCATCTGACCACAAAAGCTGATTCCTACCCCGAAGTAAATCCAAAGGAAATGATGTTGATATCATTTTATACTCCATATCCTGTGACAGACAGTCATACTTTAAAATAATCTTTGATATCTTTGTCACTTCTTTCTTTGGGGGGATACATTGGTCATCCATCGAACAGGTATGAACTCAAATTGGTGGCACACCTTTCTGAAGATAAGCCCCCTAACAGGACAAACCTTAACCAGGGTGTCTATTGGAGCTACACCTATTCTTCTCTTCGACACTGCTAGCCAGATATTAAAGAAGAAGGAAAGGTGGGATTAGAATACACCTGCTCATTAAAGCCACGGTGCACCACTGTGTGAACAAGGTACCCACCTATTCGCATGACATTTGCATCATTCCTTGCATTTAATGCAACTTTTGAAACTATAAGTGCCACTCCACATCATTTTCAAGCTTCAAGTTTCATGAAAAATTAAACCTTAATAAAGATAACTATGAAAGTTTAAACTTCCTAATCTTTCCATTATGTAATTATAATCTATAGATTGTAATCACGCTTTGATTTCATGCCCAAGATGTTTCTAAAGTGCACTGACACACCACTTGTTCAGACAAAGAGCTTGCTGTAAAAGTCATGGCATTTGAGTTCTTAATGAAATCTTACAAGAGTCAGCTCCAGAAGCAGACTATAAGAGTCCCGCTAACACCAACGACCATGACATCTTAATGTACAGCAGTTCCTGTCAGCATGGTACATAACTTGCAAGTACCAAAAACCCAATAAAATCATACGAGTTCCCCCCCCCCCCCCACACACACACACACCACCTGTGGATGACTGGGTAGCGGTAATATCAAAGGATTTTCTGGATAACAACACAACTCTACATTGACAGCATTAGTCTAACACCTCCTAAATGTTATGCAAAGTCCCCAAAGCCACAAACTTGGTGACTTCACGTCCTTTCCATGAACGTGATTGTGAACATGAACATGAGAGATTTTTAGAGAACAAATACAAATAACAACAACTCTAAAAGGCAAGCATGGCTGACAGTGGTAAACAATTTTCCCTGTTCCTCTCTTTAAAACTTCCAAGGTTTCAAGACTGGGATGGTTGCAGCTTTTTTCTTGTAGTTAGATGGAATGCAAAGAGATTAAAGGGACTGTACAGTACTGGTTGAGGTGGGGATTCAGGTTTATAACATTCCTAAGTGACACAATTTATCATTTATTTATTTATTCATGTTTTCTTTAAAAGCAGGGTTGTATCTCACAAATATTAATTTATGAGAAACCTCTTATGAAATACGAAAGAGCATGCGATTTTAAGAAGGATTCAACGATTATTTGATGAAAATCGGTTTTCAAATGGCTGAGATATAAAAAGAAGTGACAATAACAAACGGCGACTGGCCACGCCTTTTATTAGGATCTCTTTGTTTCACCTTGTTTTTGGATATCTCGGCCATTTCAAAACCAATTTTAATCAAATAAACTTTTGATTCCCCGTAGAATTGCATTCTCTTTGACATCTCATAGAGTGGTTTCTAAATATCTCACAAAACGTTAAAAGCTAAATCCTCACCTCAACCAGAACTGTACAGTCCCTTTAATATTAATTTACTGCCTCTTTATTACACATCCACATTCTTTAATTTTGCTATTAAAGAAGATGGTAGCACAATAAACACTGTTGGGTATATTGTTCACTGAGATAAAATTCATCAAAAATTTATTTATAATCACTGAAGGTGAGAATATCAACTGGTAATAATGTTTCCATTATACCTGCAAAAAAAAAAAGTCGTATTTGATCTAGAGTTGATGTTTTGAAATTTGGAATTTTTGGTTTTTGAAGTGTGTATTACATGACACTCCAAACTCTGACCCATTGTCTCTATGACACTACATCCCTGGGTTGTGGCCTTATTGAAACTTAAATGCTAATCTTGTAAAATCTGTGTATAATTACCAATATTATAATTGACATTATTACATTTACTAATGTAATTGATAACAACTGTTGGTTCCATTTCTTCCTGTGTTTCTTGTATATTTTTTAATTAAGTCTTAAAATTTATACCACATTGGAAGCTTTTTGTCTTGAGAGGGAAATTTAACCAAATTCCAATTGCAATGGTCACATGACTTGTTCATTTTTATTTATTTTTTTTTTTGGGGGGGGGGGGTAATATATCTCTTAAAGTGATTTCAAAACAAAAATGGTGGCTCATATTGCGCTTCTTATGCACTCTAGTAATGACATGTTTTGGCAGTCCATGTCATGCACAAGGAATCCAGAATTTCCAAAGGACACTCTGTCACGAAATCTCAACCTGAGAGGCGAGCCCCGCCCATTTTGCACACCAGTAGGAAGGAATATAATGAGTCGCTGAGCTGACAAAACCAGAGGGGGATTACAGTACAGGTTTCCCTGCCCTGGGAAGGTGCTACGTGATTGTTTTGCATCTCTTTTGCCACAGAACAAATCCTAATCGTATCCTTCTCCAGGATGATAGGCCTGCTCAAAGCCGATGTTAAACTTCATTACTAACTCACCAAGATGTGAGTGACATACAATTACAGAACTAAAGGCAATGGCTACACTTTCTGAAACAGGTGCTTTTTCAGGAGCTTCTTAAAATTGTGGAATATTGTCTATTGTTTATTAAGAACCAGAAGGGCTTTATCACAATTTTGGCTGGTATTGAGTTATTGGTATCACGTGGAAGAGTTTGATCTCCTCTACATCATGGTGCCAATTTCAAATTATTTTAATTTCAGTAAAGTGTTACAAATTAAAACCATGGTGGTGCTATTTTACCTTAAATTTGGACAATGCTTTTAAAATTTCCCACTTTTGATTACACTTTTTATTTCATGAAAATTAATTGTTCGTTTTTCTTTAGGGCCTAAGCTCAAATCTTAGAATGCGATAACATCCTTTTAGTTCTCAGCTGATGATATTTGGGTGAAATAACTTTGCTAAGAGATGATTCCAGAGGTGGGGGGGGGGGGGGGGGCAAGCAGAATATAAATGGCCACCAACAGTTGAATTCAATGTTCCTGGTACTCAAAAAGGGGTTAGGACTACAAAGAAAGGAGAGCAGATATTAACTCGATGCTTAATGATTAATGCCTTTAATGCATTTGTACGTCATTACAGTATACTGATATTCATAACATAGTGATTGGATAGAGAAAACAGGTTTGGTTCAACTCCCTGCCTCATTCAGCACAAAGAGAGATTAAATTTCACATATAAAACAATTAGAGCATAGCAAAAACTTAAAAAAAAAAAACCTACAGTAATGTTTTCATGCCACAATAGGAATATTTCATCCACCAAAGGTAGAACTAGAGCGTATCAAATGAAGAGCAATATTATCAGGGTTGATAACATTGCATGTGCTTCATCACCAAACTGCATCTTTCTTTGTATTTCCCTGGCTTGGAACAAAGAAAATAAAACATATCTATATCTTGAAACAGAAAACAGCACTTTATTGTCACTGCATAAATCCTTCAATGACATTTATAACCATCATGTATAGTGTGGAATCCATTAACACACAGGAAAAAACAACATGTACCACAGATGTCAAAGCAATGTTTTAACTGTCACGATATTGTATCCTTTTGGGAACACCCCCAGCAAAAACAAAACAGAACAAGCAAAAAAATACCCACCCCAAATTCAACTGTGCTTCTCTGTCACTGCTGGGATTCACAAAAGTGACATAAATAAACTTCGTCATCGACACGCAGACACATAAGGATCTGGTTGTCTCAGAATTATCATTCTGACAGATATTTCAAAATTTATAAAGCGACATTAAGGACAGAACACATGCTTGTGATATCTTAGACTTAATGGAGACCTCCAGATGATTTTCAGATTTTTACATTTGAACAACTATAAATTAGTTATACTGAGGACAAAGTTTCAGAATTTATGATAATTGGGATGAAGAATAAGAATATTTTTGAAATTTATAAGAAACCGAAATGAACAAGGGTGATGACATGGCAGGGTCACCATAAAAGTTGGGGCTCATGGAAACAGTACAAAAGAAGAAGGCATATATAGATTATACACAGGTGAACTCGCAAGCAAGCGGTATTGTAATGGAATTACATTGCTACATTTCTGAAATATGTGAGCCTACTATGTCATCATCCTTGTTAGGTGTAATTTGCTTAAGGTTTTTCAAAAGATGGTTTCTCTGCTCAAGAACCACAATAAATTCCACAAATCTATACATGGAGCTGTTAATAATGTACTACATGATATGAAATTATGAAAATCGTCTGGAATGCCCCTTTAAAAACTCTGACGAACATTCCATGGGACCCTCTTTGGCACCAGAAAGGAGTGTTGGGGTGGTGGGGAATGAGCGAGGGGCCGAGGTCTTTGCAAACCCTCTAGAAAAAAACTTTCTTCGATGAGACAGTAACTGAATTTTTCCTTAAGGTCAGGGGGTGAGTTTATGTGACAGTAGCATCCTGTTGGCACACAGGGTGAGAGAAGGAGCAGGAAACTCCTTCCCTAAGTCGAGGCTGACGTGGTAATTTGGTCTAGGGGGGTGTCTAGCTGATGGATGGGGAAGACCCAAATAAAGTTTTGTGACAAAGTGACCCCCCCTCCTTGTCTGGATGCAGGGGGTGGTATGCAAATTGACAACTAATTTCGAGACCAAAATCACCCACGCATTCTTGACAGAAGACTTTTCAAATTCTCTCAATCAATTGTAGCTAAATATACTTTATCGCTAAAACAAAAATATGCCAAAACAAGATGAAGAAAAACAAAATCACAAAGGATAAGCAGGATGAGACAAAATGACATTACAAAGCTTACTCAAGTTGACAAAGCTGTCTAAATATATGTGAAGTAATAGGTATGACTCCCTTCAAATCACATTACAGCCACAATTTTAGACCCTGTAAAGCATATGTGTCTCAATCCATTAAAGTTAACTGTTCGGAAAAAAACTAGTAGGAAAGGTCATCCTCCATATTCATACAGAAATAAGATGATTGTTTTCTTTGTTTCAAAGATTTTTTTTCCCTTCTCACATGCACACAGACTCATCATCGCCCTAACTGGTGCATGTATTTTTTTTTTTTTTTTAGGTCTTTTTCTCCATCCTTAACCGGCAATGCTTGCCAAATTTAGTTGTTTTGATTATTAATCAGATTAAGTAAATAAATTAGCAGATATACGATTCTTTGTGTGCCACATTCAAATGCCAGACTCAGTCGACGACGGCTTGCCAACTTCACATATGTGGCTCAAATGCACAACCACATAGAAACCTATTTGTGTTGAATGCACAGGCCATTTGCAAGAAAAAAATAGCCATTGGTTTGTGATAAAATTTACATCACATCAAAGCTTTCAAGTTCCCTACAATTTTGCTGACAGCATATCCAGCATAAATGCTTCTATTCAAAAAACAAAAAAATTACATGGCTTTGAAAAACAATCTTTCCCAAAATGCTCACGCTTTGCAGTCTCAGAGTAATGTGGCACACAGGGGTTTACACTGTGGCACAAAAAGAAAAGCAAGCACAATTATAAGAAAGTTCAATCAAGATTTCAGAACCACTAGTGACTACATTCAAATTCCTAATACACATTGAGCCATTTTCCTTGTCACAGAATGTAAAGATTGCTTTAATTTTCCTACATGATGCATCTCTTTCATGTGCTGTTTATAACTCATTAAAAAAAAAATCAAGTGTGAATTACATGGAACAGTCTTCCTAATTTTGGCAACAACCTAATGGGCTCTTCCAATCTTATTTCTGGTGGGTCAAATTTTCAGGGTTACTTGTGCATTCTATAATGTCCAGGCTTTGTTAGTCTTTGCCTTGCAACTTTCAAGACTTTCCCCTAAAAATTTTTTCTTGCTGAAGAGTTCACCTTTCCCTTCAGAATGGGGGACTTTCTGATGAATATCGGCGAGCCTGAGAGTGAAAACAAGCCCTGTGACATATATTCCGAGCCCCATTCTTGTTCCATTCTCACTGGCTACTTGCCAATAGAATATTTGTCACAGAGTTCACCTGCTATGGGCAAAAAGTTTACTGACTGCTGACTCCGTTTTGTAATGACATGCCTGGGGTATATGTTCACTTTTTTGTTCAAGATATCCTTACACTGAATGGAATAAAAGGGGAAAAATAATGATGTACATGTGGGTGGTACCTAAGTACCTAATAATTACATTCTAGCTTATACCACAGTAACCAGTGGCAGTAAGATCAGTGTAATGCACATGCGGTCTGTGGTGCAACCACTGACTATACTTGTTCGCCTAGTGTCACAGTGCCTTTTACTTACAATATCTAATACTTGAAGTCAGTGGTTTGCTGAAGTTTGCACAAAATTTTTCACCAAAGGAAGTTCTTGATTTTAGCTCTTTAAAATAGGTTTATTTTGATGGGAAACCTTCATGAAAATGTACCTTCAAGAAAGCTGGGCAGATCATGCTGAAAAAGCTTCCATGGCAGGGAGATTTGGATGTTGTTCCAGCGGATAAAGTTCACTATTCCAAAGGTTTATCCTCCCAAATGTTCATAATTCCAAAAATGAAATAATAAAGTTTGTCATTCCCAAGGTTTGTCAATCTGAAAATCAAAAGAAAAAAGTTCTATACTCTCAAGATTCATTATTCTGTTCAGAAGAAATATTATGTTCATCATTCCAAAGGTTTATCCATAGGTACCTTATTTTTATGTCAGATTAACAAACTGCACTTCATTATTGGAGTAAAAAACCTTTGGAATAACAAGCCCTTTTCCATTTTTAGAATTATGAACCTTCAGAATATTGAACATGTTTTCATTTTTGGATGAATAAAACTTCAGAATAACAAACCTTATCTCATTTTATTAATACGAAATTACCTTTGCAACAGCACAACAAATGTTCAGATTAAAGAACTCTTTTGCATTTTCTGATTAATGAAGATCTAGGTACATGGAATTTTTGTGTTTCGGAATAACAATCCCTATTTCATTTTCAGATTAATGAACCTTCAGGATAACAAACATAACCCACTTCAAGCATGTACAACACAACTCCTATGCGTACTTTACACTTTGTGGTTATGATTTCCAACGTGTTTACGAAGATAATTAACCGAGTACACACATTCCAAAACCTTAATTGGAGCATACTTCGTACTACTGACATTGCAAAGTAATGTTACCAATGTACTCACAAGTTGATGCACCTGTTTCCATTCAATGTAAATGTAAACTACATTCACTGAAGCCAGCATCAATTAGATTATGTAATGACTTGAGGCAGAAATGATGCATCAGGCTTCTCAGAGCTACAAGAAAGTACCACTGTAGTCTTTATGTGTGAATTCACCACAGCTGTACATTTAACACTTTCATTGTAAAGTGTGTATATTGCCAATTCCTTGTGATTAATTCCCTATACATAAGCAAGTTTGGAGTTAGCTCATGTGCACATTGGTAAAAATTACCTTTCTTTTCTTCTCACTTGGTTAGGTACAGCTGTACTTTCTTCATATCTAAAATGACATAATGCACAATCTTGCCTGATGTAACAATTTATGGAATTCATCAATAACGTTCAAACAAATTAGAGTGAACTTGTATGGAAAGGTGACCCAAAGGGTCTGTCAATTAACGTTTGGAGTCAATGCATTCATTTTATTATTTTGCATTGAATGTAGATATTGCCAAATACCACGATTGCTGTCAGGTGGATGTTCTGGCATGCACCATTTATCAGAATTACATGAATAATCGTTACATCGCAGATGCTTATCTCATTGACTCTAAAACTCGCATGTCTGTTGGTACAAACGTGGAACTCCAAAGTGGATTATTCATTGATGGTACATTCAAAGGTAGTTTGATTGTATGTCACAAGTTGATGCTGATATATAAACAAGATAAAACTACTCTGTATTTAACAGTTAAGTACTGCATATGCAATCCATTTTGCTATGCTTTTATTTCATTTTGCAAGTTTACTGATATACACAATATGAAAACAACTCTTCAAAATGTGGGTGATGTTCGTTAATCCATAGTTCATTAATTAAAAAATGAAATAGGTTCACTATTACGAAGCTTTGTTTATCCAACACACACAAATTCCCTGTACCTACATGAGCGTTAATCCAAAAATGAAATAGAGTTCATTAATCCAAACATTTGTTTCATTTTTCTGAAGGTTTGCTATTGCAATGGTTTGTTAATCTGAAAATGAAGTAAGGTTTGTTGTTCTGCAGGTTTGTTGATCAGAAAATGTTCATTATATCAAACGTTCATTATCTCAAAGGGTTATGAATCTCAAAGTGAAATAAGATTTGTTATTCTGAAGATTTGTTAAACCCACAGTGAAATAAAGTTCATTAATCTGAAAATGAAATGAAGGGGCACACTTTCAAACCTTCAGAATCGTGAATATTATTTTACTTCTGGATTAACAAACCTTCGGAATATCGAACTGTTAACTGAAAATACTGCCCTTTCTCCCAAAAAGGGGTATGTATATTTATTCCATTGCTGTGGTTTTCGATCACAATTCAATCATTTATCAACTGCCCCAATGAATTGTACATACAGTTCATGCTAGCAATTGAGAAGGAAGCTGCTGGCAAAATTCTTGTTGTACTGCTTGAAATAATGATTTATAACGATACATTGTGTGAAATTTGTGTCTATAAAGGTACCGAAGTAAAATGCACATTTCAACAAATAAAACAGAATGTGACATTTACTTCATAGCAGATTTGCTTCTTCTGGAGTCCTGACCATGTACTCATCATGATTATGCATTGTTGTTTTTGCTGTATTTATGCATGTTTTTTTTTTTAATGGTCAAATAAACTCAGCTCAACTACATATAGATGTATACAAGTTCTGAATAAGCCATTAAAAAGATAGGGTCAAGACTAAAATACAGGAAAAAAAAAAAGACCCATCCCCTCAAGAAAAAAAAAAACATGAATACATTAAATGGACAGAAAAGATGATGAAGAGAGGTAAAAAACAAACAAACAAACAAACAAACAAAACGAGCCCATCAGCAATCACTCCAATTGTATCTGGAGAAATTAATACCACAACACTTGCACTATTTGATTACAGGGATGATGGCTTGCTTTAACTCCTCCGCAAGTGTTCCTGGACATCTTTCATCACCGAGATCCCTCCAAGTGGGCAGGCTGGGATGATCTCCTTGACTCAGTCATCCACCTCTTCGGTGGATCCACCTACTTGACCACAGATTAACCCTCTAGACCCCAAGCATCGATCACCCTAGCTTTACCTAGTCAGTGAGATTCTGGCAAGCATGCAGGGACTTAAACAGCATAAAGCCTTGATTTTTTTCTCTCTCCTGACATAACGTGCCTCCTCCCTTTTATCCTTGAAGATATCTGTCATTTAGGGGGGATCACTGGTACAGTCACAGAAAAATGAATGAAACCGGTATGAAATTCGGCAAAAACATCCTCTCATGCAGATCATCTACACCCTCGTATGTTTGATTTTAAGTCTAGACTTCCAATTCCCTTGAAAACTTTGTCAAATTATTGAAATCACTCTTCAGGATTGACTTGCTTGGGTGGGGGAGGGGGGGGGGGAGAATACCCTCAGTGGGGGTAAGTAGCATTTTGACGGCAGGCATTGATAATCTTCATGAGAGAAATCCCACAAAAATCCAATGAAATAGAAAGAAAAAGATTTCTTGACTGATCAACTTTGTCATGTCTTCCCCGCCCTCCCTTCCATTTTCACCACCTAGTTGATGAGTAAAGCTCAAACAGGAAAAAAAAAAATAAAAAAGAAAGACAGCATCACTTTACGTCATGGAGGTGTGGTTGTGATCTGGGTTTAGACTGTGGTTTTGTTATCACTCACTTCGTGTTTACTTTCTACTAAAAATAGGGAAGACAGCTATTTTACCATAGTTGCCAGTAAATCTTTAAAAAAAAGAAAAAAAAAGCATTTAGAGAGTGCTGCGTGTGACTTGTGATGGCAAGAATCAGGCAAGAGATAGAGCCAAAATTATCTTACTTCTAATTTTTGGTAGCCATTTCTCCCTTACAAAAGGGTCTTTTAAAAGAAAATGCAATTGCAACATGTCAGCTACATCTACAAAATTTATAACAAGACCAATATCAAATTGGTTAATATCTTATAATGCCGATGAAGAAAAAACTTCGTAAATTTCAACAATTTGCAAATCCTGGCAAATTTCCACAGGTTGGACAGATGACTACACATACCTAAAACAAAAACAAAGAACATAGTTTGTCACCTGCCCAGCAGAAGGGCCATGAGGCCTGCTTGTGAAAAAATCACACAAAAGATGGTTACACCCTCGTGAAACACCTTTCAAAATTCTGTCAAATTATGTCAAGCATCAAATTTGACTTTGAGGTTGAAATTTCATGCTGGTTCCCCTTCTGTCAAGCAGGGGATGGTACCTTTGAATCCCCCACCCCTAAAAAAAAAGTATCTATAAGTTATGGGTCAGGTTTCAAACTCAGTCAAACTCTTTTTACTTTCACATATTACTGTTCATATCTCACTGATATGAAAAGTCTTAACCCGTTGAGGACGATTTGATTTTGCTACAACACACATTTTCCATAGACACCTGCCCGAGTATACTCGGGACTCATCCTCAACGGGTTTGTGACACCTGTAGCACATGGCAATTAATTTTTTTTTTTTATGGAGTCTATCAAAAAGTCACTTGAATTGATATTAGCAGTCCACTAGACAATGAAAGGTTCACAGCACAAAAACATAAAGAGGCATTTTGTACTTACCCTTATCATGAGTCCCAGTTTCGGGATCATTCTAACAACGTTCACCTGGTTCTGTGAGATATACATACGAAGGTTTTTGGGGGGTAATCCGTTATTAATCCATCAACCAATCAGTGAAGCATGTTCACCTGTGCATCCTTCAGATCCTTTGTTACCGACGGAAACATCGTATATCTGTTCCGCAAAACATGAATAAGAGTTCCTCGTATCACAGCCTGGTGTTACCCTGCTTTATAATCTTGTCGTGATTGTCAACTCGGCTTTTTTTTTTATGGTGGGGAATCCCTCGAAAGAAACTTGCAACAGCAAAACATTTCACAACGGCAAAGCGTATGTGTGTGGGGCGGAAAATGAAGTTATTCACCTGAATGTGAGAGCAGTGCCAAATATGCGCCTGCACACTAGATATCTCACTTCCCTCCAACGCATACCCAACTCCAGGGAAACGGGGCAAATAGTTCATGTAACATTGATCCTCACATGGAACAGGGAGTTTACAGAGACTTCATTGCACAAGTGAAAGAGAGAGAGAGAAGGGGAAAAAATGAGTTCTTCCCTATAGCATGAGTCAGAGAGATGGGTACAACTTTGGCAACAACGTGCGCATTGTGAAACTCCGAATCACCGTGGTGATGAGGGCAGTCGACTACTGAGTACACACATAGGCCTATGTATTGGCAAGAAGGTCAGACAGAATTTTTTTTTTTTTTTTTTGGGGGGGGGGGGTTATACTACCTGACCGAAAACAATCATTAGCTGAGCAATATTACTGTAGAAAGATAGGGAAAACCCCCTAAAAATCCGTCTCCAATGACGACACTATGCAGGAATCTGTCAGAATCCGTACTGAAGTCATATGCCTTAGGCAACGATGTCTCTCAGAAGTGGATTTTCTTTTGTTTTTCCTTTCAGAGAGGTAGTCATATTACTTTGTAAGCGACGCACCATATACAGGGGGAGCTATTCAGGTTTCTACGATTGTGCCTCCCTAAGTTGATGATGCTGGCTGATGAGACACAAGACAGGAATTCCCTGCTTTCAGGAAGCCGCCGGACTGAAGATAAATGACCTTGGTTTTTAATGAATAATCACAGAGAAAAGACCAAATAAGCCAACACATGGAAAATGTCAGTGATTGAAGAGATGAGCACAAGGCGTATTTCCGTAGGCATTCAAAGCGCTCTTCTTCAGTTAGTGTAACTCGATCGTGCTGCAACGGATCGAGTGAGGGGTAACAGCACATGTAACAAGGCGCCACAGAGGGGCGATACAGCCACCACTGTGTCATGTCACAGTAGCAGCGTGCGTTGGGCCCAACGGTGGTTTTCCAGACTGTCCACAGATTGACAGGTGGCATTGACGAGGGCAGGCTCTCTGTGCAAAACAGTGAGAGAGTGCAGTGAGGGGGAGACCCCTTTCTCAGAGTGAGGTTTGAATGCAATGTCTTATGTTTCCTACCCTAGCATTACGTTTACCGCCATTCACTCAATAACTATCATCTATCTTTTTCTCTCCTAATTACAACTGCTGTCAGATAATGCATAAAGTCCTTCCATCAAAACATCTAAGTTTTCAGTCATTTAAAAAATCATCTTCCTTTTGTTCAAATTTTAACCTATATAATTAGCTCTTAGCCTAATGGTTCACTGAAAAGGGATCACCACTCTGAAGCAGCAGACAGAAAAGCCGCAAAGAATGCACATGACCCGCTGGAAAAAAAAAAGTGAAAATCGCGAACTCATGGTCGATCGCTTCTCGACCAATCGGAGAATTGCTTACACAAGTTCTCAAATATGTCAGATGACAATGTTTTCCCGAAGTACATCAAAGGGTATTTCCCCATGGGAGAGGTGTGTATTAATAGTGCATCAGCTGATGTGAGTTAGCACTGCCACATTAAAAATGATCAGAGCCATAATCAATTTTACAGTGAGCACCAAAATATATCGCACACTGACTTGGAAGTATGGTGTTACTGCACAGACCAACCACTTCCCTTGACATGTAAAAATTATATGAAATTATGACTCAACATCCGATAGAATTGCCAC
This sequence comes from Diadema setosum, assembly GCA_033980235.1. Taxonomy (NCBI): domain Eukaryota; kingdom Metazoa; phylum Echinodermata; class Echinoidea; order Diadematoida; family Diadematidae; genus Diadema; species Diadema setosum. The sequence continues at coordinate 8,328,083 of CM067060.1, read as the reverse complement.
ATAAATGATAAGCGCCACAATCATACTGTTAGCACCAAAATATCTTACGCTGCCTTTGAAGTTGGCATTATATACTCTGTACAGACCAACCACTTCCCTTGACATGTTAAAAATTATATGAAATTATGACTCAACACCAATAGAATATGCTTTCATCACTTTCATCCAAAATCTCTCTCTCTCTCTCTCTCTCTCTCTCTCTCTCTTCCTTTCCCTCATTCTCTAACTTCCCGGCACTAAAATGATCTCAGATTACTCCAAAGTCATGGTTATCTGCACATGACTGCATACCCCACCCAGCCCGGCTGGGGAAAAGAACATTGAGGTCCCTCCTCTAACTGACCCTAGGGCAATTTCCTGCTAGGGGACATAACATTTACCCTGAGATGCTGGCATGACGACAAGCTGAGACACAGTACTCGGCCTTTACCACGGGGTCATGCCAGTGTTGTAACGTATATGTCCAAAAACAAAAAACAAATAAACAAAAATTACAATGGGAACCTTTGCAATGATAACTTTAAAAATAGAAAATAAATCCAAATACATTTTCAGGGTATGAAACTATAACTTATCACCCACATCTTACAGAAAATCCCATCCCATTTTCAATGGTCAAAGAGAAATGAGGACTTTTGTAGAGCATGTCAAGAATCCCTTCCATCCAAGTTCTGTCCATTGTGTTCACATATTATGCAGTTCCAAGAGCATCCAAGTGCTGAATATGGAAGAATCAGACCCGTGACATGCTTTACAACGATCCACATTTCTCTGTAATGACTTAACCACATTGAATGGGGTTTTCTGCAAAATATAGCTAAGATATTTTATTCTAAGACCCTGAACTAGCATTTAGACAGTTAGAACATATTGATAGTTATCAATGCGAAAATCTGATTGTAGTTTTTTTGGGGACATACTGTATGAAACGTACCATTTTCATTTTCTATGTTGCCATGTGTAATGAAATCTGAAGAAGAATTTACATTTTTCATGCTCACAAAAATCATTTCAATTGCATATGAGCACGATCAAGTGAGTGATAGTAAAAATACTGCAAATATGGGACGATTATAACAAACTGCAGTATACATATCATTACTGTCCTATTTATTACAGTAATGGAAAAAAAGCACACACTTGAGGCAATATTTACTGATAAAAGCGTTATTCTTTGATCCTTTCTGTTGATATGACCATGTATATATAATTACACAGCATAGTTTAATCTCTGCAGTGGGTACATGAATATGCATAATGCTCTTTGGGAAAGTTCTAATATTATCAATCGCCCGGCAGAAGGGCCCTGGCAAGTTAACATCCTGCTAGCCTTAGGGCCCTTCTGCTGGGCAGGCAAAAAATTATGTGCATGAAGTTTTTATACAATTACTCTTGGTTCACTGACATTTTAACATGCCAGTCACTGCCACAAAAGGCTATCAACTTTTTTTGACAACTACAGACTGCATGAGATGACAGTGAGGTGAGTTTGGATGACACCAGTGACATAAGATGTGTATACTAGGTAGTGGTTATATCTTCCTCATTCTTCTCAAGTTGGCTTGAGATGACCTTTTGTAACCTTTTGCTTCAGACACCTGTCACATGATCAATAACAGAATGAATCCAGAGCAACATTGGTAAAACTGTAATTTTCATTTTCAATCAGAACAAGAACAAAAACAGAGAAATGCTCTTTTCATGACCATGATCCTTAAAAAAAAAAAAGAAGACTGATATCCGCCTGTCTTAGAGAGAGTGAAACAGTTTAAGTCAATTGCTAGACTATTACAGGAGCTTACTGTCTAAAATTAAAAATCAGGCCATGTGCCATATGTTATATTGTCGCTGGGGTGACAAGACCTCGTATCTCAAAAATGTCAAAAAATTTTTTTTAGCTTAATGGTCAAATAATGGGTCAAGTGATGTCTTGGCCAAATCCCAACTGTCTTACTCCAAAAATGAAGCCACCATGACATGTCAAAGAGAAGGCTTTCCCATTCACTATAGTGCTTTGGCCGCCATGTTTTTTCGCTCTCCTGAACATTTGACAATTTTGACATACGAGGTTTTGTCACCCCAGCGACGATATATGACAAGCAAATATTGCATACAGGAGATAATCATATTCAAAATTTGCAGAAAATAAAAAAAAACAAAGAAAGTCTAATTGAAGACATTCCCTCTGTCGTAGCTCTTCCGTGAGCGGTTGTTCAATGATTGAGTGTAAGGGTTGAAATCCGTATGGCTTGCGAGCATGATGGGGAATAATATGATGTGTGGTGGTTCATGCCAAGTCAATCAATTGAGGTTTCAATTTCATCCAGCCCAAAACCAAAGCACAGATTTCCAATGCTAAAGGGATTACTGCCATTTTAACCCTGCCCAAAGAATTCTGCATTATATGATGGCAAGCGTCTGAGAATTTGTTTATACAGTGTTTACAGTTTCCGCTTGCCGGGGTCTCCCCTGACAAAAAAATTTGGATCGGGCCCAGACTTTAGTTTCATGTTTGTCTTAATCTCAGGAAAGTCAATGGATGATCCGCATGCGAGGACGTACTTTCCATCAGGTAGCCTTTTAGCAAACATTGAGGGCGCTTTGTGTGGGATTAGTAATTGCCCTACATTTAAATGGCTCCTGTGTTATGACTGATGATTCCAAAACTGCCCTTATACCTTCCTTTTAACCTATTGAGGATGAGCTGATTAGGCTAGATCTTGCATTTCCCATACAGACACCTGCCAGAGTACACTTGGAACTTATTCTATCCAGAGTAGCTATTAAAGTATAGGGTTTCCATACTGTCAAGCCTCGGCTTATTTGGAGACCCTTCTGTTTAAGTTCCCTAAGCTGTTTGTATTTGTTTTATTTTGTACTAAAAACTATGTGTTCATATACTGTTTGTCATGAATGACTTGTACACAATCATATCTGATGTAACGGAATTAAGCAGAAATAAATCAAATCAAATCAAATCAAACTAGTCTTCAGCAGAGAAAAGGTAATCATCAGGCTGCGGTTGTTGTTTTTTTATGCTTTGTCACGTGTAGTATCAAAGTGTTTATATGTTTGTTTGGCATATCTGGAAATGAATGAAATAGATATCTATAAATATATGAATTCATATTTGAAGAGTGGATTAATAGATAATCAAATAAATTGATGTAGACATTAGATGAATACCATATAAATGTTTTATTTCAGGGATTGGTTGTAGGGAAGAATTGCAAACTTTTTCAAGTAAGGGCCTTATACCATGGACCTCTTTGGGACTAAGGTTCCCAAGTGAACTGCTTTAGATACCATTTCCTGTAATGATTCTGCAGGGTAGCCAATGTTAATCATTACAGCTTTGTGACAAGGAAGATGGACAATACATAAATAGTTTCATGCATGATTAATTTTTCCGAAAAAAAAAAGATTATCTGGGTCAAAAAACTGTCAAATACTAATGCGTTTCATTTTGTTCTGTTTGTGATCTATGATATATCTCATGCAATGTATAATAACCTGCAACATGCAGCTTGTTACATGTATATCATTTAAACAAACAAATGATTGACAAAGTGTAAAATTGAACAACATGCAAGCACATAATATTACAACTAGCACTACCTTGGCAAGGTAGAGTGAGCTTTCGACAAGAGATGGCGCTCTACTCTCTACTACGATGAAAGGAAACAATTGGTGGCAGCAATTTCCCTTGACCACAGCTTTACAATCAGACAGTGGGTACAAGTGATTTGAAATTCAATGCACACATCAGATATAATCACTTAAATGAGCTCTTTTTCCTTTTCAGTTTCTCAGCCTTGCAAATAGAAAGATGGTAAAATATCATGCTTGCATAATATAGGCTATATATTATATAGTAATACTTTGAAATCAGATTGTTTGAAAATCCTCAGCTCTGCTTGCCTCCCAAAGAATCAATTCTTGCCATGGTCCATCTTTGAATAACCTTAGCAGTTTGGTTTACTGATTAGGGAATGAGACAATTACATCTGCATAATTTGGATTGTCTTCAATTCATTCTTGATTGGCCCAAACCAACTAGTCAGCCACAGCCATAAAGGTTGACAACTTTTTAGATTCTGCTGAAACTGTCTAAATTTGCATGATTCTTCAGTGTATATGTTGAACACAAGCCTGTGAATAGTGTTACACAACTGCAATAGAAACATTGCATTTTCTCTCTTATGCATGATGTTAATTCAATTCATAAGATTAAAACCATGTTTTAGTCAAAAGGTTTTTTTTTTTCAGATCAAAACCTTCTTTTAGTATCAGTAGTCAATACTGATACATAACTGATACGAATTACTCACATCTCCCTAATATATTGTCCCTCTTAACACATCCGTATCAGTACTTTATAAATATGAAGTTGTTGGCCTTTCACCTGGTAGTTTGACTTTACTATGGTCCATCATAACTGATCATCCACTACACGTTACAAGTATTAGGCAGCATTTTACTCTTGAATCTGCTCCATAACCAACATTCTGCAAATTCAAGCAAAATTCTTCCAGCTACTGTGATAATCTAACCAAGCAGTTTTGACATTCAATATTAAAAGAGTCATGAATCATTATCCGGGCTCAAATATTTGGCATCTTTAAGCCCCCCTCCCTCCCCCCCCCCCCTTCCACCCCGGTCCAAAAATGGATGGAGTTTACCGTATTAACCCCTTTCCCAATAGAGAGAGCATAGCATGATTACATGCTGATGACAGGTGAAGACAAAAAACCACCAAGGGGTTTATTGAAACAAGGGTTGTAAGCGCACAAGTGTCTAATTCATGTTGCCTCTATGAGCCATCATTCTCGTCAAATGTGGCTTTCCTGTCGGAGCTGCTATTTCGGGAATCTTCCATTCACGACACAATCCATTTAGTCTGTCAACCCAATTCCGAAAAGGCATCCAGGAAACTTTGGGCCTGATGCTCGGTATGAAGAGAAAACTGGGATCTACGTCAATGGGGGATTACCGATTACTGGGGAAAGCTTAAAGTTTTCATAATTTGAAAAACTTCTTTCAAATAAAGAAATAAAAACATCATGTCATACCAATACAGTCATTCATGGTTGAAAAGGCCCTAAGAAGGATCAAGAGTATCAGAATTAGTTGTACATGATTATAATAGCCATAAATACAGTGTCGCAGCTGTAGAAATGATAGTAGAAATAATATCAAGAAGAGGACTAGTTCTATTAGCTACATTTGATTAACCCTTTGAGGGCGGGCTGATTTTGCTACAACACACATTTCCAATAGACACCTGCCTGAGTATACTCGGGACTCATCCTCAACAGGTTACAGAGTTGTAACTGCTCTTGTAGAAGTAGTAGTAGTAGTAGTAGTAGTAGTAGTATAAGAAGTAGTAGAAGTAGTAGTAGTAGTTGTTGTTCTTGTTTGGTTTTGGCAAGCATGAAGTAGCATTAGTATTACTAGTAGTATTAGTAGTAGTATAGTAGTAGTAGTAGTAATACAATAATGTAGTAATTGTAGTAGTAGTAGTTGTAGTAGTAGTAGTAGTAGTAGTAGTAGTAGTAGTAGTAGTAGTAGTAGTAGTAGTAGTAGTAGTAGTTGTTGTTGTTTTTGGCATTTATCAAGCATGACTCTTTAGTATTTAGTATTTTCCATTTACTATGTAGTAGTAGTAGTAGTAGTAGCAGTAGTAGCAGTAGTAGTAGTAGTAGTAGTAGTAGTAGTAGCAGTAGTAGTAGTAGTAGTAGTAGTAGCAGTAGTAGTAGTAGTAGTAGTAGTGAGAGTACAGATATTAGTGGCACACAGAAGGAATAGTACAAGTGATATTAGCAATAGTTGTATCTAACTGTAAGAGTGGCAGTAGTAGTTGTGCTTGTTGCAGCAACCATACTGTATACATATATTTAAAAAGTATAATTTCTAATGAGGTTGGACTTGCCAGACAATTTCACAAGTGGTTGAATTTGTGATCAAGATCTAGAGTGATGGAATGACAAATAAGTACTATTCATTTTTAGAAGAAAAATCAGTGATTTGAGACATGACGCAGTGCATAATTCCACAATACGAACTCCACAATATTTCTACAAGTTTTTAGTTGCATTACCATTGATTGACTTGCCAATTCACAAACAACAACAACAACAAACAAAAATGAAAACACCATGAATGTACATTATCCTCACATTGGTAAGCTCAGTCAAGCTCAGCTGACCAAACCATCAAAACAATGATTGGTTATGACTAAAACAGGAAACCTATTTGAAGTATCTTCTTTTTTTTTCAGCTCTAGAATGTCCATCAACCTTTCAAAAATAGCTGTCCATTCGACTTCTAGCACACAAAACAAACAAGAGGATCTGATTCATCAATACCTTTGTAAAAAACATCACATGGAAATGGCCTCGAGTATGAATAGCCACTTGTCACGCAATGGGAAAATTAATTTGCCTTATTTTTGTAGTTGTGACGACACACAGTGTCAGACCATGGCATTGGGTAGAAAATAGAAACACATTCTGCTAATCCTTACAAAAAATCAACAACAAGAAAACAAGAAGTTACTTGGCCCAGTCCAATCAAGCTGTCTGTACTTAAAAAAAAAAAAAAACCACGACAGTGACGTCAACCAGTCGACGCTACATATCTCTACCCATCGCTTGAACTTTCGTGAGACCCTCGCCCCCTCCTTTCACTCATACTATGATCTGTAGTAATGCCTGGTCTCCATATAGCTACCACTAAGAAAGGTGACAGGAGTTTACGTATGTAATGTGACAAGCAATCATTGTGATTAGCTTATAAAACAAACTTTACGTCATAGATTTAATAAAGAAATTCGGAGACTCTCAGATCATGGATTCAATTTGGGGTTTTCTTCTTCGACCTTTGAAGAGGTAAGTTTTGATGTACTTATACAATAACAAAGTTTGAAGAAAATATCCTTTGTCCTAAACAATTAGAAAACACAGAATGCCTCGGCACTTTGTACATCAGTGGTAGTAGAATTAAGTTTAATGGAAGTCCAGAATGCCAATTTCTACTTGGTTGAAAGCAAAGATACATTTGATCCTTATGATTTATGATTTAAAACCAAAGTTTCCAAACAATATTAAGCTTCAAGACACTCTGTAGTAAGGAATTAGAAAACAAATATCCATTGGTGATTTTCTTATAGAGAGCCCTTACATATTATGATTGCGCATCACAGAATTACACTAAAAATTACTGACCTCTATAGACAGCTTCGTAGTCAAACAATAATGTCATACACAGCACACACTGTCTATACACACCATGCAATTTGAGTGAGATCAAGTTTAATGGGTCAGAGCATCCTCTGGTGATGAGCAATCAAGACAATTATCTTGCTTTCTGTCTCTATTTTCACGTGATTTGAAGCTCTATCCTTCACATCATCAGAGCTGGTATTATTTGATTTCCCCTTGGAAGACACATGATTCACTCACATAAGAAACAGAGTGCAACAAACACCAGTGTTGGTTAATAGCGGACTGCCACTGAACATCTGTTATGGGCATCTATCATTGGAGTCTCTAATTGAGTTAAACTTAGCCTAATTCTCACAGTTCAAACAAACTCATCACCAGTATAGAGATGGAGAAAACAGAGAATGAATACAAAAGGAATAATGTACACTAAACAACAACTACAACAATGTACACACATGCAGACACAGACGGCCCAATATACTGTATGAAGGGCACAAACTGTTTATTCTACATAAATCTGTAATGTGCCTGCTTTAACCTGTTCAATCCCACTACTACATTTCTGTAGTATGGTGGTGTATCTTTCCAAATTTTTATTACTACATGTATATGACTGTTATTGTTTGATAAGGAAGAGTGAAAATGATCTATAATTTGAGCCCTTTGCTGTTCATAAATAACTGCTTTTGTTAATTGCAGAAGTTTTAAAACCCTCCTAATATACCTCAATATACAACCAATACTTTAATTGATGACAAATTTCAGAAGATTAGATATCTTGTTGCTGTCTGAAATTGGCAAATCCCTGGAACTTTCTCTACAAGTTTTAGATCAACAGATTTAAAGAACTTGTCCAGTTCTATCTAATGTACCTTCAGCATAAAATAAGCAGTGAAATTCAGAGGTGCCAATTTAATGACTGGATAACATCTGAACAGATTAAGAGATGGTATAAAAGTAGCTTTACAGAATTTCATCATTACCTCCTTATATGGCCATGTGCTATCCACCCACCCAGTACACACAAACAGACAAACACACAGGCACACAAACACATGGCCTACTCGGTATTTGTGTTGTTGTAGGTTGGTGAATTTGTAAAGTTAACATTTAACATTACTGCTGGTATCACTTTCTGACGAATTTCTCACACTGAATTAAGCAGATGTTGATTTTGGTATAAAAAAAGAACAAACAAAAAATTTGACCTATCTACAAGATCTTATCTTGATGTGAAATAACAATAAGAAGCAACTAGCTGATACAAGCAAAACAATTCGATGCAAGAAAGTAAAGTGAAGAATAAGGACAGAAAAAAATAGGAATTACATAAAAACCATTCAGAGTTAATTTCATCACTCCCTTTGACATCCCCAGTCACTCAACTATATAAAAGGAACCAAATGCAAGTAACATAGATACATATCTATCAAAATATCAGAACCCCCCTTTATATTTCTTATCATACACATTCATGTACCTTCCCACTCCCATCAAATCATAGACTGGAAGAGCCACTATAAACGTAATTTCATAAAAGAGGGATTTATCTCAAACATTACATGAATTTGGTAAATGCACAAAATACAATTAGTAGTACACATCAGTAAAGTTTGAGAAAGATCAGACAATGCTTTCAACAGTTATGAATCTTTAATATTTCGGTTTAATCCACGTGCCATCATTGCTCACTAGGAAGAATGCAACATTTTGTGATGTCACAGTAAGGAGAATTGTTTATTTAGAGACAGCGACATGATAATAAGCTTAAAGGGTGTGTACAGTCCTGGTTGAAGTGAGGATTTATCTTTTAACGTTTTGCAAGATATTCAAAAACCACTCTATGAGATGTCAAAGAGCATGCAATTCTAAGGGGTATCAAAAGTTTATTTGATGAAAATCGGTTTTGAAATGGCTGAGATATCCAAAAACAAGGTGAAACAAAGAGATCCTAATAAAAGCGTGGCCTGTTGCCTTTTATCATTATCACTTCTTTGGATATCTCAGCCATTTGAAGACCAATTTTCATCAAATAAATGTTGAATCCTTCTCAAAATTACATGCTCTTTCATATTTCATAAGAGATTTCTCATTATCTCACTTAGGAATGCTATAAACTTGAATCCTCACCTCAACCAGGACTGTTCAGTCCCTTTAAGGACGGAATGAGCTTAATGACAGAATGGAAAATGTGCATGCACAGTGCTTCATAGTGCTTTATATCCCCTGCATTGCCTAGATATTCTGTGTATATGATAACAAAAGCAAACATTGGGGTTTTTCATCACATACACACACTAACTGCAATGGGCAAGCATTAATCCAGTTTTCCATTTATATCTGATTCTCCTGCATTTCTTGTCTACAGAAAGAATGTCAGAATTATTCGGTATCTCTAGTACGCCTTAGGTTAGAAAGATGACAGGTATGATTTGACAACAGATCATCCAAACAATGATGACAGTAGCAGACCACACCCTCTGTTACAGTCCAATCAGCATTCACCCCTGGCTTATGTCACAATTCAGGAATCGAAACAAGAGCTGTTGGGTATAATGACATCTTAACCCATTCATTACCTGTAGCAGGCTGCAAGTGTACAAAGCTAATAGCATCTATAGATGGTGGCCATGGATGGGTTCAAAAATTAAAATTGCCCTCATCCAAGGAATTAAGAAAAAAAAAAAAACCACACACACACACACACACACACACACACAGTCCTGCACAGTTTGTCTTTATAAATGTATACAGAAATATTTGTGCATTTTCAACTTTGCATGAATAGATGATACACCAATACTTCTCTACATATTTTCTTTTTGTCGAGGCTGATATCCAGTTAATGTAATCGATATTCTCAAAGTGAAAGTCACCTGTATTTGTCCTCCAAGTAGACAGGTATGCTCACATAATATATCAAACTATTTATCACCTTTCAACACAGTTTGTTACTTCAGTGAACTAATATGACTTTATTAACAGGCTTTAAGTAAAATGTGTCACACATGATGCTTGCATAATTTTTCAATTTATTAGTGTTCTTCAAGACAAAAAAGAAAAAAGAAAAAGAAAAAATGCAGGAATCCACTAAAATGAAATTAAGAAAAAAAGAGTTTGTCTAGAATAAAATCTGGGAGTTGATTGTTGGGTCTTGATGACTACCGACAAGCTGACACATTATGTAACATTAAGAGTTTAAGGTACATGATAATCTTCCCATGGAATAGCACCTGGTAATCAAAATTGAACTGCACACAAGAAACCCACTAAATCAGATAAAGAAATTGAAAAAGGAAAAGAAACCAATTTGGGTCACCTCCACTACATCAAGTTACATGTACATGGTTTGATCATAAGTTTTACACATGGTGTGTTTCCAGAATGATTTTTTTTCTCATTTTTTTTATGGGGGGGGGGGGTGGATGGAGAGGGGATGTTGAAGCAGAAGACTCCTCACAGGAACTGTTTTATTAGAAAAGAATGGGTTTAAGTCCTTAAACCAACTGTCACATAGTCAGTAATGTATGTCTGAATGGTGATGGGGGCTGTTTAGTCACAGATTTTCACTATAATATCTGAACTTCCCTTGACTTCATGATAAGTATGTATAGAACAGATATGTTTCACACGTACAACTTTTATAACATCCAAGGATCCATGCGAAATACCAACAGGATACATAAAAGGAAATCCCTGTTCATGCACGACTGAAACATTATGCAGTGCAGGAAATCTTCGTCGACACGGTAGCCTTCACTTCACCAGCCAACAGAGGGCTCCCTTCTTACCCTGCTGAAATGCAATGTGGATTCCTCCATTCCATGAGGAATTACAAACTAAATACAGCCCCATGAAGAGGTTGCCCTATGCTGCTATAAATGACTGCTTGCATAATGACCTGATCTACACAACAACACTTCCAATTGGCCCGAACTACAGTCACTAATTGCTGGTTTTCCAAAGAGTTGTCTAAAAAAAAAAAGGTAGACATGTGCAGTTTCATTATTGTTATAGCTCAAACACTTCTAAGGCAAGCAAAATAGAAACATGACCATTCAGAACAACACCACATAGGAAATAGTTTAGCGAAAATTCTTAGTCAGTTATGGGTTGTTATAACAGAACAAAGGACTCCTTAACTTTTTTTGTCATTCAATCAAGGGTCTAAGACAGGATTAAGAGTGGTGTATGACCCTATTTGCACCTCTTATCAGTCATAGATGATACAGAACAGGAGCAGAGCAAGGATAAGACAGGTGTCAGGCAGGTGCGTAATGACACAGATCTGTGTCTTTCTTTTGCACCCTTAGGCATCTTTGATGCTGGGAGAAAATGGGCTATTTAAGGGTTTACTTAAGTTTTGGGGCATTACAAAACATTTTCAGTGAGGATTCAGGCTGTATTCCTTCTGACTCAAATTTTGCACGTAAGTCACATGTTATATAATTAAACCAAAAAATAGAAAGAGTACTTGTTACAGGTGCTTCATGTGACACATTCAACAGAGACTCGAATTTAATTTTCCTTCTGTTTATTTCCTTCAGTTTCTAAATGTAAAGAGCAAACAACTGGCAACTTGTTGAAACATGTCTAAAGGTGGGGTCACATGCTTACACACTGGGATAGATACTCAAGAATGTAATTGTGGATCCTGTATTGTAAACTGCACTCCTTAAAGGACAAGTCCACCTTCATATGGATTGAGTGAATACATATGGATTGAGTGAATACAACAATATTAGTAGAACACATCAGTGAAAGTTTGGGGAAAATCTGACAATCTGTTCAGAAGTTATGAATTTTTTAGAGCATCTGCGCAATCACTGCTGAATGAGGAGACTACTACAGTGTATGATGTCACATGCGTATAACGGTATAAGGAAGATAAAAAAAGAATTTCACAAAACTTTGTTTTTTATTAATAAAGTGCACATTTCTTCGACTCGTTACTGACATATGTTAAGGGAAATATTATTCCCCTTGCCTTCTGAAAGAGAGAGTCAAGTGTTCTTTTGTTAGGCAAGAAAAGTGAGAATATGTTGAATTTCCTTTACACTTTCTTTATATTGTTGTACTCATGTGACATCACGAGCTATAGTAGTCTTCTCATCCAGCCATGACTGAGCAGAAACTTCAAAAATTCATAACTTTTGAACGGATTGTCCGATTTTCCTCAAACTCTCAGTGATGTGCTCTACTAATATTGCTGCATTCATTCAACCCACATGTCTATGAAGGTGAACTTGTCCTTTAAGATACAAGGCACAGTATTGCTTTTATTGTCTTTTTTTTTCCTCCTAAATAATTTGAGTATATAAAGTCAATCACTGACAAACGTACATCTCAATTCAAAGATATGCCAATGATCCTGTTCCTAATCTATGGGCAACGAGGGAAAGAGAATCTTAAGTCATCAATCTATGAATAACATGTAAGTTGTTATTGGGAACATACTGCTATTCCTACTGCGCAAATGCTTATAAAACCAAATTGCTGCTTCCATTCATTTTCCTGGTCAATATAAATGTATATTAATGTTGTGTTTTTCTTTGAGGTATATCGCTGCATTTAAAAAAAAAGGACGGGATGGCAAAGACCATGTAACTCATAAAAGGACCCAGAGGGGGGCGGCCCCGCCCCAGGCACGTGTCCCCCATTTTTTTTTTTTAAACAAAAGGAATAAAAAGAAAAAATGAAAGGGAGCTGGGCGCTCTTTTCAATTTTTGAAGAAACCATCTTTGTCAGCCGAATTGTAGTGGCAGCAGAAAATTGCACTGAAGCCTTTTTTTTTTGGGGGGGGGGGGGGGCTTGTCAGCTGATGAATCCTGGAAGTGGCATGAGGAACGGAAAAAATTGCGTGCTGAAGCGTTTTTTGTTTTGTTTTGTTTTTTTGTTTGGGTTTTTTTTTTGCTTGTCAGCCAACGAAACCCAGAAGCGGCGGCAGAAATATTTTTGCCAACCCTCCCCCCCCCCTTTTCGGAATTCCTGGATCCGCCCCCGTAACTTTACTATGTTCCATTTAGTGTTAACCCCTCTTAATCCAATCAAATATTATGTGCTTTGTTTGGAAATGAATGAATTACAGTGGTTGGTCTCTATATGTTTCACACAAAATCAGAAAATATGGTTCTCATTATTATGACCATACTACCTGGATTAATCATCAACCTGCGCTGACGTGTTTCAATAACAGGGTACTGGCACCAGGTCATAATCTGTTCACACAAATGTAAAAGAGTGTAAACGTTGTTGTCTTTTTATTTCTCTATAACTTTGAAGCATACTAATGCTCTTCTGGACTTAAACTCATTGTAACATGAATAGCTCACAATGCAAGTCAGACTGTCTAGGAATGATGGCAAGTTGTTGGAAGAGTACAAGGGTCAACATGTGTCTGATGGGAGCCGAGGAGGAAAGACCAGGGGCATTGTGGGTACTTGACGAGGGCGCCGTGACGCATGCCGGCATGGGCGGCATGAGGACGACTGTAGGATATGACTCAAGCGCGCTCTGCTATAGTTAACCACTGGGAGATGGCTGGATGGAAACGGGCTATACAGGAGTGCACGGCGACCAAACAAATCCAAGCAAATGATTTGAAAGGGAAGTGAAGAGAAGGTAAAGTGGAGGGAGGGGGTATAGATAAATAGACAGACAGACAGACAGACAGGACAGACAGAGTAAGAGGGCAGATATAGAGGAGAAGAGGCAGAAGGTAACAGGCAGAAAGATATATGAACGAGAGAAAGGAAGAGTGAGGCAGAAAAAAGAAGAATACAGGCAGAAGGTGAAATAAATATGTAGACTGAAAAAAAAAAAAAATTAACATAGAAAGAAAGGGCCAGGAGGAAGACGGATAGAATGTTGAATAGATCGACTGAAGGAAATAATGGAATACATGAAAACAAAAGAGACACAGACCGACAGAGTAAGGAGATGATGAAAATGAAGAAACTAATTTTAAAGGGGGATATCAGAAGGCAAAATGAGAAGAAGAAAACTGGAAGCATAAAGACACATAATACAAAGAACATGGGAGGAAGAGAGATCAGAGAAAGAGATACATGATTAACAAATTACAGAAAATGTGACATCATGAAAACTATTGATTCAGTAGATAGGATTTGATGGGGAGATCATGGTTGTGGGTTTCCTGCATCACCTGGGCAACCTATCTTCCAGGTAATCTTTTACCCTTTACTGACCAGCTTCTCCTGGTTATCAGTTAGTCAAGAATAAAATTGCATCATCAGTACAAACAATTTGATGCAGGATTAACCCCTGGATTAAAGAAGAAAAAGAAAAGATGTTGTTAGATCTCACGGTCTATGTAGCATCTAAAGTTAGAAAAGGAAATCTCATTCTTACTCATGCTGCCATGGTTACCTTACATAGAAAAAAAAAACCCCATAAAACAAATGTAACCAAAACTCACATGATGGAGGAATTTTCAGTTCTTCCCTAAATTCTGTGTCTGATATACTGGCAAAGAATATGTTTAGACAATATACAGCAGCAACATTGAAAACTACAAATAATGTAAAGACCAATACATGGAATTGGTGAACAGACTCTTAACCTGAGATTACCAATCACAGTAAGTTGAATTATTATCATGCGCTCAGAGTTTTTTATTACTTGGTTTCCATGTAGCATGCTCAATTGGAAAAAAAGAGAAAAGAAAAGAATAATGCATTGATTCCTGACTAAATAAAGGACACTCTGTTAAACTATAATGCCTAGTGACAGAACACTCCAATTTTAGCACAGCTCTTCAACCGGTCCTGGAAATAGCACCTAAATTAAGTGCCATTAATTTCAAGGAACTCCCCAATAATGATTATTTAGGCTTTTGAGCCCATTAATTGAGAGCTGTTCATGAACAAGGCAATTCTATTTTGGGTCGTCGAAAGACGACGTTATAATGTAAGTCAGAAGGAGGCAAGCTGAGAATCTTACAAGTATTCATGCCATAAAGTAGCACAAGATACATTGTGTTTGTTTTTTTTTTCAAAATGCAACACTTTCATTTTGTCCAAATGTTAAACTCATTCAGTATATCATATAAAAAGTACTATGCCAACACTATTACCAAAGCTACAGTATGAATCAATTACAATACGCAAACTTCATTACTTTAATTTATGTCTTTTTAACCCGTTGAGGAAGAGTCGCGAGTATACTCGGGCAAGCATCTATGGGAAATTCATGTTGTAGCAAAATCAAACTGTCCTCAACAGGTTAACAGAACCATAATATTTCAAGAGTATTGATATAGACTGTGATTATGTACCCTTTGCAAAACAGTATAATTTGCACACTTTATACACTATATTTTTCCAATATAGTACATCACATCTGATATATCTATGATCACTTGAAATTTCAAAAAAAATTGTTAAACAAACATAGTGAAACAAAAAAAAATGTGAAACAAACATAGTGAAACAAAAAAAACTTTGTGAAACAAACTTAGTGAAGCAAAAAAAATTTGTGAAACAAACACATTTTGTGAAACACAAATACAGACACAGTTGATCACAGCGGAAAGGGGGGTTGGTCTCACGAACACTTGGAAATCATCCGTTCCCAATATTTCCTGCAACGTACACTCTCTTTCATCTCCAATTAGTGAATACCTATGGAGAGCTTATGTGGGTTACCACCTGAATTCCAGGGCTAGCACATTTGAGAAGACTTTGCCCCTTTAGCTGTCACCATAGATTCAACAGAGATGACAGGTGGACGTGACAGGCTGCAGCCATTGTGAATGATTATGATACAGTGGTCCCCGCTTACTGAGGAGGGTCTTCTTCCATTTAAGCTGAGCTCCCACTTAAGTGATGGACTGGTAATAACCCATGTAAATCACACACAACATGACGAGCAGCATGTGGGCATCACTAAACCATACACAGTTGTTAAAAACAACCAATATCCACAGCAAACAAGTATAAACCCACCATGACACAGAGAACGAAAATGGCTGTATCTCCTACTACCCAACTGCAAATGTTATGGGGTTAATGTTAACTGCAACTGCTACGGGAAATTAAATCCTTGTGATTATTTCTGAAGATGTACTAATCATTTTTAGACATTAATAATGGGCAATGAAAGTGCTTCAGTCAAAATCTGTCCTGGAAAAGTGGTCTCTGGTTCTGACTAAACTGTGAAAACAGCACATAAAAAGTAACACTGAATTATTTTGTACTTAAAGGCATAATTTACCATTTGCAGATGAAACAGAATTCCAGCATTAGTGCTTTAAAATAGTTCTAAAATGTGAGTTAGGGATAGAAATAACCACTGTAAAAATTTGAATCCGTGTAATCGATGTTAAGCATTGTCAAATACACAAAATGTGAACAATAGTTATAATAAGAATGCTTCCAGACTAAACCGTCTACAGTTATGGTTTATTGAGAAAAATGCTAATATCTCCTCATATTTTAGTCTTTATTGCGAAAATTTTATATGGTAGGATGTTTTGTGATACAACAGATCTACACATATGTATCAAAGATGATATCTTGAAAATTTTTGAAATCACTGCTCCCAAAGGTAAACTGGACCTTTAATTAAGCAGGGTTCCTGTTAAAGAGGCTCCTGATTATCAAGGGAGCATTGCATTTGAAACTTCTTTCGGTGTCTTCAAAGTACAGATATCAGACTATCATGATTGTGAATGTCACAGTTGATCAATGTATATGAGGTAGAGGGAAGGGGGGGGGGGAGGAGGTATGGGAACCAATCTTGGCTAGCTACCAGCTTTGGTTGTATTTGTCATACTGGAAGATAATGATGCTGAAATGTGGCCAAAACAATACAGATCCAAGGCAGTGATATGCTGGTATAAAATCTCACAGTCATACACAAACACTTCAGACAGACACCCAAAAGATTTTTCAGGCCATAGATTTCTTGAAGGTACTCTTGAGATCATGATGAACATGCCAACAGCAATAAAAACATCAAAACAACACCAAATCTATAGAAGAAGAATAACTCTTTCAGGAGATATGAAAAACTCAAGATTGACTTTGTTGACCCATTAACTGAATGGTTAAAAGGTTAAATGCAATCCAAATATCCATTTTTTAAAAGAATTAGTACAATGTTATCAAGACTAGATATGAAAATAGCGCCACCATGTTGTACACATTGTCCCTTAAACAGTTTGTCATGTCATACTTGAACTTTTCCAAAACAGTTTAGAATCCTGCAATGTGCATTTACAATTGATAATTGCTCAATTCAACAACAACAACAAAACAAACACAAACATATAAACATGCACTGGGAATATTTTTATGCTAGTTTCAGCCTTTACATAGCACTTCCATCATTATATTTGAGCCTATAATATGGCAGACTAAACATTTATGACAGGTTAGAGTTGCAAACACTGCATATTGGCACTCTATACCAATAACATTAAATGAAACCAAAACCCAAAGAGCAATGTGAATTGAGTGAAAGCAGCAACATAGTAGAACACATGATCAGTGAAAGTTTGAGGAAAATCGGACAATCGATGCAAAAGTTATTAATTTTTGAAGTTCTGGTGTTGTAATGACTGGATAAGGAGACTACTAGACTTCACGATGTCATGTGTGGACAACAATATAAGAATAGAGAATTTCACAAAAATTCATTTTCATGAAAATTACACATTCCATTTTCATGAAAATTACACATTCCATCGACTTGATACTAACATAAAGGGTAGTAATCATTCCCCTTGCTTTCTGAAAACAGTTAGTGAAATGCTCTTTCATACGCTAGAGAAGTGAAATCATGTTGAATTTTCTTTATATTTTCTTTATATTGTAGTCCACATAATATGTCATAAACTCAAGTAGTCTTCTTATCCAGCAGTTTCAATACCAAAACTTTTAAAATTCCTGACTTTTGCATTGATTGTCAGATTTTCTTTAAGTTTTCACTGATAAGAGTGTAATCTCTGCGGACATGTAATATAGTATGAGACTGCTCTGTTCATGAGGCATAATTACTCAGTCCTATGTTTTATCCTCCCTTGGTCTCTTGATTAGAGAACTTCCGGTCAACACTCACCGACTGACCACAGCATGTATCACGGTCATATTAATATCCCGGTAGGGGATTACCGCTTGCCGTTCACTGACATGATACCCTGGGTCATCATGCTCCCTTATTGCGCTCATGCCAGGTCAAGAATTGGATGGAGCAGCAGCCTGTGCTACAACGTTTTTGAGGTTATCTACCTTTACATGTGTGAACACATGTGCATATTGGTATGGGGTGGGGTATGAGAATGGGGAAGAGTATTGTGGAGGTTCTATACTGTAAGTACAGTGAACCTTGCTTAAGTCAACCTCACACAAGTCGAATAATCACCTATAAAGTCAAAGGTCTTTTCAGGTCCTCTTCTCTTTACATTCTATTGCTTTGAATCCCTCGTAAGTCAAATTTTCTCTAAGTTGAAGCTATTTCTTCAGTCCAAATAGATTTGATTTAGGCAAGGTTGACTTTATTCACATGTAATTCAACTTGTCCACTGTGACCATTCACAGGAAATACAAAATATGGTCATTCCAGACAGGTTCAATGCAGTTAGCCATTATTTAATTTTTCCTTGCCTATTATATAAACTTGTACTACTAGATATATGTATACATATCTATCATATAGAGTCATATGTGTCTGCAAATCCAACAGCCCCTTCCAACAATCAGCAGTTGCCTCAGTTGAAGAAAAGTATTAATCAGCAAGGTGCTGCACACTGCTGGGTAGTTGCTGTGCACAATTGCCAGTCCATTCAGAAAAAAATAAATTGCTTAAATATGATAATTACATAATAAATATAATAATCACACACTATGGGATGGGTGGATATGGGAATGAAATGAGTACAAAAAGAATAATAACCTGCATTGTCAGAAATAGATTCATGATATAAGAAGATTTTGATCTGAAAATACCCACTAGGTGAGATGGAGGCGGTAGCCTTCTCACCTTCTCATCCTTAACGTGTTGAGGACAGTTTGATTTTGCTACAACATGCACTTCCCATAGACACCTGCCCGAGTATACTCGGGACTCGTCCTCAACGAGTTAAGGTGGTGCTGAAGATAGTTTCAGTGAGTTACCAATTTGATGCATGTTCAAGCTTCCTCACTTGGCAAACAAGAAAGGCACATTAACACATCAATGAGCCAAACCAACAATACAGCATATTAATGCCAAATGATAAAAAAAAAGTCAAACAAACAAACATTCACAAAAAGAAAATGTATGAGCGCAGATGAGCCTAGTCACAATGACTCTGTAAGAATTGTTCGGGAGCACTAGAAGATTAACCAGTTGAGTACGGACTGATTTTGCTACAACACGCATTTCCCATAGACACCTGCCCGAGTATACTCGAGACTCACCCTCAACGGGTTAAAGCCGGGAATTAAAATCATCTCAGCCCTCGACTGCCCCCTCTCCCCACCTGCCTTGTGAACTCATCCTATTTCCAAATTGATCACATCCTGCTGCTTAGCAAAGGGGGTAACAAAGTATGTAACCAACAAATAAAATGTACATTTAAATGATTGCTAAGTTTCATTTACACCATAATCCATTTTCTCCAGTACAACAGATGAAAATGTGTGCGTGCACCCATGGATGGACACTTCAACAAATCAAACTGCTCCCAAAGATTTGCTGCACTCTCTTTTCTTCTGAATCAATTAATTGGGATAAGATATATGTGGGATACTTTCAAAAGATGCTTACAAGAAGAAAGAAACAGACTGCCTGATGAATTCCATTTTGGCCAGGTGTCAAGCTGCGACAAGAATAGACCACCAGTCACTGATATAGTACTAAGTTTAGTATTTAAGTGCCAACAAACCAATGCCACTGTTGTTAAATCCCTGATTTTATGAACACATGTGCCTATTGACTTCAAACTTTTCTATAGACAGCAAGGTCTCATGTGTTCTTAAGTTATAGTAAGCCTTGAAAAAAAAAATACTATACAAAAATGTCTTCTACAAAGATATATGTATATTATTTTCACTCATTTTGCAGGGCACTGAAGTATCCAAAAGTGAAAAAATAGAAAATATGTGTAACATGAGAATGATTCTAATGATATGCGTAAGTTTGGGTGAAATACACCAGAGCAAATTGTGAACATCCATGACATCAATCAATGCATGTGGTGGTTGTGTATGCACATACTAGCGAGGATGCACTCGAGCATAAACAAAGCAATCATAACTATTATACCACTGGTCATTTAGCGTGAACAATGGCAGAGGTAGACTTCAGGTTGTCAACTACATTTCCCCCTCATTCGGTGCCTTAAAAAGACTCCCTTTACAATACAGCAAGTCACTCAATAAAATGCAAACAACCTTGGGGAATGTTTCCCAATTCAGTATTTGATGTAACCACGTCCCACGAAGGACTGACACCCTCCTGTTGCTATGGTGATCTAGCAGTTGTGTGTCCCTGACAAAACAATTGTTTTGTAATACATGCCAACTCTGGGTGGCATCTATCAAGTATTATTACAAAGAAAAAACAAACATTCTATGTAGTCATGATACTTGAAGGCTATAGCCTATAGGTATGTTTCGTAGGCATCACCAAAAAAAAAAAAAAAAAGAACTTCAACAACAACAAAACAAGCAAATCACTGCCATCAAAAACCAATCAACTGAGTAATCTTTCTTTTAAGTGATAAATCAAAGAAATCTAGCATTGGCTTTGATGTCCAATGAAAGTTGTCATGATGACATTCTGCAATGATGAAATATGTATGATATACAAGAAGGAGATGCAAAATGTGCACTTATGTGCCCTGTTGCATAAAACCCTTACCGCTGGACTTACCGTTCCTTTCTAGCGGTAAGTCTTCAAATTAGTGGTAAAGCTTATAATCCTTGATGCTGATTGGCTGTGACGCCTTATTTTGATGGTAGTTACCATTGAAATTCAACGGTAAGTTTTATGCAACGGGCCAATGGTTTTGTAGTCACAGCTATAGTATAGCCTTACAATCACATAAAAAAACAGGGATACATCCTAAATTATAATGCTTACTGTTTAGCAAAGAACAATAATCTGAGACATGGGATCACCCCTTGAGCATAATCATAAAAAGAACAATAATTTTGTTTGTTGATATACATGTATATTGATATGAGCATCAACAAAAAACATGTTTGGCATTTGAAATTGCCCTATACCAAACAATGTGGTCCCATTATATCACATTACGTTACATTTAGTCGGGTACCTAAGGGGGGGTCACCGTGCATCCCCCCCCGGGACTCCTCGAAACTTACATTTTCAGGATCCTCATGACATACCAAAACATAATCAAGATGTTAACAGGAGCGAAAAGTGGCTGTTCTAGGTGAAATTTAATGTATTCTATTGTTTTTCATAATTTCTTATGTATTTCTTTGTTTTTCAACTTTTTCAACTTTTGTTTTTTCTTTCTTTTTCTATTGGAAATTGTCACTGACCACTTTTCTACCATTCTTAGCACAAAACTAATCAATGAAAGTGATTAATTGTAAAAATAATCAGGTTTTCATGACTTTCATGACAGAGCACTGTTTTCCATAGGAAATGTACACAAAAGCACAAAATTGTACCCGTTTTGGGACAACATTCCGTGACAAAAATGGGCGTGACTTCGCAAAAGTATGTGGGGAAGTTGCAAATATGGTCTCAAAAGTTGCGTGAGACTTGAACAAAACAAAGTCAAGTAAGTTTTTAGGAGTTCTGGGGGGTGCACGGTGACCCCCTCCCCCCCTTAGGTACCCTACTATGTAGGCCCTACATGTAAGCACATATTATATATTACATACATACATAAGGACGGGGGGTGGGGGATCCGCCCCCCTCCCCTCGAAGTTTCGCGCTATAAATCTGTCGCGAGGCTTCTTGACTTTGTTTGGTCAAGTCTCGCACAACTTTTGAGACCAAATTTGCAACATCCGCGTATACTTTTGCGAAGTCACGCCCATTTTTGTAACGGAATGTCGTCCCAAAACGGGCACAATTTTGTGCTTTTGTGTACATTTCCTATGGAAAACAGTGCTCTGTCATGAAAGTCATGAAAACCTGATTATTTTTACAATTAATCACTTTCATTGATTAGTTTTGTGCTAATTATGGTAGAAAAGTGGTCAGTGACAATTTCCAATATAAAAACAAAGAAAAAACAAAAGTTGAAAAAGTTGAAAAACAAAGAAATACATAAGAAATTATGAAAAACAATAGAATACATTAAATTTCACCTAGAACAGCCACTTTTCGTTCCTGTTAACATCTTGATTATGTTTTAGTATGTCATGAGGATCCTGAAAATGTAAGTTTCGAGGAGTCCTGGGGGGGATGCACGGTGACCCCCCCTTAGGTACCCAAGTAATTGGAGTAAGAATTCAGGTCCCCCAAATTATGATCTACATATCTTTGTACACTTTATTTGTTCACCCATAATGAAAATTTGATAAAACAAAAAGGAAAAATGCTGATCCGGGCCCCATTTCATAGAAGATGTTAGGATAGCAACTCTTGCTGGAATGGCAACTTCCAATAGCAACAGCCAATCAGGAAGCTCGATTTTTGCCATTACCATGGCAATTGCGCTTCCAGCAAGAGTTGCTATCATATCAACTTTTTATGAAATGGGACCCTGGATGACTTTATAATGACGGGAGTCACCTGTATTATGATTTTTGACACACATCCTTCAATGATATTGATATGTACATCAATTGAAATATGAGACCACCCTATAGCATAATAGAATATCTAAAACAAACACAAAAATATCGTATAATGCTATCAATATTCAAAGGAAATTGTTGTACAATACTTGCCACTTAATTGGGCAGTGTCTGGCAGAGCATTTTTTACCCCATTAAGTGGAATGCCTAATTAACTGGGAAGCATATTGATTCACTTATAATGCAGATACCACATACTAATCACACATCTCTCTGCATCAGACCCACAGCATGGTACGTCACTTACAGCCACAGCTCATCTAAAGTCACACAACGACCTTAGTGTCTGCAGCATATTTTGCAAATAATCTGCATGCCGCTTGATGTCTCCGTGCATGAATTACTTGCACATTAAAGAAAACATCAGAAATCAGTATCCAATCAGTCAATAATGATATAGCAATACATACTGTACCTTTCTTCTGGGTAACCGTGGCATGGCTGATTATATCTTGAAGTGCTTCTTTCTTTGCAATCACACAAACCTTCAAAACTATTACATCCAACTGCAATTCACTGTATATTCCGTTAGAGGGATAATCACAGTTTAATGAAGAAAATTTGAGGTTTTGAGATGTTTTCACGGCGCAATAATAATGGAAGTTCTTTAAGTGAGCAATCTTCAAGATATCTGCAAATGAAGACCTCAGTTAGAACAAAAAGGGCAGTTCCATTGTAAAAGATGGAAACGGAAGTTCAAGTTTGGCACTGGGTTATTGAGAACTGGCCAATATCGTATTTTTATAATGTGTTATTTTTGAGCTGTTGCTTTTACGAGCGCAAATGACCATGAATGGATCCAAGAAGTGATCATCACACAGCCATGTTAAATCAGAGGGTATCCTTTTAGCTCACAACAATAGTTCAAAAATAAATAAAGCACAGTCTCTTGAAGGGCGAACCCTTAGAAAATTGCCTGTTTCGCGATAACTTCAGTCGCCCTATATACAACAAAGTTCACATTACTCTATGACAGGATTTCCAGAGCACTTTCCAACTTTCCCTATATCTGATGGAGAGCTGTCCCTAAACCAATTCTGTCCAGTCAAGTAGGGTTGGGGGGGGGGGGGGAGGCTGAGAGGAGGGGGTATTATCATGTGGACACTAAGAACACCTGTTCCAATGACTAACTGGGAGGCAGAAAGGCACTCATACTTAGGCCACTGGTTTTGCTTGATTTTGATACGGGGGGGGGGGGGGGGGGGGGTTAAGAGTATTAAGGACATGAAATGGACTTAATAATGGACTGATAAGAGTGATACTCCTCTTTTGCTTCAGTGACACCCTTAATCCCTTCCATACTAAATTCTGAAATGTCTATAGACTTAATATGCAGGCCACCAGGTTCCAGTAGGGAATGGACTATCCTGCTATTATTTGCCATTTCATTATTTGTCATAAAGGGAATGGGGACAAGGGAAAAAAAAAAAAACCTTTGCTCTTGACACAGCTCCAGCTCTTGTGAATACAAGAATCTGAATTTTGTTTGATTTTTTTTTTTTTTTTAAGAGAATGCTTTGATATTGATTATGGTGAACAAGAACTGTTCCTCTAGGGAGCTTCGGTAGAAATCTATATCATCATATAACATATTTTCAACATCTCAGTTCACAAGAATAATGCACTTTAAAAACCTTCATTCACAGCATGAATAAAATCAAATTACCATTTGTTATAAAATCGAAGAGCATTAACATGTTCTTTACTTTTGTTGCTGTTACTACAACCATTTTACACTTGAATCTGGAATAAATACCAATGCCTGACTTGATTTTTGGGGGTTTATTTCTGGTTTGATTGTTTGATTGATTGATTGATTGATTGATTGATTGATTGATTGATTGATTGATTGATTGATTGATTGATTGCTGATTGATTGATTTATGCATTTATTTATTTATTTACTTATTTATTTACTTACTTATTTATCTATTATTGGTGGGGGAGGAGTTTTAAATCTATAAATATTGCAATTACAATGATATGTATTGAAGCTAATCAAACACCTCAGTGAAATACATGAGAAATTAAGTGTGCAATCACTTGTGATTGTGTTTTTTTTTTAACTAATGATACTTACTCTCAAAGTATTGTGGCACACAGGTACACTGTATTTGATGCCAATTTGAGACACTGCCCAAGAAACTCCATATACCACTGGCATAGGATTATATTTCTCAAACTGAGTCAATTCTAGCATTGTTTTGTGTCATCTAGTGTATGTATGAATAGATTAGTAATAGTAGGAATAAGCTGTTCCATATACCTATTTGTACTACATATATGTTGATTTATGGAATTAAGTTTGCACACATATTTTTTGCCATGTGAGGCAAAAACCGGGGAAGCTTCTGCTTGGCTGTCAGGAACACCATCTGTTATAAAGGTATGTGTCCATTCTGAGTGCTGTACATGTAGTAAACCAATCTCTCATATGTAAGATAACAAGAGATTCACACATTCCTGTCAATAGATGGCACTATTCAAGTGTTGTCAGTTGTAGACTTTGAGAATGTTAACTCATGCAACCACTGATGTAGGTTTATCTTTCTCAAACTGAGTCAATCCTAGCAATGTTTTGTGCCATGTAATGTTAAAGGGAAGATAAACCCCAAGAGCAATGTGGATTGAGTGAAAGCAGCAACATTAGTAGAACACATCAGTGAAAGTTTGAAGAAAATTGGACAATCGATGCAAAAGTTAGGAATTTTTAAAATTTTGGTGTTGGAACCGCTGGATGAGGAGACTACTTGAGGTTATGACGTATGAGTGGACAACAATACCAAGAAAATATAAAGAAAATTCTACAAAAATCAATTTTCCATGAAAATTACAAATTCCATCAACTTGATATTGACATATGTTAAGGGTAGCAATTATTCCCCCTGCTTTCTGAAAGCGGTTGGTCCATTGCTGTTTCATAATTCTAGAAAAGTGAATTTTTGTTGAATTTCCTTTATATTTTCTTTGTATTGTTGTCCACTCATACGTCATATCCTCTAGTAGTCTCCTCATCCAGCGGTTCCACACCAAAACTTTAAAAATTCATAACTTTTGCATCGATTGTCCGATTTTCCTCAAACTTTCACTGATGTGTTCTACTAATGTTGCTGCTTTCACTCAATCCACATTGCTCTTGGGGTTTACCTTCCCTTTAAAGCATTTTTGCCAAGGAGAGAATATATTTTCTCTGATCTTCCTGTTCGTGTATCATTAAAAATTTGCTCTAGTTTCACTGCAATACCTTTCAGTGTTCATTTTCTTAACTACTCACTCTACCCTCAATTCCTCATTTTATATCATATCATTATCATTATTTCTATTATTATTATCATTATTATTATTATTATTATTATTATTATTATTATTATTATTATTATCATTATTATTGATGTTGTTGTTATTTTTGATACCTTCATCATCATTATTATGAATATTATAATTTTTTTTTACTCAACTAAATTCTCCTTTCCATGCTACACTCCTTACATCAAACAAAACAAACTAAATGTATTGTTAGTTCCATGATCATAAGAATATAACTGAAATGCCATGCTTGTATTTTGCATCTTCTATGATTTGCTACTGGATATACCAAAAGTGTTTAATTCACTGCAAATTTTTTGCTTGCTCTTTGCTGCACAATGAGTATGATATGACTTTAACCTGCTATTTCACAGCATTCTGAACTTAAGAATTACAAATGTGTAATCTATGTGTAATGAATACAATTGATAATGTATGAACACTCAGATTAAGATTTAATATTCATTATTGAAAATAAAGAAAGCACTCAGCACATATGATTCTAAATTTGCAATATCTGCAAAACTGTGATGTCACCCCTAGATTTAGTTCATTTCAAAATGGTCGCCGTCCTCTTTGTCACACAAACCGAGAAGCAGTGCAGACTGGCACATTATATGCATAAACGTGATAAAGCAGTGTATGCACATATGACTACAGAGGGCTCACTAGCGAAACTATCTCAATACACATTGAATGAGATCTCCATATGCATTGACAATCCGGCAAGTCTGTAGCACATTGAACTCAGTGCATACCATTGACAACTTCACTGTAATACAAATCAATGACAGTTTTGAGTATAGCCAGACTGTTATGGTTAACCAGGCTTTGATTGAAGAATTGCAAAGAATGCTAGGACTGAGTACAGAGCAATCAACTTGAAATGAACACTTCTTTCATACACAATGTGCTCAGATCAATAAAAAATTATGATATGATTGACATATCATTAAAAAATTATGATATGATTGAGATATCTTCCATTTTGTTTCATTTCATTTTATTTACAACAAGGTGTGCAAGATTTTTAACCAGGCAAACAAATGCAATTTTTACAATTAAGATTACAGGTACTGAATTGCCACCTGTTAAAGGGATGGGAGATAAGGACTCAGCCTTTAACTTTTTGTGAGACACTAATTAGAAATCAGTTTACGAAATGTTAAAGAGCATACGATCCACAGGGAATTCAAAGCTTGTATTTGATGAAAATCAATT
Source organism: Diadema setosum (assembly GCA_033980235.1). Taxonomy (NCBI): domain Eukaryota; kingdom Metazoa; phylum Echinodermata; class Echinoidea; order Diadematoida; family Diadematidae; genus Diadema; species Diadema setosum. The sequence continues at coordinate 8,300,542 of CM067060.1, read as the reverse complement.
TTGAAATGGCTGAGATATCCAAAAACAAAGTAAAATAAAGTGATCCTAATGAAAGGTTGGTAACACTTTTTTTTTTTATCACAATGTCTTGGATATCATATCTCAGCCATTTCAAAATTAATCTTTCATCAAATAAACTTTGAATTTCTTGTAGAATTATATGCTTTTGCATATTTCACAAGCAGTTTCTCATTATCTAAAAAAACAACAACCCACAAACAATCATCATAAAAAAACACTGGAAACATGAAGCCTCATCTCAATTGATACTGTACCATCCCTTTAAACTATCTTACAAGTTAGTTGATCACTACTGTACTACTGTTAGGAGGAGCCTGTTGAGGGATATTAACCCAGAATTACAGATCTTCAACAGATCTGTATACCAACCCTCTATAAATGTGAATTGAGAACAAGAATAGAGCTAAGAATAACTCTCCTAGCATTAACAAGTATGCTATACAAGCTGTACAATATTCCTTTCAATATTAATTTGACACTGTATAAGGAAATAGATTGCAAGACCTTGTCCATTGTAGAATATGGATTATTCTTTAATATGGTGGAATGGGGGGGGGGGTGTGGTAGAGAGGACGAAGGGTTGAGGGGATAGAAATATTTTGTGTACCCACAAACACCGAAGGTGACCTAGATCGCTTGCTCGCTTCCCACTTTGTCACGACAAGCGGATGACACCCCCTTGCGATGCGCAGATGGACATGCTATTTACCACTTTGCGTGCGATCAGTACTACGCCACTGATAACGGAGTGCCATGCCACAACCACCACTGACAGCAGCATCTCCGGTGCTCCTATGATGATGAGACGAGATTAGGCCCACCCCAGGATGCGGTCCAGACGCGCCTTGAATGTCAAAGAGGACCCGGGGTCAGGCAAGGCGGAAGGGAGAGGGAGATAGGTCAGCAATGATGGTTGAGACAGAAAGAGTGGGAGAAATGTAGTGTATGTGAGGGTGGGACAGGGAGGGAGGGAGACAGATAGGGCCCCTCAATGAAGCTGGTTGCTGCTTTCCTCCCCCCCCCTTTTTTTTTATTCTTTATGCATCCATGATGGAGTAAACCCCTTGTGTGCCACATTATCTGAGACTGCAACGTAGCCAAGCTTTGGGAAAACATTCTGTTTTTCAGATCCATGCAACTTTTTATAGATTTTTGTTACAGTGGTCATGCACTAAGTGAAAATGTTGAGAAAATGCCAATTAAGATTTGCTATGGTGTTAATTTTATGTCAAATCTAAGATTATTTTCTGTCAAATGACCAGTAGCTAATATATTGTCCAGGCATGACTTCTGCACACAAGAACAGTGACAGACACATAGAATTTTAGAAGCAAATGCTAATTAATGTTAATGTGAACACTTGAATTGAAGTGTATGGGCAAAAAAAAAAGGATTAATCAACGTCTTTACATCTTAGACATGAAATGACTGATGCAATCCAACTGCCATATATCAGTGTTAGCACCAGCATTATGTTGATGTAAATAGTATGCTTTATACGCTCACAATATACAAATATATCAAACACATACTTTCTACCATATATGTGATATCATTCCACAAACAATACACTGAGTGGCTTTCTTGTTTTCTTTGTTTTTCTGGCATTGTGTTGTAACAATTGAATCAGCTAAGAATGACATTGCTAAGTGGAGATGTTGAAAAATGTTTGACCTACAAGAATTACAGAAGGGCCTCTCATGTACATGTACTTCTCATTCTCCCCTCTCATTTTGACAATTTCATTCTTGGCAGAGTCTATGTCTAAACGTGAGTAATGCTGTTAAACAATGATCGGATGAAATGGAAGAGAGAGGCGTGAGAATCACACACCCTCTTTCATTGTGATTGGTTCATTTCAATTTCAATTTCAATTTATTTTCGTATTTCTCGATGGAAAATACATGGTATATAACAAAATATAATACAGAATGTCCAGCTTGGATATAACATGACAAAATAGGAATACAAAATAATACATAACGGTCGATGTGTCATTTTCAATCAAAGTAAAGGATGCGAAGAGAAATACGATGGAACCTACTAAAAAGCAAAGCTTGTTGAGTGTAGGTCCCAACAAAAGCCTAGTAAGGGGAACAGGATGAGGACCACGGGTACAATTAAGACCAAAAGTAAGGATAAATAAAAGAGAATGACTATTACTCGAGGCTCAGAAGATTCTTCTCACATGTATTTATGTGTGTGATAAAATGAGAACAAGTAACCACATGCTGCACACTATAGCAGTTGCTCTAAAAGCAATTTTGACACGGGAGTGATAATGACGTGAATACTTAAGTACTATATAATTTTAGGGTTTAAACATTCCGGCTTCCATAGACACGGGGAAAGATTTGAAAAATGGAGAACATGAGTCAATTGCAATTCCCTTATGTGATATACCAGCCAGCTGCAATGATGCATAAAAGAAAGGAAAGAAAGAAAGGAGGGGACACTATGCGACACGACCAAGTTCTTACTAGAAGTGGAAGGAAAAACACCGATGGGAAGGAATTTGAGAGAGCATGCAACTAAAATGTATATGCATGAGTCTGTTCACATGGCAACAACCGAGTAGTATAACAGAGCAGCCATCAGCATAATAAAAAGGAATTTTAGTGCACTTGTGTGTTGTAGCTATTCAATACATGCTGTCTGAGTTTACGCTTAAAGGATGATAATGACAGACAGCTTTTAACCTCTGTTGGGAGATCATTCCAATATTTAGGACCTGTATACATAATTGTGTTTTTAGCGAAAACTGTTCGAGTTCGTGGAAGGTGATAAGCGTCACTCTGGCGAGTTGGATAGTGGTGGACAGAATTGTTTCTTATGAACATCTGTAAGAAGACACCAGGAAGATCTTTTGAGGAAAATTTATACATAAAAAATACCTAAATTATAACCAAACAAATCTATCAGTTTTAAAATCTTATTTTTCTGAAATAAAGCGTTAGTGTGAGATAAATACCCAGCATGGTTAATAATTCTGATAGCTCGCTTTTGAAGAAGAAAAAGTGAATCCAGTAAATATTTAGATGCGTTACCCCACGCAAGAATTCCATAATTAAGATATGGGGAAATCATGGTTGAATATACAATCTGCAAAATATGGTTGGGCAAAAAATTTTTCAGTTTGTTTAGGATTCCTGTATTTCGTGACAAAATTTTGCTTAAAAAATTAAAGTGAGTTTTCCAGGAAAGGTCACTATCGATGTAAAGTCCTAAAAACTTTGTACTATCTACTCGGGTTAGGTTAATATCATTGATCTTAACATCATCAGGAATAACTTGCAAGGAATTGCTAAATAACATATAATGGGTTTTATCAACATTTAATGATAACTTGTTAGCGTAAATCCAGGACTGAACAGACTTCAATTCATTATTCATTATACTTACAAGGGTATTGGGATTGCGGTGAGACAGAAATAGATTTGTATCATCAGCGAAACAAATAAAAGAAAGAATCTGTGACGAATTTTGGAGATCGTTGATGTACAGGATGAATAAAAGTGGGCCAAGAAGAGAACCCTGGGGGACACCGCAAGAAGTTGACGTCATACCTGACTCATAGCCATTTATGTAAACAAATTGTTTTCTGTTTGTGAGTGGACATTCTTATTACTAAACTGGGTCCAATCACTGTAGAAACATGTTTTTTGTGGCTACAGAGAAATTATATGTGTGGATTATTATGTCTTTTTAAAGTAAATTGTTGTCTTTTGATGAATGAAAACACTCTGCAGGTGCATCAAGGAAGAATTTGCACAAGAAACAAAATCTTGGCTTCACATAAAATGTGTAAATCATGAGCAAAACCAAACAAGAAATTTGTGTGATATTGGACAACATTTGTTATGCGTGAATAAGCCAATAATGGTTGATTCACAATTTCTGTCGAAATTTGATCATTCTGTCATGCTAAATTGAGCTAAGCCTGATCAGGATATGTATGTGTAGGTCTCAAGAATTTAGAACCCACAAACATATATTGGTAAGATCATATTAGGTTAAGGATCTGCAATGACACAGTTTTACCACCTCTAATCAGAATAAGTCTGTAGATCAACAATTTCTGACTTGAAATAAGTGGTGAATGGATTTGATTACAGCTAACAAAGTTAGAAGTAAAGCAGGCTATTAAGGGGAATCCTTTTGTAACACAAGGAATACCTGCCACATAAAGTATTGTGAAACAGAGATACAGAATATATATTGGAAAGGGGGAAAAATAGCAGAAAACTATACATGACAAGCTTTATATTCAGAATAAAACCCCCAAACCATACGATGACAGGCATCAAGTGTATGCCCCTGTTGCAGACATGGCTTGAACCCTAGTCTAAGTTCATGTTTCCTGAATCAGGAATTCATGTGCTTAAATTTTTGGCCACATGATTTTATCAAAAACCCGATTGTGGCTCACTGACCTTAAGAAGCTATGACTTTATTCTCTCTCTCTCTCTCTCTCTCTCTCTCTCTCTCTCTATGTATCTATCTCCATCTACCTCTTACTCTTTCTTCTCTTTCACTCTCTATATGTTTCTCTCTTTTTTTTTCTTTTTTTTTTGTAACAGAATGCCCACCCACATGAAGTGTGCTGTAACCAATATCTCTCATTCTTATAATCCCAAAGTAATCTTTGGCTTTACTCAATGGCTTCACCCACAGATTATCTGTCTGCCGGTGTGGGTTACAGTGCCAAGAACCTGCGACACTTCATCCCCAGCTCACGTAAGCCAGTGGTCGGGAGACAACCTCGGTGTGAGATATATCATTCATCAGCATGACGTTACTCCTCAAAGAAGTAGCGCACATCTCAGCAAATATGTGAGATATATGCTATATCCTTCTTGCTGCTGCAACAAGTTAACAGCATCCTTTTAGTCCGGTATTTTATAGTTGCATCAAACATATCAGCTATCATGAACACAATGTTTTTATTGGATGTTGAAAAAGAGCCAAATGAAAACCAAGCTATTCTACTTGTCTTGAGACTTGAGTGTCAAGTTTCACATATCAAATTACGTATCATATTCTCAGTGAGGAACTTTCATGCATTTTGCACAATGCAATTTTAATGCAAAGTCATAAGCATCCAAATATTTTACTATATTTCGTACATATAAAATCATACTATTGTTGCTTACTGTAAAAGCTGTTATTTTCGTGTACAGACATTTTTGCAAATTAGGTCACAGATATTTTTGCAAAGATGTTGACACTGAGGCTATCTTAAGTGTACACCACTTTACTGTACATGGCAATATATTTGCTTTTTGTTAAATTTGTGGCCCAACTGTGATTTGCAAAATATTCACAAAAATCAAACCCTTCTGAAAATTACAGCTTTTACAGTATGTGCTAACAGTCAGCAAAATTATTCACATGCAAATTTCACCTTACAGGACTAAGAAACAATTTTAACAAAATTGAGCACTTCTTTTTTAATGTCATTTTTATGGCTTTTTGATGTGACTGTGAAGCCCCTTTGAATGGAATAATCACTATCAAAATGTTTTGAAAAACATTCCTACACCAGCTAATGAGAATAAAAAAAAAACAACAACTGACAATGTCAGGTAATTACTACATATTTACACACAAGGCTAAAGCTAAATATCCATAAGAGATTTTTGCTAAGAAGCACAGTAACATTTTGAAATGGAATCTAAAAATACTAAAGCTGGGTAAAGGTAATGAAGTACAGCAATACCTACAAAACCATTCTTGCAGACATTGTGCTTACTGTGGCAAAGGTAAAACATTAGATTCACTTTGCAGGGAGTTGATTTTTTTTCCCCACGAAGGACGATAACTGCTGTTAATCATGAACTCTGCCCCTGCAATGGCTTAATCTGTGTTTCAAACTTTTTTTTTGTCCTATTCTTTTTCTTCTTTTTTTTTCTCTGCAGCCTTTTTAGCTCTTCCCAACCTAACTTAACCCACCATATCAGATTTTGACAGCATTGTAACAATTTGATACAGGGGCTTAACTCTGCAGGCAGTGACGGAAATTGCAGAATTACAGAAATTGGCAACAATCTCAGACTTGTTGGGGGTAAAGGCAATCGCAGCATGAACAGTTGAGCAAAGAATTGCTATTTATAAACCTTTTGGAGAGATACAGTCAGATGCAATTGTCTGCAGTATGTGATATGTAACTTCTGATGACCGTCACATATACGCCCTTGCTATAACAATCACAACTCTATACAGATCCTGCCGTTTGGTAGGTTCTTAAGGGGAAAAAAACTGCTGTGAGAATCAGAAATTTATAGATCTCCCTGTAGGTTCTCAAAGAAACACGATAAGATAATGAATTACATTTTGTCTATAATTACTGACAATGTCAATGACTGTCTCCAATGTTACAATGCACTACTATCATTACTTTTAAAATTACAACCAATGGCAAGAATAAAGATGAAAATATCAACAATGATAGCAACTTAAATCATTCCCAGTGATATTAGCATTTGTAATGTCAGCTTTACAAATTGAATTATCAACTAGTGAATAATTTAACTCATTCAATCAACTGAATAATTCAACTACTGAAGCTTAATATCACATACTGATGATGTTGATGATGATAGTTTTATCATTAATACCATCAGTTATCATTATTGTTTTGCTAATAGCTATTGTTGTTGTATTACTCATTCATGATTGTATACAATGCCCCTGACAATGAATAGTGTGCAATTAGAAATCTACATTTATAGTAATGGGTTGCACAACTGTGAAATGACACATAGTTCTTGGCTCATAAAGCACCCTATCTACTTGAGCCGGCACTGTTGCTAATATTCTGCAAACCAATTTCTAACACTACGGATCTAGGATTAACCCCCACAGCCCCAAGTTATCAGCATACCATTGACAGTGGTATACCATAATTAGTAATAGCAGAGTTAATGGCCAGATGCCAGCTGACAGGTTTGTGGGAAAAATTCTCTCAACGCTTGATATTCCCCCACACCCATTCCTGGTTCTCCTTTTGCCAAAGGATGTAGAGATGCATTGTGGGTAAGAGGTCACGTGGCTGGAAGGATGTTCTTGGGATAGTGGCTTCGAACCTGCCTGTTGACACTTTCATACAAAATAGGCATACTCGGGCAAAATAAAGTACAGTGTATATCCTTTATCACACACATACAATCAAACAATTAAAAAAAAATATATTTATTTACAAATACACACATGCAGCAGTGCACACACACACACACACACATGATATAAATTTATAAGATAATGATAATAATATAATGATAATGATATAAAAATACACTATGTAACTTTCTTTTGTCTATCCTTTGTATTTGTCTAATTACTTGGAATGCAAATCCAGTAGCAGGTGTATCTTCTATGATCAAATCTTCTTCAGATTATTCTCTGGTTACTACATGTACATAGTAATTTTAAGTGCTGATCATAAAGAGAGCATGTCACTTTGTGAAGGTAAACATACATAGAGTCACACAAATAAATATAAGACAAACAATAAGATGGTTATTTCTCACAGTAATATTATGTCAAATGGACCAGGTCTTTTGAACCATTCTTTGACAAAAAGAATAAAATTAAAGACAAGTATATTTTTAAAAGAGAAGGCATAATCACATTTTTAGCATTTTGTCAATGAGTATTGAAAAGTCAGATTACTACCCATGTATGACACTTGCTTGTAAATTACGGCAAATTCTCTTTGAAATTAGGAACTTGTAAAGCAAGTAATGTGATGTCGCATTGCCATGATAATTTTTCTACTTATTCTTGAAAGTATATCAACAGAATACAGTAAGAACACATGTCCTAGCACAACTTAATGTAATAGCAACAAGGTACATAACTGAGAAGCTGTCATTCAAGACAAGATCAAGAATCTTGATTTGCAGGCAGAGCAATTATTCACAAGATTAAGGGACAAAAGGAGAATGTAATTTAATACCACACTTCTATCTGGGGGCACTGTGGCATAGTGGATAAGACTCCCGACTTCCGATCGGAGGACCCGAGTTCGAATCCCGCCCAGTGCTTACGTCCTTGGACAAGATGTTTTTACCCACTGTGTCCCTCTCGACCCAGGTGTATAAATGGGTACCTGGCAACGCTAGGGTAATAATGATAGCAGGGCCCTCTGGTAGAGCAGTGGCAACACTGAAGAGGCTACCCTGGGTAAATAAGACATTATTATATTATATTACTTTCAACTTTACCTTCTATAAAGCAATGTTCATGGTTTACAAGCAGAGCGAGTATGGGGGCCATTACAGGAGCATGTCTTGAAAGGGGCAATGAAGCATCCATTCTGACCAGCCAATTAAAAAAGAAAAAAAAAAAGGGAAAAATGCATGATCTCGCAAAAAGCTATTTGAAAAAAATGGAGCGCGGCTATTCTACAGATGAACGCAGTTTTCTAGCCTACAACAGCAGCTGTATGGTATTTGGCATTTTGTCTTTTTCATTCCTTTTCTTTCTTTTTTTTTGTGACTGATGATGAAGTCATTCCCAAGATAGCCGGAGTCAAGATTACCTGGGGACCGAGGCACTGTATGGTAGCATTAAACTCGTCCTCCGTCGATGACAAAGGATCAAAGTGAGGAACAACCTCGTACTGTACCTGGTAGAAGGGACAGGAGGGGGAGGGGTGTGTCCCAGAACAGAGTACCATTCAAGCATCAGTTATAATGTCATGTAACATAGCAAAACAGACAGATTACTATAGCCTTTAAAAGCATGTTTCTACATCAGTGTTACAGAAATGGATTAAGACAATCACTTTACCACAGCATCACGACTCATTTTCTTTACAGTGAACATAATATAAAAACCATCACTTTCATACACATTGACACCATATTGGCACTTTATTAGTTGCCAGTTAATAGTTAATAACATGGTGCCCACAGCAATCTTCAATAGCTTCTCACACTTGTTTTTGCAACATTTAATCACAATGCCACACAGTGGCAAATTAAACTTTTATAAAGAATCTTTTATAAAGAATGTTTATACTGGCCCTTTTCTCACCTTTTCACAAAAGTATACTGGTGCCACATTAATGTACGTGCAGCACAGTATATATGTAACAAACACTAAACCTACGCTTTTTCTACTTTATATCACTTGCACACAGATTTGGAAAATTCTGCTAGCAATTCTATGAAGTCATAAAATGTAGTGGATCATGAAAGCAAAAGAATAGAAATCAATTCAAACTATTAGTTTAAAATGTTAAATCCAGATATGTGCTAAAAAAAAATCATATTTGTTTGAAATGTACACATGTTCAACCTTATGAAAGGTGAGGCTGAACAAAAATTAATCACAATCCTATCACAAAGGATAATTTTGTACTTTGACTGATTTAAATATGGTAATATTATTTTTTTTATCAGTTATCAAGCATAACATTTTGTTTGCTCTGTCTGAAATGTACTATGTTTTGGTCTACTTTATGAAAACATGTTTTAAGCAGTGCAATAAATGTTTGGGCAATTTGCAAAGCATGTGCATTTAGACTGGATGAGAACACGGTTTATTGTTTATGTAAATAAGCTGCACACCGAAAACTGCATTTTTTTTTTAATTTCTGCATTTGAAAGTGAAAAAAATTGATACTCAAATCTGGACTGACAGACTGAACAGTATCAAATGAATTGAGAGTGTTGTCATCTTCATTCAAGACCTGTGGGCATGACTGTACTGCATGGATTAAAATGAGATCAGCATCACATTTCGTTTTCTAGCTCAGGTTTCTCTTCTTGCGAGAATGGGTCGGTGTGACTTTGAAAAGTAACACCAAAAGCTTAGATCTTTAAAGGTTGCACGGATTACTCGTCTACTGTCCTGTTTCAAATGTGAGATCATCTTTAAAGGTATTCAGCCGTAGCAAAATACCAATCATCACTCAGTTCTTTATTATACTGAATTTGAAAAAAAAAAATGCAAACAAAACTTCATGGAAGAAAATGAAATTCTAGGTTCAGTTGGGTTCAATTCTGGTTCCTGTCAAAAATGTCCTTGAAATTTGGTCAGGAACACCCAATTTCTCTCATTAATGTCTTCCAAATATTCAACATTTCATTTGTAAAAGTGGCTTATATATGGTTAATTTTAGATATCACTTTTATTTGGTTAGTTCTGTTTACAATGCTATATTTCTTCATGACACTAACCCACAGATTAAAATGCAAGACTCTTTAAAACTTGCCTGAAAGGGTACATTTACAATTTGAACAAGACAGGGTGAATCTTACGATTATATTCAAACCCAAGCATTCCATGCAATTTGAGAAAAATAGGCTTGAAAGTATGGGGAATCTATCCTGTCTGCATATGGCTGAAATCACCATGCTATTACATTCTATTAATCAAGTCTCTGCCACATGTAGTCACATGAAATTGCGTATTTACATTGAATTATATATAATGTTCATTTTTCACACTGATCCATCAATACACCTCAACTTAAATACCTCCTCATGGAAGTTACCACCAAAAAAAAAAAAGCATTCATGTTCCAATCTCATTATGAACAATGCAATGTAATGCTACACTTTGATGCCTTTGCCTTTAAATGTGTAAAGTGAGTACTTGATTAGACGGGTGGGTAGCTCAACATATCATATCATCATCTAATCTTCTCTGGGTGCAGAATACTTTACACATTACTCATCACATGGCTGGGCATGGGATATTGTAAGAACATACTCCTGAACATTACTTCAACCAAAGTGCCCTATATTTTATTACTGTGCTTTATGATAATAAGTTTTTGGCTTTGTTCTCAATACTGGTTTGACAAACATAGCAATGATCTAGTCACATGTAAACTTAATATGAGAAGATATCTTGTGATCAAGAGCTGATTTAATGAGTTGGTAATTACCTCTGGTCCAAGGCAACTAAGGGCAGAGTTGAAATCATCGTCACCCATGGAGATGTCAAAGGTCGGAGCCGGAATGTAGTCATCTTGAAAGATGTCCAGGACCACCGATTCATCAAGCTGGGCAGACATCTTCATTTGAGGAGGTTGAGGGAGTGAGAGAAACGGGGAGAAGAAACGAAGATCTTTAGACAAATATATCACTCTACAGAAAACTCAATATGAATTACTAAATGAATCATATGTACCACACATACAAATACTGCCATCAAGAATCACAATCACAGAAATGAGAAATAAACATGAACCCTTTAAGGAGAAAAGTTTGTGATTTCCAACTTTAGCGATGGTGTGCATTGCATTTCTGTACACAGGAGGCAATATTTATCAGTTCTTAGATTTGAAAAATTTTCTGTTTTCGTAACTGATGCTCATATTTTTTTTAAATTGTTCCCCCACACGCACACACACACACAAACTCTGACTTTCATAACAACATAACAATAGGCCTACTCAGCATGAAAAACTTTCACTTCAGACATACATCTTCTTTACCTAGCACTTACAGTGTATATAACCAAAAAATGTGGCATTCTGTCTAGTATGTGCGTCAGTAGGACCGATGTGTCGTAAAGCACCTGCTTTAGCAACTGTTGTTCGCTGATGTGCAGAACTCTGTTTCTACACAGTTGCGATCTGCTTTGATATAATTTTTCACTGAGGATATTGTTGCTTTTGTTTCTTCCCTTTCTTCCTCTCAGGCACCATGAGTAGGGGTGTTATAAGTGCACAATACAGCAAACAAAACTCTTCAGTATATCCCTGTAGAAAGTTGGTCATCTGTTTTGGGGAATCCACAGACTGCAAATTTCTCAGTATTGTTCCATTACAGATATCAGTGAAGATTTGGTTGAATGTTCATGCGATAAAATCTGCGTGACAAAGAATGGCAGCTATACAGCAAAACTGCCATAAAAATACAAGTGTAGCCCAAGCAGAGAGTAAGACATCCAACAAATCAAGAAATTATATATGGTACAAAGCATCCTCAACACTGATGTCTCCTTTGATGAGACTATTTACACACAATATACAAAATGATGGCACTATGTACAGACATGTTGAACACAATGTATTCAAAGTGCTTCTTTCGCACACTTTACCCCATCTACAGCTTTTGCTCAGTATTCAGACTCGATATCAATTTCAAAATAAGCTGTACCTGATTGGACACGCGAGGAAAACGTGCTGCGGGGTCTGCACTTCTAGATTTTGATGGCTTTATGAAGCAAGCATGATCTCTTTCGTTCAGAATGAGTAATGCCACATGAAACTGCAATACACATGCCACAAAGGCACTGGAGAAATAGGACACCCTCCTGCCCAATAAGCTAATTAAGTTGTCAAAGTCTTAAAGCTAAAAGCTCTCCCCTACAGGCCCTTTCATTCTCATAACACTTTCTTGGTTGATTCCATAAATTGATGCTACTGTATACTGTATACGCCATATATTTAGCGAGTCTAAATTTTCGTGAATCGGGACTTCCCAACGATTTCGCGAGTGGTTAAATTCGCGACGTGGAGTACTGTACTGAACAATGAAATGTATACGTGTGCGTCACATTCATATCGGGATCAGAGTCATTATTTTCGCGTGTCTTTAATTTCGTGAATAGCACCTGACTCACGAAATTTGTGAAAACAAAAACCTCGCGAAATATTCGGCGTACACAGTAAGTGGATATTTTTGCATTGTGGAAATTGTCACGCATTTCTATGATTAAAAACTAGCATGAAAACAACAGCCAGCACACAAATCTTTTGCTTGTTATATATAGCACTATTCTATTTTTTGATTCCGTGGAATTAAAAACACATAAAATTCATCTTATCCGGCCGAGCGTGAAAAATTCCTCACGCAAAAATATCCGCTTTTACACTATATTCGCACACACTAAATTTCAAATTATATATCAATCTCAATGATAAATGATATCTGTGTTCCATTTCCTTGTTTTAATTAGTTTTCACTTATATAGTGAGTGAACTTTATTCTTAAGTTTGGATATTTTCAGAAAGCCAAATAAAGGTTAGTCCATATGACTAGACTTAAAGGACAAGTTCACCTTCATAGACATGTGAATTGAGTTAATGCAGCAATATTAGTAGAACACATCACTGAGAGTTTGAGAAAAAATGGACAATCTGTTGAAAAGTTATGAAATTTTGAAGTTTCTGCTCAGTCACTACTGGATGAGAAGACTACTCCAGCTGATGATGTCACATGCGTACAACGATATAAAGAAAATATAAAGAAAATTCAAGATATTTTCACTTTTCTCACATAATAAGAGAATGCTTGTCTTCCCTCTTTCAGAAGGCAGGGGAAATAATATCACCCTTAACATACGTCAGTGACAAGTCGAGGAAATGTGCACTTTTTTCGAAAAGTAACATTTTGTGAAATTCTCTTTATATTTTCCTTATACTGTTGTACGCATGTGACATCATCAGCTGTAGTAGTCTTCTCATCCAGCAGTTACTGAGCAGACACTTCAAAAATTCATAACTTTTCAACGGATTGTCCGATTTTCCTTAAACTCTCACTGATGTGTTCTACTAATATTGCTGCATTCACTCAATCCACATGAATATGAAGGTGGACTTGTCCTTAAATATCAAGTTGGCAATGAAATGTAGATCCATGCTGAAGATTTTTTACTTCAAATGCACTGGGTGCAATATGTGGCAATGTATATAAGGTGGGTCACAGAGAATAATGCAACTTAATATGTTAAGATCTGACATAGATAACCCATCAAAATGTACAGGAATTCATTTCTGTAATTGAGAATTCTGCTAAATGTCCACTAGTAATTCACACACACACACACACACACACACATACATAATTATATACACATAGCTGATAGTCATCAATATTGATATATAATTGATATCATTAATATTAAAGCATCATAGATTGTCAAGACACACAATGACAAAAAATTCAACCTCACTTAAAAAAAAAATTAAATCATGAAAGTTTTGCAGTATGGACTTACTGGAGAAAACTCCCTTCGGTCAATCAATGACGAGTGAATAACCATTGTTCAAGTCTGAACACTGACCAGGTCCTTGGACGAAAGTAAAACTCCTGCACTTCCAAAATGGTCTAGACATGTACTGAGGAGGTCAAAACACTTTGCTCATTTGGAAAGAAAGAAAAGTTGCAACAGCCTAGCCACTTGCTTGGCTTCCTGTGACATCAGTTCTTCTTTGGCTCAAATCCATTCTTAAAACTGTTGTATTGATAATAAAAAAAAGGGTTTGCTATAGTCTCAAACTGAGTCACATGACTTTTCCTGAAACATTACAATGCTCAAATCTAAACAATGTTATTCTGATATAATGCCCAATCCTTCTTAGTCGAGGCTTCCTCAACTTCTCTTTTTGTCTTTGTAGGTGTTACTTTAAAGGCATTATTTACCATTTGCAGATGAAACAAAATCCCCAGCTTTAGTGCTTCAAAATAGTTCTAAAAAGTGATTTAAGGATAGAAACAGCCAATGCAAAATTGTTAATCAGTATAATCAATGTAAAGTACAATGTATTGTAAAACATACAAAATGTGAACAATAGTTACCATAAAACTGTTTCTAGATTAAACCATCTACAGTTCTGATTTATTGAGAAAAATAGTGATAAAGATATCTCCTTATATTCTAGGCTTTATTGTGAAAGTTTTATATGGTAGGATGTTTTGTAATGCAACTGACCTACACTTACAGTTTATGCATCAAATGTGACTCGAACATTTTTTTTTTTTAATCACTGCCCCCAATGGTAAGCAATACCTTTAAATACTGTGATAGCTTCACAATTCTTTGATCCAATATCAAACAATCTGAATCAATGTTTTTGTTTACTTCACTCTGAAAGGTCCTCCTTTGTCAACATTTACTGAAACCCTATTGTTTGAATGGAAATTATATCATTTATTTGAATGCCAGGAACTACAAAAGCATGGTGAACAGGATTTCCTATCAATGTGTGCTGATGGCATTTGTGTACAATTGTAAATTTCACTTTGGAAAATGTCAAACTTAAACCTACAATTCTTTACATTCAAGAACATCTCTCATTCAAGCCTACATATCTCAGGAAATGTGACATGAGAAAAAAAAAATCTGACTGTTTAATTTTTATATGATTACGAATTTACTTTCTGAACAGCAGAAAAAAAATGAAAAGAAATAAATTTGGTATGTCATCCAGCTACAAAAATAAATTTGTTGTTTGGGGGTTGAATCAGGATTTTATAAAATGTGATTACTTTTGTACCAACATTTTGTCAGAAACAATTGGGTTCACTGTCATCAATGTGCCAGGGTGATTTTTGGTCTCCATGGAAACTTAACAATACATTTGTGAATTATTTTTATCCCTGTGATATAAGTCATCACACATCCGACCAAGCGCTTGCTCGATGACTAAGACGTGCCAATTTTTCCTTGCTATTCCTACATGACATCAGGATGACAGTTGTTAAGTTTTCATGCCACACGGCCTTGTCCGTACATCTACAGTACACTAAATATTACGTAAAACTGCAAACAGTAAGGGATTCCTTTCAGACTGAACGAAGCCACAAATGACACGATTGGAAGAGAATCTGTACAAAACTCTGGGTAAATGCTGTCGTTCAGGTCGTCATTGTGCCGTGACAATTATATGGCTGTCCTCAAGTCAGAGTTTCCATTAGTAATTAATCTGCTTATCTTTGTAAGGCTGGTGCCTGTTCATCAATCTTAGAATATCATTTCTGGTTGGTCCAGGGAAACAAACAAACAAGCAAACAAACAAACTGTACAGCAAAGGGTATTATCATCTATATAGGAAGTTTGAGCCGCGCATTAAAAATGCGTATTGTTGTCCGCGCAATTTTTACCATTCAATATCAGAGCATATTGAACGAAACGCATAGGCCAACGTATTAATTCCCCATAGGCTACTGTTGTTACTGGCCGTTCAAGATCACACCATATTCTCGTCTGTTGCGCAAGCGCTTGCTGAGTGCGCAAACATTTGCTACTAGTGCGTGTCATTTTGTTACAATTCACAAGCGTGCAAACAGCTTGCACCACGCAGTTTTAGGGGCCTCCCCTTTTCAGCACTGGGATGTGACTGCCGGTCCGAGTTACTGAGTAACTTCAAAGATGAGTAGAAGCCCGGTATTATTCTGCAGTTTATGCTTGCTCTACTTGATTGTAGACAATAATGATTATATTGGATGGCATTAATTCATGGAATACCAGGGAATATTGCACTCATCTTCGATTCGTGCAATATTGGCCCTAACTCGTGCAATATTCCCTGGTATCCCATTCATAGCCATCCAATATGATATAAATATTATGTAAGCATCCAAAGGGAAGACAACTTTCATGAATGTACGCTAGTTCAAATAAGAAACTTAGTTCACTTAACCAGCAACTCCATTTTTAACCCGTTGAGGATGAGTCCTGAGTATACTCGGGCAAGCGTCTATGGGTAATGCGTGTTGTAGCAAAATCAAACCATCTTCAACAGGTTAAAAAAATTTACCACTGGTATAGCCTCATTGTCTAGAAGCCAGTCCACAAGTCCACACAAAACATACAAACAAACAAATAAACAAAAAGTGTCTCCTAACTTTCAAGCATGCACATTATTTCTCTAATTTCACAGAGTAGAACCTGCACTTTAATTCAATCTTCATATGAAGAAAAATAAGGTATACAACACCATTTATTAAGCATTTATCTTGTCAGCTCTTCTTTGTCTGTTCAACTTTATTGAATGATCGAAATAAAGCACTTATTTTATCTAAAATTTTTGGAACAATTTTTGCTGGATACTAACTTTGTGCATTCATCTTCAGAGCATATTGGTGCTTGCAAAAATCCTACTTTACTCTTCCTTCTATCCCAATCACAAAAGACAGGTCAAACACAATATACCTTTAAAATGTAATATATTTCACTTTTATCCTAAGGACATAATAAGAATGCTATGTAGACCAGTGGAAGAGGACAATATCAATTGATTCGTTTTTAAGTTTAGCTGCTAAAGTATGCAGTATATTTGACCATTCAAAATGCTGTAATGATGTGCTTTGATTTAAAAAAAAAAAGAAGAGAAAGGTTCCAAATTTCAAAACCTTTTTTGCCTCTTGAATTTGTCCTGGAGATAATGCAAATAACAATTTTTATTTCCAAGCCAGATCACCTAATTTTGTAAATTTCTTGACAGCAATTCAACTTCAACAGGACAGGTCACTTATGTGTAACAGGGTCAAGGGATTAGGAGAACACCCTGCTATTTTTATTC
This sequence comes from Diadema setosum, assembly GCA_033980235.1. Lineage (NCBI taxonomy): Eukaryota > Metazoa > Echinodermata > Echinoidea > Diadematoida > Diadematidae > Diadema > Diadema setosum. Next base: position 8,283,252 of record CM067060.1, on the reverse strand, counting down.
ATTTACTTCTTCTTTTAAAGGAAAATGTCAGTGCTGACTAGGGAAGGAATGCATAAATCCATGCTACAAATGTTGTCCACCAAGGCCACTGTCATCTCCAATGGGAAGTATTTGCAACGAGGCAAAACTTGCCCAATAGGATGCAGAGATTGAGAAGGGGGGCGGGGGGGGGGGGGGGGGGAGAAAGAGTGAGGGAAGGGGGTAAGTTCAAAGAACATCTACATACAAAATTAGCTGCTGCCAATTTCACAGTGTGATTCATTATGATTTGATTATTTGCCAGCATTTACTAAGTGGGCTCTCATTTTCATTCATTGAGTACTTGGCACAGCTTTGCCAACTTTTTTTAAAAATAGATTTGCACATAAAACTGAGATTTTGTGCGTTCATTTCAAACAGAACAGTGATTCATCTGCAATTTTGTAGAGCAAAATTCTACTCCATATTCTGCAACTTTTGAACTATCATATCTAATGACTGTAATACTATAATGGCAAAATGTATATATTGACAATTAGTAATAATATATCATGCCTGATAATAACACTGTGGCAGTTAATAAAGTTCAGCATCGTACTAAGTTCTTTAGGCATCTTTTTTTACTCTGAAGAGAATAAGCAATTTTGTCGGACAAATTCTACTCCCCATATTCTTGTATTGAACAACTGTAACATTATCTACTAATATTCCAGTAAATTGCATATATATGGTGATAATTACAGTAATGATGATTATAATGATGATAATAATAATTATGATAACAATAATTATAACAATGATGATGATAATGATAATATCAATACATGTAATAATAATAATGATAATAATAATAATAATAATAATAATAATAATAACTAGAATTATCACTGAAGGTGATTAATACCCCTGCCCCTAGTGTTGCTTTATAGTATGTGATGTAATGAGGGCAATGACGTTAATACCAAGTTTGTGCATTTGTCGAATTGGAAACAGAATAATTTTAGTTTACTGTACAATTACAGAGTTGACACTGAGTATAAAACTTACAGCAAATGGAAACATGCTTTCCCCCAGCATCACTACACGTAAAGACCATCATACACACCAAATTTGACCTTCACAGCTTGAATGGTTTATTTTGATACAAAAATGAGTAGTTACCATGGCAACACATTTTCCTTAAACTAACACATTGGTGTCTTGCAAAACTACACTTCTAGATCATGATACATACTAAATTTGACTTTAATTGCTTGAATGAAGGAAAAGTTATTCGATCTGCAAGGTTTTGGTAAAATTGTGGTTACCATGGCAACTGTTTGTGTGACAAACAAAAAATTATGTGTTCCACATCTATACCTCAGGGCCATAATGCCTACCAAATTTGGTGGTAATTGCTTGAAAACTGTGGAAGAAGTTCACTCCACAGGATTTAAAAAACAAACAAAAAAATGCAGTTACCATGGCAACGCATTGTCCGATACAAATACAAAGGACATTTTGCAAAAATACACTTTAAGAGCATCATACGCACCAGATTTAACCTTCATAGATTAAATGGTTCAATTTGATACAAAAATGAGTGGTTACCATGGCAACACATTTTTCTTATATTAACACATTGGTGTCTTGCATAACTACACCTCCCGATCATCATACATACTAAATTTGACCTTAATTGCTTGAATGATGTGGAAGTTATTCAATCCACAAGGTTTTGGTAAAATTATGGTTACCATGGCAACACTTTGTCCAACAAACACAAAAATAATGTGTTCCACATCTATGCCTCAAGGCCATAATGCCTACCATGTTTAATTTCAATTGCTTCAAAACTGTGGAAGTTGTTCACTCAATATTTCGAAGAAAACATGCAGTTACCATGGCAACGCTTTGTCAAGTACAAACACAACGAGTGTCTTGCATAACTACGCTTATAGATCATCATAGATAACAATTTTGAAATTGATTGCTTAAATACTATGGAAGTTATTCAATCCACAAGGTTTTGGTAAAATTATGGTTACCATGGCAACGCATTGTCCGACAAACACAAAAAAACATGTCTTGCACATCTATACCTCAATATCATCATTTACCCTAAGTTTCATTTAAATTGCTTCAAAACTGTAGGAGTTTGCGACGCAAGATTTTGCAACAGACCGACCGGCAGACAGCCCGCCCGCCCAACATTGCGGTGATTCCTATATAACCCCTTCACACTATGTGTGGCGGGGGTATAATAATAATAATAATAATGATAATAACAATAATAAGTAAGCTGTAATAATATCTCTTCCATCAAATCATGTAAGTTTCAGTACTGTAACATGTACACTATACTTGATTGAAGATATTTCAAGTCCTCATGTCACAAGCTGGGACTGATTATCAATGCTGTATTGCTCTCAACTGGAGTGGGAAGACCTTTTTTTCTGCCTCATGAGAAAAAAATTATAAAGCAACCATGCTGTGAAAATATCCATAGAGTAGGAAACAAATTGCTCACACACACACACACACAAAGATCCTGTGTGGTTAGCTTCATATCTTGTGCCAATGTCTCAATTCAAATCAAAATGAATATAAACTAGACTCGGAATTTGTCAAGACTGACAAATTAGGTGATCCGATCTGTTCGTAAATCAACGATTTGAGTCTCCTGATCCCAATAGGCATGACCATACCGGTTTCATCTGTGTTTAGTGGACATTGGCCGTGTGATGTTTGGATTCTCATTTAGAAAAGGGAGTCAGACCTGCCATCTATGGTACACAATTCTGTATACACTAACGAAGATACAGAATGAAGTATATTTGACCTTTGACTCCACTTTGCACAGACAAGATGGCATCTGAGCAAAAAGTGGTTATTTTGTGAAATGATCCTTGTAACATGGTCTTTACGTGTGCAAAATATGGGAAAGATAGGATATGTATTCACCAAGATACAGGATGATACATTTATGACCTTTGACCCAAATTTACATACCCAAGATGACGTCTGATCAAGTAGTTGTAATTGTATGAAATAATGTACGTGACATGAACTAAACATGTGCAAAATATGGGGGTGATAAGGCCTGTTTTTCTTGAGTTATTGTAAAGAAAGTTGCAGAAAGAAAGAAATATCTCAATACATCGAAGATCAGCTTTAATTTCAACCAAGTTTTTGGACGTGATCCCGACATCGTATGAAAAATAAAGGACACACTTTCGATAGCCCAAAGTCTCAGCTACAACATATTAAAATCTGGGAGAAATTCACCGAAGCATAAGTGAGCTAGTGCTCGATAAAGACAATCATGTCAATTTTCACATCTACAAAAATTCCCTCCCATAGAGATAACACGTCATAACGAAGATAAAGAAAGAAGTACATATGACCTTTGACCCCACTTTGCACAGCCAAGATGGCATCTGAGCAAAAAGTGGTTATTTTGTGAAATGATCCTTGTAACATGGTCGTTACGTGTGCAAAATATGAACAAGATTGGACATGTATTCACCAAGATACAAGATGATACATTTATGACCTTTGACCCTAATTTACATACCCAAGATGACGTCTGATCAAGTAGTTGTTATTTTATGAAATAATGTACGTGACATGAACTAAACATGTGCAAAATATTGGGCTGATAGAGCTTGTTTTTCTTGAGTTATTGTAAAGAAAGTTGCAAAAAGAAAGGAATATCTCAATACATCGAAGATAAGCTTTAATTTCAACCAAGTTTTTGGACATGATCCCGACACCGTATGAAAAAACGAAAGGCACATTTACGATAGCGCAAAGTCTCAGCTACAACATATCAAAATCTGGGAGAAATTTACCGAAGCATTAGTGAGCTAGTGCTCGAAAAAGACAGTCATGTCAATTTTCATTTCCAGAAAAACTGCACTCCCATAGAGATAACACGTAAACTCGTCAAATTTGACATGATTACTTTAAATCCATTTTTACGAGGTGATACCGTCATCCAATCAAAATGTTGTTATTACATGAATGAAAGAGTATTTAATAAGCTACAACATACTGAAATCTGGGTGAAAATTGGCAAAGGATAAGAGAGATACGCTCGAGTGAACTTGAAATTTGATGACGTCATTTTGAAAATTTACTTTTTTAATTGTATTAAGAAATTTGATATCTTTTAATTATTTTTCCAGCATCGCCAACCCATGAATTGACATGTACAACTCATCAGCTTTCAGAATATGTCAAGAAAATGGGGGGTCACCGTCCATCCTGACGAGTAAAATCGGATTCAAAATTGGCGGTTTTTTGGCATTGTTGGACTGTATATCGCCATTGACGCGCGCGCGGAATTTCAACTTTGACGGGTCCGTATGACGTCATATTGAGTCGGATTGACTTGAAACTTGGCAGAAATATTCCTTGACATTTCAGGCATCCAATCCAAGTGAAAAAATGGTAAATTTCCATTGCATATGAGCTGTGCGTGCGTATATGTGCGCGCGCGTACGCGTCCGTCCAATTTTTTCAATTTTTCAAAAAATGCTCCAAATGATCTGAAACGTGTCCAAAAAAAATTTGAGCTCGATTTGAGCATACAAATATTTCAACGCGCGCGTACGCGCGCGTTTTAAGAGAAAATATGAATTTTGAGAATATGAGTAGAATGCGCATAACTTGAAATATATGTGACATAAATTTCATTGAGAAACTCTATTCCATTAATGAGATATGATTGAGAATGTGTTTTCATATAATGACGTCATAGTGACGTCACGGTCGACCAATCACAATGATACAGAAAATTTGTCGTCTTTGGGACATGATACATATATGGTATGAGTTTGAAGTTGACACTGTGAGTACTTTCTGAGTAAGTAGATACACAACTTTTGTCCAGAAATAAAGAAAGAAGAAGAAGAAGAAGAACAAAGAATCCGTACAGATACAGAAGGTGATCCGAGAGGATACTCGGATCACCTAATGAGTATATATTCCTTCAGCCATAAATATCATGATACGTTGACAGGATAACGGCTGATTGCTCTCCACTCTTGTAGAAACTGCCCTATAGCTTATAACACGTATCGCCCGGGCCTCTGCGATGTGACTGACAAATGAGACGCATCATATCCCACACTTCATCTCTCTTCATTACCGGCTGATACTCTCACAAATTACCTCACCAGTCATTTTGGCAACAGGGCTGATATAACGGCAGACGGGCGTGTCCGGCGGAACACAATACACGCTCACGCGATCACAAAACGACATGGGCCACGGGGCAAGGGGGGGAAAAGATTCTGATTATATGCCCTATTAGGTCACTGCTAGAGAAAAAAAAAAAATCCAAACAGTCAATGTCAAGGGAACTTGTCCACATTGGGAAGAGTTTCATTGTTACTCATTCCTGGGTAATTGTTTTAGGGACATGTTACTTCCACTGTCAAAATTACAAACTTTTGGAAAATTATATTGAGAAAGCAAGGTTTCCTCAACAAATCCATTGCACATAATCATGAGAATCTTGTGAGTCTTAAATAAAGCTTTAAAGAATTTCAATATCCCAAATGAGCATTTTCTTTTTTCAGTGGTTCATGAATTTTATCAGAATATTAAAATCATTCAAGGAAAGTACTACACACTAAAGAATACAATGGTTTTGAATAACAGTATTGCAAACAACCCTCAGTAATCAATTTCTTCAAATAGCAAAGGGCAAGAAATTAAATTTTGACAATGGCCCAAATTGCTTGCTTAATAGACATAACCATGCAAAATCATTGCATTAGGGATATATGTACAGTTGAACCTCTCGTATCCGGACAAGTCGGGATCGGGGCTCATCCGGATAAGGGATTTGGCCGGACACAGGAGACTCAATGCTTTATACATGTACATATACATACACAATCATGTACTGATCCGAAGCCCATTGTAGTACCACATGTAGTAATGTGTATACTGCAACCTTTTCATTGTTACACTCAGTAACAGACCCCAAAATAGAGGTGTATGTTAATGTTGGAAGTAATATGTAATTCATGTGTGTTTGTGTAGGAGTTCTCAAGGAGTTGGGAATCCCCCTTCCCCCCCCCCCCCCCCCCCCCCCCGTAATTATAAAAAAAAAAAAAAAAAATCACGGCGAGATTGCGTCCGTATAATAGAGAGATCCGGATAAAGGGAGGCCGGATAAGAGAGGTTCAACCATATTAACTTTTTGATAAGCCATTCAATATATTATTTGGTCATTTGTACACTCCAACCCTCCAGTACACCAGTACAGTCAAACCTGTCTTAATGGCTACCTGTTGATAACAGTCACCTGTCCTATGCTGCTACTGGAAAATCCCCCTAAGAACAATTCTGTGATCACCACTGCTGCATTCTCCCGCCATTCAGACACACTAATGAACTCGTGAAAAGCTTCCTTACTGTATGAATACATACTGTAGTGTGCAATGAATTAATCAATAATGACATTGTTATGCACAAAACATGTGCATACGTATACACAAATAATACTTGTGGATGTATGAAACGATGATATTGTTCGGTTGAGTAAGATAAGGGTGTAAAGGTTCACATACCCTATAGCATTAGTCACACCTTAAAGCCCTTATCTTTCTCAACCTATGATAAACTGAACATGTACATGTATGCCTGACTTTGCTTCTCTGTCCAAAGGGTAATCCACCTGTGGAGATGATCAGGGGGCATTTCATATGGAAATCATTTGCCATTGTGACATATCTTGCCTATGACTAACATTTCATTGACATCGGTGGCAAACTGTCACTGGGGACAAATTTATGTTTCATCAAACGTGTGAAAACTTGTCATCATAAAAACATAATTGGAAGACTGCGGAAAAGCCTAATCTCATACATGTCATAGGAGGACTTGTCTTTTCGTAGTAGCAACTGCCCGAGTAACAGTGTGATATCTGAGATAACTATTTTTTTTTTGACCAGCTTTTGGTGTCTGTTACCAAAGAAACAAGTAGGAAGCCAAGTATGCAATTAGAAACCATAAACTAATATTTACATTAGGATGTTACAGCTTGCAATTTGTGTAATGAGTGAAAGTTAACCAGTCAGTACATTTTTGTAACTCATCTGAAGATTGAATTATGGACTTGTGTTAAATGAGTAAATTATTATATAGTATTTACATATACCTGATATTTTGAATCAATTTCTTATTCAAACAGTTTAAAGAAACACAAATATCGGTACATGTATTTATGGGTTGTTGTTGTTGTTGCTGTTCTTTTTTTTTTAAACACTTTCTAGTTGGTACTCACAGCTCCGGTATAAAATAAGCAATTTTTTACCCTAATTCATATCTTATAACAGAATTGCACAAATATGTACAGAATGTGGATCTGCACAATTTGTAGATTTAAGACATATTTCCATTACATGGGAATGTATTGCATTTGGCATACTGCTGAATGAACACAAGTTTACGGCAGTTCATTTGCAGCAATATAATTCCATGTACTCAAAGTGGACTGTCAAACATGAATTTACTGCTTTGAAATGAATATTTTCCTCAATAATAACTTTGAAATACTGTATGATTAAAGAAGTGGGATAGTACTGTAAAACGAGGAATGTTCGCGTGCATTTTAATTTCGCAAATTTCACGAGCGCCAAGATTCGCAAAATAAAAATGCACGTGAAAGTTCTTGTCTACACTGTATGCATTGAATGCCAGTGGCAGTTCGTGATAATTTCATGCCGCAAAAAAGGCCGTCGCCGCCAATTCGCGAAAAATTCATGCCGCCACTATATCATGTTTTACAGTATCCCATGTTCAAATTATACAGAGCTGCTAGATTTCCCTGAACAGGAGGCTTACTGAAAAATTCCTCCTTGTGTACGTCTTACAAACAGAATACAAACGCCAACATGATTGAGGTATCATTTTGATCTGTTTATCGAGTTTCATGTTATACCTATTGTACATACAAATGTATTAGTATCTTCCCGACTGCTCTGTAGAATATCTCTGATTTTTATGTGGGAATGTTGGCAGCACAATACATATCTAAACAGAAAACACATTTTGAATTCTCACAAGATGTTTTACTGAGTGTAATGTTATCACTTTATTTTTTTTCCACTTTCCTTATCTTCATTCTTATTGTCTCATTTATAGGTATATATAACTTGGGTGAATGAAGGGGAAGGTTAACTGAGGTCACACAGGCCAAGCTTGAAGGTGGTAGAGGATGCAAAGAATGAGCAGCTTGCTGTCAGCAATCAGGATGAGGGCAGACAAAAGAAGCCAGTGATCTTTTTTAAAAACAAATTTCATCAGGCTGAGGTCATCACTCTCGGTTACAGGCAAAGGAAAGAAGTCATGAAGTAGACAGTGGTGAGAAGCTGTGACAAGCACGTTATAGGCAGTAATGACTTCAGATAATATGATATGCGGCAGCCAAGTGTGACACTCAAAAGTAATTGACTAAACTTTTGAAGTGTCCTCTGGCTATTTAATTCCTGATAGCTCATAAATTCTACAGCATTAACAGACAATTAGACATGTATTGATACTGTGGTCAAACCAGTAGTCAAGCAGTGGTGTGGAGCACCTGAAACCCTCTCGGCAGAGGTTGGCAAGTTTAAAGTCCAGCTGTCAGAGACAGATCATCAAGTAAAATGAAAAACTGACTTACTGTTGAACTTACAAGATTCTTTGCTATGGAAGTTTCATTTTTCTTTGATCTATAGATCATCATAGAGAATAGAATTTGTAATTTTCAATTTAACTTCGTACACAGAAAAATTGCTGCTCAACATTATCTATGTAAAATAGGAAAAAGTGATTCTTCAATTTATAATTTTTGTGAATCTCATCTGCAAACATTAATACATTTATTTCTGAAATGTACCCATGTGTCATCTTTTTGGCATGAATTTATTTTTTTTTAAATCTTTTTTTTTTTTGCTCAAAGCTAAAAATGTCCGCCATGTTATGTTCACAGATGAGGAAATATGTTTTGGAACTTTACATGTTGAAAGAGGACATTTCATGAATACACTTATCTATTATGCAAAATACTTTATATTTTCATGTAAAGTAAAAGATATCATTCCAACTCTATGTCCGTTTCTGTTTTCTATGAAGCATTTGGGAAATACAGAACGTATCATAGCTATGATAAAAGAATGACTTAGATCTTCAAGTGAACAAATGGCAAGCTCTTATACCATAATTTTTTATGTTAATTTCTTTTTTCCATAATGTACTACTCATTATTATGCATCTTTTTTGTTTTATGAAGTGACATGTAAATTAGGGAAATAAAGTTTAAAGCCTAGATATGTTGCTTTCCATGCCAAGAAATGATGACATCAATGGTGCCCTATGTCCATGGATGTTGTCAAAGACTCGAGCTGTAGTTTGAGCATTTCCAGTGAGCTCAATTAGGACAATAATGACTCCTAATTTCTAATGACTCTGAATAATGAACCACTCAAGACTAGTCGTAAACCTCACAAATACATGTATCAGTTGACTCACAGAGTCTATGAATGATAATATGATTTACATGGCATCACAAATGTGTTAACAATCAGATATACAAGCATCTGGGGATTGTTATGTTTGATTGATTGATCTTTTACATTTCGGTTTAGACCAGGAACATAAAACCATATTGTTTCCAATAATTACTCATCATTTCAAAGGGAATATTCTGGTATAGACACATATATGGATGCCCATTGCAAATCAATTTATAAAGTCATATTGTAATTCTGAACAGTGGACTCCCATTATAATGAAGTCCTTGGGACCAGCAGTTTTCTTTCATTATATCGAAATATCATTGCAGCCGAATGAATAAACAATAATAATAATTAAACAAAACATAGCGCAGATAATGTTGTGGCCTGAATTATTACTTCGTTGTAACTGGAATTTCGTTATAACCATGTTCATTATAACGGGAATGCACTGTAATCGATCGCCACCACCCTGAAAGGGGGTCATCTTAATGAAACAATGGCTCAGGCATGAAATTAATCAGATGATAACATAATCTGATGTGCATTATCACCTCTTCCCCAAAGCTTAATGTTTTCTGAGCTCAAATGTTGAGAGAATTTGCCAAGATCATGTGCAACTGGGGCAACATGAACCTAGTAAGGGAACTGCATACGCTAGATACACATGCAGACACACACACACACACACACACACACTGAAACTGATCTTTACATGAAACATAATGACAACATTATCCCTTCTTAAGCCAACGGATAAAATGGTTATAACCAAATCTTTTTGATCTTGGCTCCTCACGTTCACTGATGAGGACAATCTTTCCTTCCACTCTACTCTGGTGGGGGGGGGGGGGGGGGAGTTTCACAGACTGCTAATGAAAGCAACCACTACTGTTGCCATTGTACAGACTGCTGGAAGACTAGGGAGGTGGGAAGACCCAGCATATGCATGAAATATGAGATGTAGTTTCACATTTGATTCATGACTAATACTGATACTAGATGTTAGTTTTCTCAAAGAACCAGCCAGAAGGAATACAAGGGACTTCAGAAGATAAATAAAGAAGATACAAAAGGAAGCTGGGAACAAAAATCAGTAAAGGTTAATTTACTTGTCAGACTGATACTAATACTGATACTAGATGTTAGTTTTCTCAAAGAACCATCCCAGAAGGAATACAAGGGACTTCATAAAAAAAAAAAATAAAAAAGGACATTTATATTGCGCAGCTACTATAATGATATACTCTACTGCGCATTACAAAATGACATGCATACAAGAAATTCAAACAGAAAATACACTACTTGAAGAGATGACTTTTTAACCTGGCTTTAAACTCATTAATTGTGACTGCTTGTCTTACAAACAAAGGGAGATTATTCCATAATTTTGGTGCAGCGTACAAAAAATGCCCTGTCACCAAGAGTAACTTTTGATTTACCCGATGGATACTTCAGAAGATAATTAAAGAAGATACAAAAGGAAGCTGGGAACAAAAATCAGTAAAGGTTAATTTACTTGTGAGACTGCAAGCATCTAACAGGATGGGACCTCAGTTCAAAGGCTTTACCAAAATTAACTAGGTACAAATTCATGATTTTCTTCCGTCGAGATGTTTTCATTGCAACTGATTGACAAAGAGATGCCCATTGCAAATCAATTTACTGAGTCATATTGTAATACAGTGGACTCCTGCTATAACGAAGTCCTTGGGACTGGCAGTTTTCTTTCGTTATATCAAAATATCATTGTAGCCGAATGAATAAACAATGAAAAAACATAGAGCAGTTAATGTTGTTAATTTATGTCGATGTAGGGCAATTTGTCAATCAGTTGCAATAACTAGGTACAGTTTACCTTTGGGAGCAGTGATTAAATAAATGTTGAGATATCACATTTGTGGCATTTGTGTAGGTCAGTTGTATCACAAAACATCCTACCATGTAACAATTTTGCAATAAAGCCTAAAACATAAGGAGATATCACTATTTTCTTCAATAAACTATAACTGCAGACAGTTTAGTTGAGAAACATTTTATTATAACTATTGTTCACATTTTGTATGTTTAACAATTCTTAACATTAATTATACTGATTAAAATTTTTACAGTGATTGTTTCTATCCCTAACTCACATTTTAAAACTATTTTGAAGCACTAAAGCTGTTTTTTTTTTTGTTTCATCTGCAAATGGTAAATTATGCCTTTAACTGACATTGATGTTGCATCCCAAGTGTGACACAGAATACACTGGCTGTCTTTGAAACTGTATAGATTAGATGTCAATTGTGTAAAGAGGTACTAGGTGCTACAAAAACATTTCCCACTTCTGATCCTTAATACTTCAAGAACTATATATCAGATAACACTGACATTGATATGAGTAATAGCTGAATAGTGTACAATTTAGCTGATGGTGATTTGAATATGAAAGCACGAATCAGTGTCATTAAATCGATGATTAATTTTAAAGTCAGGTTCCAGTTTTTGGTCATATTTGAACCCTCTGCGCAAAATTGAACTTTATACAGGAACCAATGATGTGTATGTGAGTGTGTGCTTACTATGACCCTGAACTACAGACATGAATACCACGAATACCACCTTTTCACATCTCTGCTGACTAGGCTCATGAATGCTTTATAATTTATGATGAATTGCTCTTGGCACTGCTAGTCTGCATTCATGCATGCATGGCAAAGGGTGAAATGCATGTACATGAAAAAAGTAAGCACATGTTTTAATGTGCTTGCATACACTACATTTCAGGATGAATAAAGACTAGCCGTGATAGTGGAATTTCTCATGAATATGTAATAGAGCATTCAAACCCTGGCCATTGTTCAGGACCAATGTCTGAGTTTTAATCACACACTCCCATACACACCAATTGACCCCTGGGCACAGTTTAAGTTTTGTACAGAGGGTTAAAAATAGAGCAAAATCTGAACCCTAACTTCAAAATAAATCTTGAATCTAATGAAACTGAATATTGCTTTCATTTCTAAATTACCTCCAAAAAATCAAATATTATACAGCTATTACTCATATCAATGTCAGTGTTATCTTATAAATAGTTTTTGAACTATTCTTTATTCTTTTTTGAACTAAGGATCAAAAGTGGGAAATGTTTGTTGTTGTTTTTTGTAACACCTAGTATTTCTCGGTAAACAAAATAACATTTTTTGTTACTTGATTTGATTTGATATATTTTTCCATAATAATAATAAATCATATACAAACAATAAGTAAAAATTACAAAAAAAAATTAAGAAAGATATATAAACAATACAGTTCTTCTTGAACTGGCAAAAAGGATACAATAAATTACTAATAGCCACAGGTATGGGAATACACCTAACAATAACACCTACAATATTTTACTTGCTTATGATAACTACAAAATCTACATGCACTGAAATCAACAATATTCATCTGAGATTACTATTGTTCATATTCTTAAAGGGATCGTATAGTATTGGTTGAGACCTAATTTCTAACATTTTTTGAGAGATAATGAGAAACCTCTTGTGAAATATGAAAGAGCGTGTAATTCTATGAGGAATTCAACATTTATTTGATGAAAATTGGTTTTGAAATGGCTGAGAAATCCAAAAAAGAGCGATTTTGATAAAGTGTGGGACCCACACTTTATTACGATTGCTTTGTTTTACTTTGTTTTTGGATGTTTCAGTCACTCCAAACCGGATTTTCATAAAATAAACTTTGAATTCCTCTTAAAATGGTATGCTCTGTACTATATCATAAGTGTTTTCTTGGTATCTTGCAAAAAGTTCAAAGCCCAATTCTCATCTCCACCAATACTGTACCATCCCTTTGATGATCTATCCAACTGACAAATATGTATCACTCAAATTCATCCTCAACTTAGATCTTTCTCTTTTTTGGGGGTCTTTTTTGTGGGGGGAGGGGGGAAGGGAGATAGACATACGTAGTTATAGTTATGCATACCCTTCAATCATGGAATACATAACTAAGAAAGATATGTTATATTTGGAAGTTCATCTTAGTGCAGTAGTGACTAGTTAAAGTAACAAAACATTTTGAAGGACTGCCACATTTTTCTGATATTTTTTTTTTCTAAACATGTCAGTCAGCATCAGTCAAGCAAATGTTGAATTTTAATTGTAACATCTCATCCCCCCCCCCCTGCATTTTGAAAATGTGTAATGTGTTTCAACAAGGAAATGTTGCAGAGCTGCAGAGCTTCAAGATGTATTTCTCTGCTACATTTGTTGTCAAGGTGAATGCCTACTGTACCTTTGAAATTATCCAACAGTTTTACAAACAGGCAATATAAGGCAACAATGCTGCAAATCTTTTTTCCGCATCTGTGTGTGCATTACAGACTGCTACATAATAATATCTTATTGTAACAAGAAGACATTGGTCATTCTTTATGACCATGGTACAATAATGGAAATACAACTACTCATGAATCTGAGGAAGGAATGAGAAAAAAAGAATGACTAATCTTTTTAAAAAGAATCTGTCAGATTATCAATAAAGTGCTATACGCTATGGAGAACAATGGAACATAACACCATGACTGATGAAAGAGAGAGAGAGAGAGAGAGAGAGAGAGAGAGAGAGGGACAGACAGACATACATAATTCTGCATGTTTCCTGTTATTTCAAAAACTGTTTCATATCAATCACTCTGTCACCTGCCACAATGAATGAGGATAGTCCAATAGTCTGATGGGTGAAACAGTTATAATTCCATAATCACTCTCATGGATTGATGATAATGGTCAAATAGACAAGATGACTGATCTATTGCTGAAATGGTACCATGCATCAAACAATTTGAAACACTTAAAGGCATGTAATACAGTGTACATTGCACATAGGTGACCACAGCTTGCTAATTACCAAATTCTCTCTTTATCTTTACGCAGTTTAATGCACGAGGCATATTTTGCAAAGTGTACTAAATCAGATCTCCTCCAATAGTCTTCACTATCACAAGCTGCATTCAGGCAGATATTCTACAGAATCTAAACATCAGGAATTAGAAAAGTTATATCACAAGATATGAAGTACTGTGACACATAAATTGAAGAGTGGGACTAGGAAGTATGATGTACAATGAAAAGCACTTATTTTTCATTAAAATGAATCCCTATCTATACATCTCTGGTGGAAATGGAAAAATAAATGAATGGAAACAAACAAACAAACAAACAAGCAAACAAACAAACAAATTACAACTCCCTTTAAAGGTAGGGAATCCCATTTGCATGCCTTAAATGAAGAGTTGTATAAATACAGTGGTATGTTGAAGAGAGTATCATTTTAGAAACTCCCATAAAGTATTGAAAGTGGATGGTAACATTTAGTACATTTTTATTGACCGCAGATTTTGAATTGAATTTTTTGCAGGGCTCACCGTAAATTCCAGTACATTACTAGGCTACCTTTGCAGACCCATGCACTGCATGTGTGTCCATCATGTATATTTTGTGAAGAAAGTTCATCAAAACTTACAAACATTTCTATATACATTCTTGCCACACACTCTGTTATTACATCAGCTCTTATACTTTTAGATTTGTGTTTATAGATTAAAAAAAAATACAGAAGACTGCAACAAAAAGGCTTAAGTGTGGCTGACACACAGAACTACTGAGTAGTTGAGTTTTGTGCATTATTCAAATTGTAGATAACTGTTGACTTCCAAATTTCTCAGCAGTGGCCTAAACAAGTCCCCTGAGGTTCATATTTAATGTTTTGCTGCATTTTGGGAGGTCTGTAAAAGGTATCCCCTACCTTTAAGCTCACTTTACAAGATAAAGTTCTACGCCAGAGAAAAAAATATCTCGATGAATGTTCTAAAGTTTTGTTATATCACTCCAACGTATAGGGCTTACAAAAGATCTCTCAGTTGCTATTAAAGGACTACTCGAAAACTGCTCAAAACCACTCAAGACTTTTCATAACTTTGTCTGCCTGTCTCAGGATGGAGATAAATTGATTGTGGCAAACGTACAACTCCCTATATTGATCTTTCCATACAAATATAGCAAGTCTTGTTCACATGGTGAGGAGGGACTTGTGGTTGCCAGATTAGTTCTAGTACAGTTTGATTTTAAATGCACTGATTCAAAATTTTGTGCAGAATATTTGAGAACATAAACTTCTTATAAGTACATCATAGGTAACCATGTTTACTATCAGAAATGACAACATTTTTTTTTTTTTTCAAAATGAAAACATGTCTAGCACAAAAATCTGCAAGAGGTATTAATGCTGGAGTAACAATACAAATGAATATCTGGAATTTGCATGAACATATTTGTAGGGGAAAAGTAAATAACATGTATGACATTTTTGTCAAAAGTTTGGTCTCAAAGACCGATTCTCTGTTCTATGCCTCGATACAAAAAATAATAACAATGTCAGTTCAAAGAATCCCTTCCTGCAATAACATAGCTGTTCAAATTCAGGTATGTAGTAAGCAAATACTCAACGTTGGTAAAAGTGATGGGACAAACTATCACTTCTGAGGCGATCTGGATGTAGCTATCTTTCCGAAGCACAGCTGAGAAAAGATAGCTACATCCAGATCGCCAAGGAAGTGATAGTTTGTCTCATTTCCTGAAACTAAAAGTTGATTTAATATTTACTTTATATTTGACATCTAGGGTCCTAGATATTCCCACTTTATTCCACATCTGAAACCGTTTTAGCTGTCTTTAGGTATCCTTAGGGCTTAGGCTACATACTGCGTAGTTTACTTTAGACGTATGCGTGTAGATGACAAAACAACGAATTTGCTCCATGCACTGCGGCACCGAAATAAAAGTGTGTTGCACTGTGGACTATCATTTGACCTAGTTAATGTGATAGTCCACAGTGCAACATACTTTTATTTTGCACGTACTCATCTCGCGTTAAGACTGTATGGACTAAAGAGATCAGCGAAACAAAAGGACTATCAACCTAGTGTAACAAACTTTTCTTCTCAGGTGATGTGATGGGCAAAACTACGCTTTATCACGTGATCAGCTCTTGACCAATCCTATAGCAAGATTCTTAGTATGTGGAATATAATTTTTATTATATCAGTGGCTTAGTATTGCTTATTCGATACTGTTATTTTCAATGTCTTGTCACCTTTTCTTTTTTTGTGTGTTTTATTCATTTGTTTTTCCAATCATTGTAAATCATTTGTAAATAATTTGATTATGCTTGTGATATGATTCAATAAAACATACAATAAAAAAAAATAACTCGTCTTCAAAATGAATAAGTGGGAAAGGTACGATGCTTTGCAAGGTGTATATGTGGCCAATCCAACGAAAAAAAAACAAACTTTTCAACTGTGTTATTTATCATCATGGATGTTCTAAAGATATATAAGATATAAGAAAGATAAGATAGATATAAAGAAATATATTCACTTTAATGCAAGTATGTCTCTAGGCTGCTCAAGACAACTTGAAAACTGCTCAAGACCACTCAAGACTTTTCATAACTGTGTCTGCCTGTCTGGAAGGACGGAGATAGATTGATTGTGGCAGAGAAATTCTAGGAAGTGGCTTGTTTGACAAAGCAGCGAATGTTGGAGACGCAGACTGCTCGAGGAGGGTCAAAACCAAGTGGGACATCACCTGGCTGTAGCCGAACGCTGAATTCAGGCAGGCCCCGGCAAGGGGGGAACCTCTGATTTCCACAGAGCTTCCTGCCTGCCACAAAAATAAAACTTCAATGGCAGGGAAGCGATCCCCCAATAAAAGAGGGGGGGAAAAAGTGGGAAAATGGAGTATTTAAAGGTGACTGCATACTACTCCTACAGTAACACTTTGCTGTCTTAAATGAAGAATGAGTGAAAGATAGAAGCATGTACTGGATGGGGAGGTCTGAGTATGTCAGGTTTATTGCCTTAGTCAAAGGCTGAACATTGTTATGGTTGTTGTCATCTCTCTTACAATACACTTAGTCATAATCATAAAATTAGTTGTATTTGGCATTTACTGGATCAATCAACTTCAACAGGGCTTTAAATCATTCACACAGCATTGGAAACTTCATTTAAACATATCATGCTACAGCCATCTCCATCTGATGATATATCCAGAATCGCAAGAATATGTGGCAAGTGAAAATATTTACTCATTGCCATTATGAATTTGCAATTTTCTTCTTATGACATGATTACTACAGGTATCTTTATCAATTTTCATCACAATTACAGACTTCTAGACATCCATTTGTGTTCCAACTAGTGCAAACATTATTGATAATCATAATGATTGAGGTACCTGACACATTTTTCATCTGGCATTTCTGCCATTTGTGGATAATTCTCATTTTCTTTAAAGCAGCCCATGAGGTAGAGTTGCCACACTATAAATGTTCATATTATCATAATTCATTAATACTAGCAAATAATCAGAATCAAACTCAAGGTTAACAATCTCGAAAATTCAACTGTTAGAAATTTCAGAATGTTTGAGAGTGCTTCTTTGATATCAAATTTTTCTTGCATCCGAGATATATATATATTAATGATATCCAGAACTCCTCTAAGATTCTCTCCTTCATTTGCTTTGCAGATGATACAAATTTGTTCTTCTCTCATCAAAATCCTGATGCGCTTATAAACATAATAAATAAAGAACTTGTTTCTGTCCAATCTTGGATTTTTGCGAACAAATTATCCTTAAACATTGATAAAACTCAGTATATGTTATTCAGTAATTCGCTACCTGTGTTACCTCTCTCTGTCAAGATAAACAACATTGATCTGTCACAGGTCAACAATACAAAATTTTTGGGTCTTCATATCGATAGTGATTTATCTTGGAGAACCCATGTAAATTATGTAAGCAGAATTATTGCTAGAAATACCGGGGTTCTTAACAAACTTAGCTATTATTTTCCAAGTAATATTCTACAGAGCATATATTCAACTTTGATATCTCCCTATCTCAACTATGGGATTCTGGCGTGGGGAAATGCTTCTAAAAACCTTATCGATTCGTTATTTCTTGTACAAAAACGAGCTGTTAGAATTGTTAACCACACTGGATATTTATCCCACACGAACGAACTTTTTGTAAGTAATAAAATTTTGAAAATTCCCGAGTTATTTTATTACAACGTCGGCCTGTTTATGTTTCAATTTTCAACTGGCCAATTACCAGACGTATTTTCCCAAATGTCTACAAGAAATTATACAGTTCATGATTATCCAACTCGTCAACGTTACGCATATCACCTTCCACGTACCCGAACAATTTTCGCGAAAAAAACCATTATGTTCGCTGGGCCCAAATATTGGAACGAACTCCCTATGGAACTTGTAAGTTGTTCCACTGTAACCTCATTCAAACGAAAACTGAAGCAATATCTTCTTAGCAGCTACATTGTATGGCATGCATAGTGTATAGTTCTTGTTGCTCTTTACATGTTACCCCTTGTCTATCCCACCTTAGTCCGGCGGGATCCTAACCATGAACACTATTTTTGAACAGTCTGCCTGTTGCGCTGTTCATGCACCTATTGTTCCACTCGGTTATCGAAACTCTCGCGCGTGACAGCTGTCGGTTACTATGGTCACACGGAATGCTTGGTTTTAGGACCCATGCTGGAATGTTACTCCTGAGCTTTCTGTATTGTTTACATTCACGACAAATCTCATTATCCCACCTTCTACTCATGTATTTATGACATACAGTTACGCCATTTTCTATACTCTGCAACATACCCCTTGAATCTCTGCAGTTGTTGTTCACTGCTGCAACATGTGACCTTTCTGCTTTCTGCTTCTGTTTTTCTGTATTTTTATTTAGTGACATATATTTAATTGGATTTTTTGTTTTGTTTGTTTTAATCGGTTTCCCCAGATATAGTTGGTCTTAAAAAACATCCGTACTTTAAACTTCCCCTAATCTGATTACTCACGGGACCTGCGGCTGTACCAAGCTAATGCTTTTACGCAGGCCCCATCATATTTTTTCGCATTATGACCACAGTGTAATTCGCATGCATACAGACCTCGTGTTTATACCAAATCAAACTTCTGTACATTCTGATGAAGTCTCATCTGAATTATGTTTTGTATAATTTTCGTATTTATATACTTTATTATGATATATGTGAGAAATATGAAAATAAATTGAAATGAAATGAAATACTGTAAAATATAATATTTTCACAGCAAGAAATTTTTGCCAATTTGAGCCAAAGGCCTTTTTCGTGACATGAAATTTTTGCAAGTTGCCGCTAACATTCAATGCAAACAGTGTAAACAAGAACTTCACATGCATTTTAATTTCACGAATCTCGGCTGTCGTGAAATTCACAAAATTAAATACACGCGAATAGTACATTCCTCGTTTTATAGTAGTAAGAGTGTGTACCTTAAAATTGCATTCAGCCTGGGTGCCTACAATTGGCCTCACCCACAAACACAATTTGTAGCACCAATTGACAAGTGACAAATTCCTATTAAACCGAGTTCTCTTTCGTTCAGACTATTTCTGCCCCCTATGATATATATAGTCCCTGATCCCGTTTTATTCCGAAGCCATTGGCTCAGGTAACGATGTTCATGTGCCGTCATAAATGAATGGACTGGGGCTACGAAGTGCCAGAGATTCATACTCGGGGATGATACTGTTCGTAAAGGAACCATGGGAATGGTTATTTTTCATGGATGCAACTAATTTCCAATCTCTTGGTGCCAAGCTACATACAAAAGAGGATCTTGATGTGCCATGTACATCAGGGGCCCCACACTGCACCCATATTAAAGAGGGATATTGCTTATTACCCAGCTTCACAGTTTCCTGTGCTAAGATTCGTTGGTGAAACATCGTCATTTTTGTTATCTTATGACTTATACCCTGTCAAAAAGACAAGAATGTGGCTTCACAATGCCTCCTTATCAACTAGCCTGTCACTCCTTCAAAGTATCTATAATCAATGATTATAAACAAAAATGATATCCACTTCATCTTGTCCTTCCCTTTCAATATCCTCACCAATAGGATCATTGTCATTACTTTCAGGGGATTGATTGCACATACCAAGAATAGAAACATAAGACTCAGGTTAGATGCAGATGACACATTATTTCTTATTCCCGTAAAGCATGCTTTGTAGAGGTAGACAATGTGATTGTTTCAGTCAATATAAAACTGCATGATCCACAAAGTTCAATTCAATTCAATTCAATTCAATTCAATTCAATTCATTACACTATATTTCAACCCAACAAAAAATCATATATAATACAAAGTATCAATTTGTAAATCCATATTGCTTTGAAATTCGTAAGACAAAAAATAAACACTCAATCACTCTTATACAGTACTTGTATAGATTATAGGCAGGGCTCCACACTAACTTTTATTTTTGGTGGCCCAAAGACAAACATCCGACCTTTTTTGGTGGCCCGATCAGGCCACCAAATTCTTCATTTCTGAAATTTTGGGGGCCCGACTTGCGTTTTTGGTGGCCCCAGGCCACCGGGCCACCGTTAGTGTCGAGCCCTGTTATAGGTGTTATGTGGTAAGAGAGTTACAATTTAAACATGTTAGAGATTTCATTTCACTCCTAGAAAAAAGCAGAATGCAAACCTGTTGCATTACAGTCTGCAGCACACACACACACACACAGAAAAATGGTGAATAGTGATGCCAATCTCATCAGGGAGACTATAAAATGACTGTGCAGCATTATTTACAGATCTGTGGGACTTTAAAAATGTAAGTACAAGGATACAAACATATGTGACCCGCTACAACAAAATGGTCCTAAAGTCGCGCACGGTCGAAGCCGTGAAAATCGAGTTTGAAGTTAGAGCATCAAAATTGGTCAAAACTTACGATTTTCTGAATTTGACATATTATTAGAGTCTGACATGTCTTCTATCATCTGTCGAAATTTTGAAGCAAAATGATGAAAGGAAAGACAAAAAAATAGCGTTATTCTGGGCCATGTTTTTTTGGCATTTCAACGAAGCAGAAACTGGTTCGAACATTTGGATTGAGCGCCACACATAGGCTCCGCCCCTAACAACGACCAGAGTGATCTCATTGGTCAGTTTGCTGCTTGCCGCTAACCGAAGCGTGAAGCTCGCACACTGCCCAGTCGACTGGTGCGTGCGGGCAGGTTGCGCTATGACTATCCGCTTCTCCTGACATCCTGGTCACGGATTGGTCAGTGAGGAGAACGCCGACGCTGTGTTTGAATGAGCATTTCGGGGGTTGCTAGGGCTTATGTCCGGAGGTGAATACTGACTTGCGTGTCTCTTGATTGTGATTGCGTCGCAAGGAGAACTTTTAGGGCGCTTTTCTCGAAACAGTGATTTCCCAGACGTCTTGTCATGCTCTCTTTTAAACATTGATATCTCCGCAGCCGATTATTTTTATAAGACGTGTTATATATCAATTTAAAGCAGAAAGATTAGGGAATTGTGTCATGCAATTTTAAAATAATCGACCTCGCCCGACTTTAGGATCATTTTGTTGTAGCGGGTCACATATAATCTGTAATGATGCACAATGATATTCTAAACCACATGTGAGATGAACAGATATAATCTTCATGTATCATTAAAAATCATATTCCACACTAATCTAGTTTTGCATTCCTGATTAACCAACCACATCCTACCCTGACCCGCAGGTCTCTACTCTATATGATATAATGCAAGAGACTCCAGCAACAGTTAGGAGAGGAGATATACATCTGTGGCTCAGATCTACAAGTTTAGTGTAGTTACAAATAAACTGCAACGGGATGACAGGATGACACCTTAATTGGATTAGATCCTGCCAAGTGTCATCAACAACCCAATGTGGCACTCAAAACGTGCCATCTGTATTGTGCATGTTCACCTCTCATCCGGTGCATCTGAAGTACGACTTACATTTCAGTAATAACTGAAGCTACATTTGAATTTCATATTTTTAGTTATGTTCTAAAATTGTTCCTTTTGAAAAGGTTTTACCCACAGCTAGCGACAGTGTTCCAATTCAGAAGCAAATGCATGTATATCTACTGACTCTAATCAAGTTTAGGATAATGCACAAATCCATGCAGATTGGTAGATACTTTTATGCTATCATATCACCTTTTTATATCTTTTAGACTTCTGAACTAAATTGACTTTCTTTCCATCACTGAATGATTAAAAATTCAACACCACTTTTGTTTTTTGAAATGATTGGTGTAAATTATCAATGTGTGCAAAGAAAATCGAAGCTGGAAACACCGTGGCTGGGTTGTGTCGTGTAAATGCATGTACCATGTAATGTACAACATAGAGATACATCATAATGTATATATTTTTAGCTGCATTCAATATATATGTAGTCATATGTGGTACATTGTAGCTCACTTGACTTACTTTTGCCTCCATATTTTGTTCTCTTTTTTTGGGGGGGGGGGGGGGAGTTGCGATGGAGTTGTGCGATGGAGGGGAGTTGTGATGCCACATGTGTACAACGATATAAAGAAAGTATAGAGAAAATTCGACATATTTTCACTTTTCTCACATAACAAAAGAACATTCAACTTCTCTCTTTCAGAAGGCAAGGGGAATAATATTTTACCCTAAACATACATCAGTAACAAGTCGAAGGAATGTGCACTTTACTCAAAAAATAAAGTTTGGTGAAATTCTCTTTTTATTTTCCTTACATTGTTGTACACATGTGACATCATGGACTAGTAGTCTTCTCATCAAGCAGTGATTGTGCAGATACTTTAAAAATTCATAACTTTTGAACGGATTGTCCGATTTTCCTGAAACTTTCACTGATGTGTTCTGTAAATATTGTTGCATTCACTCAATCCACATGTATATGAAGGTGGACTTGTCCTTTAAAGTATATGAACACAAGAAACATACGGCAGCTGACTTCAAATTCATAGGAAACAACTTAGAACAGAACCTTTTAAAGCTATTTCTCCA
The DNA here is from genome assembly GCA_033980235.1 of Diadema setosum. NCBI lineage: Eukaryota > Metazoa > Echinodermata > Echinoidea > Diadematoida > Diadematidae > Diadema > Diadema setosum. Next base: position 8,259,825 of record CM067060.1, on the reverse strand, counting down.
ACAGATTAATTCAGATAAAATGAGATATATGAATTGTTACACGGCACTGCACTGCCACCACCTGCATGTAGAGATAAATTTTTGGAAATCTGGCACCGAATGTTGATGAAAGATAGACCCTTCAAGGTGTAAAGGCTACCAAAGGGGTAGTACATGCAGTGAGAGGAGTAAAACATATCTGGGAGGGTGATTTTGCAAAACGAAATTGCCTCTGTCAGGCTGTCGAAACACATGGCAGCCATTTTCTGTCTCGAAGAAACGCGAAGGTCAAGTGGCCCGTCTTGACGTAGATAGCGCATATTTTTGGACCGACTCTCCAGATAGGAGGGAGGAAGCGGCGGTATGACCATTTCCTTCTGTCGGTGCGAGAGGCACCATATCAGCTGAGATTCTCTCATATCGCCCTACCGACAAGTTTGGGGCATTTCATGTCCTTATAAGGTTGGAAAAGAGAAATTGCTATCGCACCATAGCATTATTTAACCATGATATGTTTCATTTAGTGTACGTAGAAGAAATATGCTGATATCGTCAACCGAGAATCAACCAGAAGGGTACCAGCTGAGATCCCCTCGTATTGGCCAACCGACAACTTTTCATGCATTTCATGCTTTTATAAGGTTGGAAAAGAAAAATTACTATTACACCATAGCGTTGTTTAACCATGATAGGTAGAAGAAATAGGCTTCTATCGTTAGCTGAGAACCAGAAGGGCACTATCGCATTCTAAAGATTTGAGCTTACATAAAAACGAAACAATCAATTTTCATGAAATATATAGTTTGTTTAATCAAAAGTGGGTAGATTTATACACATTGTTCGAAATATAGGGTAAAGTATTGTCCCTGCCATCTAAATTTGTAATATTTTACTGAAATGAAAATAATTTTAAGTTAAAAACATAATGTAGAGGAGATTGAGCTCTACAACACGGTACCAATAACTCAATATGCCCAAAACCGCAATAAAGCCCTTCTGGTTCTCAGTCGACGATATACAACTTTCTATATTGATCTCTTCATACAAATATGAATACAGCCATTCTTGTTCACATGGTAACGAGGGTCTTGTGACTGCCAAATGAGTTCCAGGACAGTTTGATTTTAAATGTATTGATTCAGAATTTCGTACAGAATATTAGAGAACATAAACTTCTTATGAGTACATCGGTAACCATGTTGACTATGAGAAATGAAAACATAAAAATGGAAACATCTGCCAAAGGTATAAATGCTGGAGTAACAAAACACATACATGAATATTTGAATTTAGCTTAACATTATTTGCAGGGGGAAAGTAAATAACATGTCTGATATATTTGTCAAAAGTATGGTCTCAAAGAACTGATTCTCTGTTCTATTCCTCCTTACTTTTATAACTGTCATGTCCTCTTCAAAATGAATGAGAGGGAGAAGTTTCAATTCACATCAATTTCAATTCACATTTATTTCATTCAAACAGAAAAAAAACATTCAGACAAGGTATATAAATGAATTCAAATTGACAATACAAATGTAACAAAATGTGGAGACAGCAAGAAAAACAAGGTTTTATAAGCAGCTGCCACCATAACAAAAGCATTTATAATAAAAGTCATATTAAGTCGTACAAATAAATGTGCACAGATATTAAAACCAAAGTAATTGAAAATATATGTTCTACAAGACACAGAAGTACAATGCCTTGCAAGATATGTGACCAATGACTTTGAGAGCCAGTAAAAGTCACTTCAATTTCCTATACTTGGTATCCCAGATTTTGAGAATTCCAGTGATATATGATCTGTCTGGCTTTATCTTAAAAACCTATGACCAAAAGGGAGGTGAGAGAATTGGCGACCAGATACACAGAGTATCGAGTAAACTGGCTTTGAGGTGTAGATGCAGTCAAGCATGGATGAAAAGAGGCAATACATACACTTGGCTATTTAATCCCAAATACTATAGGGACATGCTTCATAAAAACTGATAAAGTTACTGGCTTTAATACACTGTGAGTTGTTGACAGTATTGCCTAAATCTAATTTTCTTCTGTGGTTCTGGCCACAATTTACACGAAATTTGTGAGGACATTTATAATATTCTGTAGCTTTATCTTAAGCCAATATACACTCAGCAAAAATAAAAATAAAAATAAACACTTTTTCTAGTTCATATTTTTAATCTAGAAGTTGATAAAGATCATTGTGCCATAAACATATTAAAGGTTATTTAATTGGCTATCAACCTGGTAGGTTTATACAAAGGGAAATTTTATGCATGAGTGAACACATTAATTTTTGTCCTCCAGGGCAGAAATTGACATATTGAAATTAATATGCAAATGTCCTTCAAGATAACAATGATAACAACAGACCCATTTAATGCAATGAGAGACATGAATGAAATAGCAGAAATAGGTTTTCTCTTTATATTCTCAAACAAAAACAGTGGTGAAAATGAAGGGGGAACATGAGAATTTTCTGTCAACTCACAGTTTAAATGACACAGGGAGTGGGCTGCAAAGGTGATAAAATGGACAGAATTTCTTTATTTCCTCTTTTAATTAAGGAAATGAAGAATTCATGAGACAAATTCAAGGACCAAATATTATTTCAAATCTTTAATTTGGAATAACATTTCAAATTTCTACCCTCTTTGTTACCTTTGCTTCTTCTCGTTTGTCTTTTGAATGTGAATTTGACACAAGATTATTCATTTTCCTCCATTATCCTTTTTACCTTCCTTTATCTTTGAAGGGTTACAGAGGCATAATAGAGATCACATTTTTACAAATCAATTTGCATTTCTTATTGTGTTGAATCTGTCTTTTGCTTCATTGTTATGAGATATGCAAGAGCACATACGCTTGAATAGTAACTTGTCCATTTATGCAATTTTTACTTTTGTGCCTTGGAAGAGAAAAACGAATGTGTTCACTCATGCATAAAGTTTCCCTTTTCATTGCCCTACTAGGTTGATAGCCAATTAAATTACCTTTAACATGGTATATGTAACATTAATATTAGCCAATAATCTATGAGAAGATAACCTGAAAAAGTGTTTACTTCCTGTTTTTGCTGAATGTATAAGCTAAACTATTACCAATTCATTTGATATCATTCTGAATATTTAACCCATATCTGCTAATCTATGGAATATTCCATAATTCACGCAAATGCTGAAATCACTGATCTACAGGATAATCTGTCACAAAAATATCTTTGACAATTACATCATTTATATATCTTTTTACAGCCTGTGAACTGTAACCAAAAATTCCCCTACACCATCCCAAATCCCACTAGCTTCTTTTTACCATTATGTGGCCTGGCATTCAATTCTGAAATTTACTGCTAACAGAATACGTCTACATCTATGTCAGATCAAATGATGCTGTAGTCCCATCCATAGGTTTATGATTTAGAACCTCACTGGTCCATAGCAACTATCAGTTTCCATCTAATATTTCTTCATATTTTCAAGCATGATAAATCATGAGTTATATACCATTGGAAAGCTTACATCATGAAGATGACAAAAAATGATGACTGTCTTTGCATACTAAGTCTACTCATATTTTTTTGTAAGTGGCTTCTGTTGAATAAGTGATATGATTGTTGATTATATGTACATTTAATATGAAAATATTTACTATCACGTGACATTACATACTTCGAAAGAGGACTGTGATTTACATCTTACTTAAGTGTCAGTGACATCACTTTGAAGTTTAGAGAGCACAGTTGAGTAAACACAAGTGAAACAGCCTCCGACACCAAGAGCTTATAAACTGCATTACATGAATGGTGGATATCAGTTAAAAGGTATCAACTGGCAAGGGCTGAATGTTTGCTATACATGACAGACATGCCACTCATAAACACAAAATTTTCCACTGACTAAACGAGAACAACATTTGTGCAAACATTTGCTGGATTAACACGTCAGTTTGTGATATCACTGTAACAGAACGGTATATCACTGGCCCCAGTATACCAATGCCTGTGCATGTACATTCCAAAATTATAATAGCTGAATGTATGGGCACCTGGTGCTGTATCATTCTGGGTCCTGTGGACCCAAATATTTAGAAGCAATAAGCATTGAAGATATGTGTATGCATCATTAAAATATCATAAGCAGAAGAAAGTCACACACAGAGTTTATATACCACATGAATGCCATAAAGTTTCTCTGTACAGAAATCTTAGCCATGCAATAGATGTTTCATCAAAATTGTGTTCTTTCAACAAGAGACTCAATGATAGATAAATAAAAGTCTTTCTCATTTAGGCAGACATCTCTCTATAAAGTATACTTAAACATAAGTGGAACTGCACTTTAACTGTGAATGAAAGTGAACCATTGGGTTGGCTTTGCTCCCTCTACATCACTCCATCTCTAAAACCAATTAACAGAGCTGTAAAACCTCGGAAGCAGAAATTTCACCCGACACTTACGACCCACAAAGTCAACATTCATTACCCCCGAATCCAGTCTGGGGCTCTACCCAAGGCTATGCTGCAACAAAGTTACCTCCCTGTGTGAAGACCCTCATCAATACACTTATACAACACCCAGTAAGCTCTTTGCGATACTGTATACGCTGTTATTTTCGCGAGGGTTTAATTTTCGTTAATTTAGCGAATTGCAGTTGGATCGCGAATTTAACAACACGCGAAATTGTCGCCATGCACTTTGCTAATAGAGCATTAACGTAAGCGTCGGCGTCGATTCGCGAAAACAACATCTCGCGAAAATGTCTATCACCTCGTCATTCGCGAAAATATCTGTACGCAAAAATAACGGCGTATACAGTAGTTCATGATCATTTAAAAGAAATGGCGTAGACTTCTCTAATGTTTTAATGATAGGCAGCCAGGGGGATGCCAAGAATAATGCTTAAAGTGAAAACATAGTTCTTGTAAGGGCTTGAGAACCCGTCTTGCACCATTTCCTATTTGCTTGCAATATATCGTATCAACAATGTATCGAACAATGTATCTATAGTAATCTAAGTCAAGAAATAGGTATAAATTGTTGAGGATGTTTTCCAGCAAAGTTACATGTATTTGAACATGACATCTATAGGAGGCATTTTAGAGACATGTATCATGATTATGCAACTGTGAAATAAGATTTGCAGATTATCCCATACATTTAATACACATTATGTAAATTGTCTTGATGAACTTATAAATTCCTTTCCCCTGATCCTAAAAACACAGATTCAGGTAACTTGTGATTTATACAATCATGAAGAAAATACATTTTCAAACAACATAATGTCAACTTAGGATAGTTTTATGAATAACTGGAGTAGGGTACATTGAGTAAAGAAAAGTCATATTTGCATCATAGAGATATAATCATAATTAAAGATATTAGAACCATACTGGATCTTGATGGCTCCTGGGAACCCAGTGAATCTCATAATCATGCAGAGGTGGGATACATGCATAGAAAGCTTGAACCTTGCCTCCGATTATAAACCTGTGAACCTGTGCAATCTCTAACAACTTGCTTTTTTCATTGACAGTGAATGAGTGTGTTCCATGAGAGGCCTTCTGATAGGTTGTGTGAACTTCCAGAAGCACACTGAGCAAAGAGATTAGCGGACCTCTTTGATGGTTTTGAATTCAGATATTCTCCATTTCATTAAACAAGACAAAAATGAAAAAAAAAGGAAAAATGGACACTATTTTCTCAAAATTCACTTGCGTATTTGCCGATTCAATTTAGCATGCATACCTGACAAACATCTTTTAACATTTTATGCAGTTTGTTGACTTCACTGCATACTGCAATGCATGGCGAGCCTGCAGACTGATCGAGGCCAACCCTCAAAGTGAATCATAGTGGCAAACTTGCGAGCATGTGTTCTTGATTCTCTTGAAGGGTACTACGGCAAGAATTACTGGTGCGGAAGTTCGTTTCCCTGGCGGGGTTATTCGGAAATCCCCCGCTAAACATTAAGAGGATACGGAAACTTAACTTCCTCCCTTGTCAGTCTTGACGACGACTACAGAATTCATAACAACACTCCGTCAATAACCCTTCCCCAATTACTTGTAGGTAGGGCCTACATATGATCTCTTTACTACACACATAAGGATGCACATAATAATAATAATAATAATAATAAGTACAGCATTTGTAATGCGCCATCGATCTAGTAGCCTATTCTGAGGCGCAGAGGGACATAATCATATACTGTAAAAGTGGATATTTTCGTGCGACTAATTTTTCGCGCTTGGCCGGGTGAGAAGAGTTTCGCATGTTTTTAATTCCGCAGAATCAAGACATCATGCACAGGAACGTATGGCAAGCAAAAATATTCGCGTGCTTTTATTTTTGCGCTAGTTTCTAGTTGCGCAAAAATTTCAACACCGCGAAAATTTCCACTTTTACAGTAGACACACAAAATGAGACCTGCAATATACAATATGTATCCCACACAATTCATAATACAAACGATATGAGCAAACACATACATACACACACACACGCACAATCTATACTACACAATACATGACCGACATACAACATATACACAGCACAGACCTATAGAAATAGACACAAACACATATATACACACACTGCGGGCACACAAACTAACTTCATTTTAATTATCTGAATTACACAATGGTGTGAAAAAGGAACACTAAACAAGCTCCGCGGAAGAATTTAATTAAGACTTTCAACACATTAGCTATAATTAGTTGTGAAAGAGGAAATTTTCTTCTGCCAGTTGACTTGGTGCAAAAGTTTCAATGTTGACAAAGAGTATTAAAACTCGCATCTGATAGAAGCATAATTCATATTCACGTAGGCCTACTGATAAGTTACACAATACAAAATTAATTTCTATATAAACAGTCTACATGAAGAAGAAAAAAATTCAAGTCTGTGCATCTTCATTTCAGATAGAATTCTATTGGCTGTAACATTTATCATTTATACAATATACTGACACTTTTTTTTTTTGAATAGCACAAGAAATTTAATACTCAGCAGTGAATGGAAATTTATTATAAGACATCTCTCATTCCTGGGCAACATCTCAAACAAACTGCTGCATGCCGACTCAACATTGGAGGTACTTCAAGAAAAGGAATTACATAAATAATTGCTTGCAGCATAAATAGATCTGCAACAGAAAACAAAAAGAAATCTGGAAACAAAATGTAAAACCCAACATACGTACAAGTTCACCTTCATACATGTGTGGATTGAGTGAATGCAGCAATACGTATTAGTAGAACATATAAGTGGAAGTTTGAGGAAAATAAGACAACCCATTAAAAAGTTATGAATTTTTGAAGTTTCAGTGCAACCATCGCTAGATAGACTATTTGTGATGTCACATGTGTAGAATGATGTAAAGAAAATACAAAGAAAATTCAACATATTTTCACTTTTTTTGCATAATAACAGGAATTGACTTGCCTCTTTCAGAAGGCAGGGGGAATAATATTACCCTGAACATAAGTCGGTAACAAGTCAAGAGAATGCATACTTTTCATAAAGAATGGAATTTAGTGGAAATCTCTTCATACTTTCTTTGTTGTTCTGTGCATGTGACATTACAAACTGTTGTAGTCTTTTCATCCAGCAATGGCAGCACTAAAACTTATACTATAATTTTAGTAGTATCTTCATTAAATGGCATTTACAAGTGTACCTACAAGCAGGAAAAATGTTGACTTTATCAAAAGGCTGTAAAAGACAATATCTTTCTCCAGATACTAGATTCCTTTCCCAATTTGAAAGCATATAAAACTTTTAATTGAAATGTCACTCAAAAGTTTTAGCTGTGAAAAATTTAGCTGAAAAAAAGTAAAATCAAACAGAATGTAGTTGTTCCATTGAAAATAGACATAGAATTAGAATAATGGAATTCAATAATATCAAATATTTTCCTAAAACAGAAATGTGTTTTAACTAATTATGCATATCAGATGAGGTGACAATGTCATACCTTCAGAACTTTCCATTTGAATTTCATACAAATATTTACTAGGTTTCCTCCATTTGAAATGACATGCTAACAAATAGATATTATATCACATATTGCATCATATTAATCGATTTGAGATAATGCAGCAATGATAGCTTTTAAGGGCAGGGTTGGTGAACTGCTGAAATATTCATATTCATCTTTATGTGCAGACCTGTTTTACGTTTATGTGACAATAAAATCAAATTTGCGTATGTGTATGTGTATCATTTCACACACAAATGATAGAAAAAAAAAAGTCGATATTGCATAACATTTCAATATTCTGTTCCATTTTCAACAAAATTTTAACTGCTCTGTTACATGACTTTGCTCTTTGCATCTGAGTCAATTTGGATATAGAGTGTACCTCTCCCTTTAATGATCCACACTTCCTATTCTACAAGCCACGTGCATGTGAAAGTTTGTGGATTACTGCAAAAGCTGGCAGCAGGGGGGGGCTAACCACCCCTGATGCCACGAGTTGCGGCAACGAGGGAACCACATCTGTCCCAGAAATATCACATGATGTAACTCTTGGCAGGTGCGGTGATGCCGCAGCCTTACCTTGCAGGTTGATGCTCACTGCACTGCTTGATTTGTCCTGTGTGTGACTTTCCCTAATCATATGTTCTTGATACTTTCTTGATACAATGTCACTTTCTATTTTCTCTTCCTTACAGGTACATCCACTCACACACACACACACCCAGCTACACACATATATAACATATGTACATATAAACCAATATACAACTTCACGAGACCAATCCAGGAGAGCGACTGGAATATGATAATCTTAAATTCCTTAAGATTAAGTACTTAGAAAGGACTTAAGGACTTAGAAAAATAGTGTAAAAATTGTGTTATCTTACACTTTTCAATTTTCAGCATGCATATGATACTCAACTAAATGTTTGTGTGGGGTTTTTTTTTTCACACATTCATGAAAGGAAAACTCAATCCCCAAATATGAAATTATTGTTGTAATGGTTCAGCAATGATCACTTTTGAAAGGAAAGCAAGGTTATTGTTGATGAAGTATGAATGAATTGAAAATAAGCACAATTGAATTGAAGCATGGTTGAAGTAGAATGCTTTTAGAGTGCCTTCATATTAACCAAATTGGGAAAATTGGGAAGAAATTATATTATCATATTGTGCAAGTTGCATTGGAGATTGCAACCAGTAGCACTATTTTGAAAGTTAGGCTAAACCTAAGAACTCAGTAACCTATCACAAGTCTGATTTTCATTGTGAAGTGAAACAATTACTGGTCTGTTCATTTAATGACTTTATTCTCGTGAGCAAAATCACCCAGTAAACATATCAGACATTCCCTTTAATACGTACAGCTGCTGTTGGTCACGGTGGAAGCGATATCAAGTGTGACAGCTGATGACCTGACAAGAAACAAAAGATGAAGACAAAACAGTGTTCATCACCAGAATCCAAACGACATCCTCCTGCGAGCACGCACGAGGAAACGCGAAATAAAAAGTTTCCCCGGTCCGCTCTGGTCGACCCCCTCGATTCCTAGAGGACTTGCCTAGCTGTGTGAACACAGTTCTTCCTGATATCCGAGGGCCCCCTTGTCTCTTTGTGCATAGTCAAGAACCGTCATTTAGAGCTTCCCCTCTCAGCAGCAGGGTTGAGTTTAAATTTCGGTGGTGATGGGAAAGGGGAGGTACAGAAGTGAAGGGGATCGAGGGGGCAGAGATGTGGGAGGGATATCCAAGCAAAATAAGGTTCATATGTCTCATAGAGTGGGCCCATGTCAAGCACAAAGGAGTACTTGGGGGACAAGATGCATGTGTGATGAGACACAATTCAATGGAGCTTCCATCATACAGGAATCATGTGTTATGGCAAACTGCTTCAGTCTGAAGAAATGTCCATATCCCTCATATGCAATTCACACTGGAAAATAAGAACAAAAACCCCACAATCTTCTATACTGGTCATATTCTAAAACATATAAATCTTGATCAGCGCTTGATCATCAAGCTAGTCTGGTTTAGTTTCACATTCATCCTGGTCCTCTGCTATTGACTAACCCATGTGAAAAGCTTCACACGTCTGACCCATCACAAAGAAAGCCTGGTAAAGTTGTGCAACATAATTTTTCTGATATTGGCAGTCTCACCATTCAGACAACTTTAAGCCTTTCAATCACAAATGCTACGTCAATTTCGAATTCCACAACCAACCAACATAATATATGGGCAATGCAAACAAAAATGTTATGAAAAACAGGCTCTGAAGTAAAGAGGCCTTCAAGCATGTGAGAGAACATATACAGTACACCATACAACATACCTTTGATATGAAAAATGCACAGTTTGAATTTCAGAGCATATTTATGCTTTAAAGGAGAGCTAAAGCTGTCAAGCCACAAAGACGGCCAGGCTTTCTTCTTTTCTTTTCTTTTTTTTTTTTTTTTTTTTGCTAGACATAACCAACCGCTTTATTGGCTGTTATGTAGTTCACATTATCCCCTTGAACTTACCAAGAGTAGTCTGCATCACTCCTCAACACTTTTGGGACAGCAGCGTGAATTGTCTCTAAATTCTTACAAAAACAAGAAGTAGACTACATTTCCTCCTACTCACTACTAAGAAAAATAATGTCTTGTCTTTCAAGTACAGCACAGTGTGTGTTGCAACTCAAAAGCACTGAACAAGGAATGAGTAGCTAAGTTCAAAGAGGAAGGCATCTAATCTTTTGCCAGCTTTAAAGAGTATCTTCATGTTTCATTTTCACTGGCACCCAGAAAAAAACAAATTAGTATGGCAGAGAGTATAAACCATAGAATAGACATTAGGCATGTACTTCGACACTGTCACCCACATATTACAACATCGATGATAACAATATCAAGTTTTTATATAGCACATTTCCAAACTGTAAACAATTTCAATGTGCTTTACATTTTCATAAGCAAATCATGAAATAGTGCAAATTATATAATGACTTAAAATTACAATGCACTTACAATACATATACCAGGACTCAACACAAAGTTTTTTCTCTGGTGGCCCATTCGGGTCACTAAAATGATCACAGAAATTTGAAAAGGAAGGCCTACATTTACACCTTAAGTTCATATTACTGTATACACTTACGTGTATATGCCATATACAATGTATATCCTGTTGATTTTGGTTTCCCAAACTTTGTGAGTCAAGTGATATTTACGAAATTATCAACTTACAACACTATTGTCACCTTGGAACAAATACATTGGGCATATGTCTCCAACGAGAAAAATTACCCTTCATCCACACTTCACACTGCAAATAACTGTGACTATTTCAGAAACATCACACTGTTAATATAGTGGTGCACAGACTGCAATTTGAATCTCACAAATAGTCATGGTCATTATGTATACACACATAAAAAAAATACCCTGGTTTTGCACTGTGACAGAAATTGGGATGCAAGTACTCATGGACTACTGGTGACTGTGTGAGTGGGCCAAGTAGGTGAAGGTGCTGTCAGCTGTTAGTGTTTTGCCATTTCATCTGATCCCATCTCTGTTCTCTTATTGGTGAGAGTTCTTGGAAGACACGCACGGATTAATCCATTTCCTAACACTGGGGCCGACAGGCTCACGACCACATCCATCTCTTTGAAGAGATGTGGGTCACTCTTTGTCTTTGTTGCTGAATCAGAGAGAAAATCTTCTTCCTGTGTAACACAGCAGTCCCCTATTTGTAAATTAGACTTATTAAAAAGATCCCACATGGAAGTTAGCTCAAGGGGGGGGGGGGGATGAATGCCAGCACCAAAAACATGTCACAATACTTAACATCATCATGAGGCGAGATCTCATCAAAGTTTCAGTGCTTTGGGGGTTTTTTTGTGGATGCAAACTTGCTTTTTAATAGGCCCACAAAATCTAGTCAGAGTTCTCCTGTTTCCACACACACACGCACTCACACATAAGAAAAACAAGTTATGGTCAAAAATTGATATCTATAAATATTTCCTTTCACAACTTTACTCTGTTAAATCTACAGACATTGAAGTCTACAAAACTGCAAAATGAATTATCTCCTTGAAACATAGGACACCTGATATTAGTTCCAAACTTGAGCACTTGATATATTATATAACTTTTGTTCAAATTTCAATGCCTGACAATGTAAAAAATTTTAGTACTTTTGGTTCTCATGAAGCAGATTCCTAGGGTCTTTTGTTTTGACCCATCATCTTTAGATGCCTTCAAATTTCCTTCATGCTTCAAAGCATTGAAACTTTAAAGTTTCACAAACCTGTATTAGTTAACACATTTTTAAACCTTGCCTGCTTTCATGAAACAGTGATGTTAGTCGTATTGTGTATGCACATTAGATGAACTGATGTTGTAGTGGCATCACAAGTTTCCCATTTCCTTGCACAAACAAACACAATTTTATTTCTTTTGACATGATCTCCAAAATTGTTTCCTCCAAATCAAATTATTCTAGCATTTTGATGATTCAGGAATGATGACTTGAGACAGAAAAGGGTCAACACAATTTTATTTCTTTTGACATGATCTCCAAAATTGTTTCCTCCAAATCAAATTATTCTAGCATTTTGATGATTCAGGAATGATGACTTGAGACAGAAAAGGGTCAAAGTAGCTGAATTCTTCACAACAGAATGATTTATGATGTTGTTTGGTGAAAAATTAATTGAATTTGATGACAATCATCACGTTGCTCAATTTGCATGAGTGATTGTGACTAACCAATGATCTAAAACAAAACGGTTTAAACTTAAAAGCTCTGTAATTTTCTTATTTTCATCAGATTTTAGTAAACTAAGTAAATGATGTGTGACACATTGTGGAAACTGGGCAGCTTCAAATGTTTCTACAGATAAATGTCACTATATAAATGCTGTTTTATCATTATCATCACCATTATAAAGTTTAATACTGTTCTGTTTGTTTGGATCAATAATCTTTATCTTTATTATACAATCAACTCAGGGTTGAAATCAGAGTAGAGTTCCCTTTAATGCCCTTCTGCCTTTCAATCATATTTTATCTTTAGGGCCATTTGCAAATCTCTACTTCTGCCAAGATTTTCAGGCCAGGAGCTGCCCCCGACTGCTGTGACAGCGACTATGACTGGGATAAAATGGGAAATAGGGTACTAGGGTATACTATACAAAATAATCCATTGTGATTCACCAACTTTGGGAAGTTAAGCCAAGTACTGAAGGGAAAAAAGGAATACATCACTCATTGATGATGGCCCATCACTATAGAGTCCATGTGGTAACCGAGGCTTACTATGGGATCAGTCGACTTAGCAACAGCCAGAGCATCCTGTGTACTTTCCCTTTGATCATGAATTTCTGCACATGACAGGAGACTAAACAGGTCTTTGTATAGCATTCTGCTGTAAATACAAGTCCTGTAATGTGATTGATTTTAGTCAGGTTGACAAGATACAGATTAATAATAATTTGCTTGATGAGCTCCAAGAAATATGACATAGTCTTACCTCTTTGAAATGGATAGATACAAAAGTAGATTGATATTTCATATTTTGACAAAAACTGAAAAAGAGGGATCTACAGCCATATGGTTTGTAAAATTGACAGCAAAGATGTTAGCACTTTGTTTACTACCGATTTTGAAATACAGTCATACTTTGTCAGTTGTAGGTTTCGTTATAATCTTTATAGTGAATTAGCTGCATCCAGTTGACAAAAAGCACAACTACTGTACATGGGCAAGGTGAAAAAGTTGATAACTGATGTTTGTTTATTCCAATCAAACAAGGGGGTACCTATTGATTGTATATATCATCATTACAGATTCTATAACCAGCTGATTTGTAAAATCTACACAAACAATAAACAATTTTGTAACCTTTGATTTGTAAAACCTATGTGAACAATATAAGTGATTTGTTTACAGGTTTCCCTGGTGGGCATGTCCGTTTCATTTCCTCCTTTGTAAATTCTCAGTAAACTGCTACTTGGCCAAATACCATCTGGACACTCTCCCAGATTAGTGTATAACAATGAAACTAGGAATCGAGGGTTGAAGCTTTGGACTGTGAATTGTGTGTAGAGTTAGGAGAGGGGGTTCAAATAGGACAAGCGTAAAAGTGTTCACAATTTGGACTTAAGGTTAAACTTTAGACACTGTTGAAAAATGAAGTGGTTCAATTTAAAAAAAAAAAATGCCACGCTTTCCTAACTGATGATATTTAAATGCATGAAGAAAAAAAAATAAGCATACAACAAACTGAGAATCACTCTGCTTCTATCAAGGTGATTATGAAAAAATATCACCATGTTAATAAAGGGTTTACTGAGTTATATATTCTAGCACTACTGACTATGGGAAATTGAGTATGATAAATCTGGTAAATCAGCTCCAATTTTTCAACATGGAAACACTCGGCAGTGCCATTTTTAATTGAGAACTTGGAATATGGCTCTTTCATGTACGTCTTAGACTACATAATGGTATTGATAGAAACCAAATCCCATTCTCTTGCTTATTTTATGTGTAACTCCTCTATCATTATGTCAAATGTTCAAGCCCTTTTTTGCGCTATCAAGGCATTTGAACCAACAATAAAAGTTTTTTATATAAAAACAAAAAGCAAAATATGTCATCTGCACATGAGACAAAACACATCTTTTACAGTATTATTCTAGACAATATAAAATCCCCAGATCATTGTGCAAACAGATCACTCAACCAATCATTAGAGAAGTTGCATTCACGTGTCAAAAAAAGGAGCTATTTCAGCAAAAGTGATAACATCTCTGTGTGCGCATTATAACCATGACCATTATGTTCATGAACAAGCTGCTCGCTTTTTTTTTTTTTCCAGATGGTTGACTGTTTCTTTTTCATGATGAAAAGTGCACAACATATGACAGCATCTTATTGGACTTTGTGACTAATCTTTCTGCTATACAGGCAAGAATAATTAGGGTTAGATATGAGCACAACACAACTTATATTAACTGTGTAATTGTCATTTATTATTCTTATGGCCTACAAAGAGGGGTGTATCACATAAATTTAATTTCTGATTTCATTCAAACTTTGCTGTTCATGTAGAATCCACCATGCAAGGCATCTCGCTGACAAGATCTGATGTTCCTCTTCAAGTAAACATATTTGCTTATCATGTCTTCACACACCTGCCATTATAAAGATACTGAATGTAGCTTCACTTCTTTCTCTCTCTCTCTCTTTTTTTTTTTTGGTCATGCAAACACATTGAACAAAATCAAAGCAATCAACTCAAAACATCTCCAAAATTCATTGATTACATAATCAGGAAACTGTAGTTTGCATCAAGTGTACACACACACATGCACACAGAACACTGCTGAAATGCATCATCTAAATAGGGTCTTCGGCTCATTATTTGTTTGGAACACAGGAACATTGATCTCTCACCTTTATCTGTTCCTCCACAGAGCAATCCTTGCAAGGTCCAACTGTGATGATTGGGAAGGTTAATCCTTCGATAAAGTACCCTTGGTTAGTCCACTGAGTTTTGTTCACGTCGCAGGTTGCATATTACAGCTTTCCTTCATCTACAGGCAAAGATGCTGCTGATATCTGTTGTTTTGACATGTGAAGAAGTAAACAACGACTTTTCAAAGCCCATACACAGAAAAGCGCAGAGTCATTTACAGCTTTGCAAATGTATGTGCCGTCCTTGCACCCCAGAGAAGAACATAGAATCACACAAACTAGTTGCAAGGGAGCAGGTCCTCAGCTATGAGAACTAGACAGGGCTTGAGCAGTGCAGAGATGGGGGAAGCCAAAAACGAAACAATACGGAATTCTGCCCCCTTCCTCGCAGGGATTTTTTGAGCGTAGGAGGGCTTCGGCAGAAAAAACAGTCAGGCCGGCTGTGGTTGTAGCCTGTCCTAGTGCGTGCTGCTGGCAGCGCTGCGTTGAGACGTATTTCCTGATGCTCAGGCAGGATGACTCATGTAAAACACTCCAGAGCTGTCAGCGCGTTTACACTTCCTTGACGAGAGTGAGAAAGAGAAAAGGAGTGAGCAGGCTCGGAGTGGAAAAAGGCTTGGCTCTGAAAGGGTGGATTGAGGGAAAGAGGGGGGGGGGGTTAGAACAAAGTGAGTAAAGGATAAGCAGGCTATTGAAAACTCCTGCAAAAGGAAGCAATCACCAAGTAAGATGTATGGTACATAGGCCCTATGATGCAGCATAAGAAAACGCTACAGATTTTATGTTAGCAAGGTATACAGTTTGAGCTTGCAGTTCATTTCATATTTGTCTCTTTTTTTGTTGTCAATATTCCATCATAAACTCATAGTCAATACATGATCGCATACTTGGTGTGACTCCAGAGACCAACATCCAACACTGGGCTGTCATGAATAGCTCGTCTTGGAGAGTTGCAAGAACGTATGTGCACATTCCTATGAAGTGAAGAGAAAAATTACATAGCATGGTGTCAGGGCTCAACACTAACCTTTTTTTCTCTCTGGTGGCTCAGCCATTTGGGCCACTAAAATCTTTGAAGCTGAAGTTTTGGTGGCCCAAAATGAAGGAAACATAACAATCAACTTTGAATTTAAGTGCCGATCAGGCCACGAAATGATAGCCTTTTTAGAAATTTAGTGGCCCAATATCAATTTTAGTGGACCCAGGCCACCGCTAATGTTGAGCCCAGTGTGTATACACCTTTAGCTGCAGCACAACCACACAATACAGAGAGGGTCAATATGTTATCCTATGATGGACTTGGTCTTATTTGACTATGCATCAATTGGATTGTCCCTGGTCTATAGACCACAGTACTATACAATTCTTATGTTCACACTCAAGGCAATGACTCTTTTACCACTAAATATGTATTCATAATATAAAATGTAATATTGGTTGTAAAAACACTCATGATGAAATTGATGATCATGATGATTACAGATTGTGAATGATTTGAATATTTTCAGCGATGACAACGATATATAAACAACAATCATGACTTAAATTTTATAGGGAGACTATTTTTTGGTCACACTACTAACAAACATGATGCCACCAACACTTAGAATATAAGATTTCATCCATCATAACTTGATGAGTGCAGGTACAATATAAATGAAACAAATATCCTTGAAACCGCCTGATTTAAATTTAAATCAAAAGTCTCGCAAATAGTTTGGCTTGAATCTTAGATAGAGTTTGAATGTTATCTTGAAATTCTCAGTTTGAAAGACATATCCCAATACTGCTTTGCTAAATTTTTCTTCCATGCAATGCAATGTGTTCAAACTTTAAATATGTTGATGAAGCATGAACATTTCTTCTCAGTAATTGTTGGTAAGCAATAATATTTGAACTCAATAAACGTAATATAATAGACACAATTCCAGTCAGAACTACCTGTGCTGACTACCTGTGCATATAGGTTTAAAAATTAATCTCGAAAGAGCTAGGAGTCTAAAGTGACCCAGAAATTCTAACTTTGTCCCTTACAAGCTGGCAAAGCCTCCGCCCGCTGCCCTGTGACTAAGTGATCAGGGGCTGAACACCTGTCGCTGACACGGGAGAGGCAAGGGATAAAATCCCGGGTCTCAAAGATGGCCTATATTCCCATGTTTCAAAGACTGAGCTTCATTTCACTTTCAAGCCCCTTGAATAAAACGGTGAGGTTATTTCCGGCTGGGTTCAAACAGCTTTAATCATGATCCGCATATGAAGAAAATTATCAGGAGTTACACACTTGTACCTGCGTAGCGTGGATTTAAGATCTGTTACACCAAGCTTTACGGCAAAGTGTAAAGGATTCACAACAAATCTCCACGTTATAAAAAAGAAGAAGTTAAAATCAAAAGTCACTGTAACTTAAATTAGAGCAAATTTTTATTTAAGAGATAGTGTACAAAAGAAGATATATGACACATTAGAGTATCTGTCCACAGATATTGTCATTTAAAAAGAAACACTCACTCAAACACAAGCAATCTTAAAAAATTTTCCACTCCTTTTTTTTCATCTAAAAAGAAACACTCACCCAAACACCAAGCAATCTACATAGTTTTTATATTCATTCTACTTTGCTGCATTGAATTTAATAGCAAAATAAGACATACAGAGTTTTTATTTTCATTTTCCCACTGCTTTGCTGCATTGAATTTAATTTCAGAATCAGACAATCTTCTTTCAAGGTCCTGTACCCTAGTCAACAATGAATCCAGGGAACTAAAAAACTCCCAAGTCCTCAAAGAAATTATGAAACAGTTCCAAGTGCACTTTCTTGAAATAGCAATTGAGTCACATACATTTGCTTGTTCCTTCCACATCTTTCTCCCCACCCCTCCCCCTTTCTCTCTCTCTCTCTTTCTTTCTCTCTCTCTGTATCTATGTTCATGATCCGTACTATATTTTGTGAGCTTGGTGTAAGTTGCAAAGTTTTTCGTGATTACTTTGAGGCCTTTATCTCACAAGTCTGAAAGGCTTGACTCTTAATATGACTAGTGTATTGCATATAAAATTGAAGCCAATACATGCTCTAAGATATAAATACATAAAAAAATAGACATATAAATAAATGAATAAACAAATGAATTTATAACTAGATAAATGCTGGTTCCCATTTAATATATGCTCGTTCCACAAATTTCATGCTGGTATTGTATACATGTTGACTATAATGTCACCTTCAGTTTCTTTGCTAATTTTTTGCTTTGTTTTGGTATGACTCGGTAAGCCTACTCCATACTATTCCTGTTATTACCTCCGCCAAGGGAGGAGGTTATGTTTTCGTTACCGTTGGTTTGTGTGTTCGTTCGTTTGTTTGTCTGTGTGCGAAATAACTCAAAAAGTAGTTAGCGGATTTGGATGAAACTTGCAGGAAAGGTTGAGAAT
Source organism: Diadema setosum (assembly GCA_033980235.1). Lineage (NCBI taxonomy): Eukaryota > Metazoa > Echinodermata > Echinoidea > Diadematoida > Diadematidae > Diadema > Diadema setosum. The sequence goes on along the minus strand of CM067060.1, from coordinate 8,240,966 downwards.
GACACAAGTAACAAACGATTAACTTTTGGTAGTGATCCAAGAATTTTGGGGGAATTTATGAAGGATTTTTTATATTTTGCCAGGTAGGGTCAATGAACTTGGGAGTTCAGGCTGCGCGTATTTGAGGTTTGCATGCGCGCACTAAAGTGTGTGCTCTAGTTTCTGCTAGGGAGAGGCGCATCGTGTAGCTGAGGGTTTATGACGTAACAAAGGCTTCTATATTGGGAAATCGGGCGACTTTCAGCACACAATGCTATAAGTACGTATGGGTGGAAATCACTGATATCTCTATGGAAAAACAAGATCGGTGGTGGAAATGAGCTGCATGCCTGGCGGAGGTCTGCGCTCTCAGAGTGCTTTTCTAGTTAGAGAATGTTGTGCTCATAAAGAAAAGAAAAAAATGTGGTTTATACATCTTCCTGGTTTACATGATCATGGAAATGTGGAAATTAAGTAATCAAACGCTTAAAAATGAACTGTTGTCAAGTTCCTTGGAAATACTTTGCACTGTCAAACCTTTATGTGATGATAAACGCAATGTGGCATTACACAACAACCAAAAGATATTTCCTAATATTTGTTCCACAGAAGAGTAAGCATGCATACTAATGACAAGATCTTCTATGAATGAATGATTGAATGTTGGCATTCTTGAAAGGAATGAGTCATAACATCGATGTTCATGGAGATCTTGCATTAAAGAAGGTCTACATCAAACATTGTAAACATTATCTTTTATAAAGGCATTTTTCCTTTTTTTTTTTTTTGCATTTTTATGCCTATCTTCCTTTCCTTAAATTCTTGTTTGTTAGTTTGTTTGTTTGTCATACAGTACTATGACTATGACTTCTAAATGGTTGAACAAGATATGAAGATTGCAATTACCATCAGATTTGGCTCCCTGATATTCATATCTTTCATCTCTTGACATGAATTCTGAGGAAAATAGCAGGAAAAGAAGTTTGATAATAGATAGTTTGATAATAGATGAAATCTGATGAAGATTTCCAATTGAAGAAATATCTTGCAGGCAGGTACCTATGTCCTTATTATGTACTACAAACCCCAAAACACTGAATTGAGCTTGTATTTGATATCCTTCCTAAAGTGCATCTTCTGTCCCTTCAGATGCTAGTACAATGTTGCACTATGTCAGTGCTATACTGAAACATGTGTTGCATGTGTGTGCAGCAGCCATACATTGTGAGACAAGAATTCATTTATTGTGAATTGCTGCATTTATTAATTTTTTTTTTTAATTTACGGCTGTAAAACTTTGTGTTGGTGCCTGTCATTTTAGACACTGTAGTACTGCTACAGCTGTATGTGCAGCTATATCTTTAACCCGTTGAGGACGAATCCCAAGTATACTTGGGCAAGTGTCTATGGGAAATGCATGTTGCAGTAAAATCGGCCCGTCCTCAATGAGTTAATATTCATGCTCAGACTACCTGTACGCCAGATCAAGGCTCCACAGAGTCTGCATTTGTCTGGGATACTATTTGTTCCACCCTGAAAGTGTGAAGTCATCACCCAAGCTCCGTTGTCGGCAACTGGGGGAAATTATCAATTTTGGCTGTCAAAACATTACGTAATGGAAACTGCTAAATTAGGATCGCTGTTCCAATGTGACTGGCTACATGTGCTGCCGCCCACAAACATGTTTAACTGAGTGACAACACCTGCAAAGCAGGTCGCTTCATAAATACTTACCATCCAATCTTTTGCGGCCTGATGATTATGGCTACCTTGGGGTTAAACAGGACTCCTTATTAGAATATGACCTTACACCTTTGTGGGGTTTGAATGGAGATTAGCAGAGAAGACCGCATAGCATTGGGAACAGTGTCCAAAGTCTATGGCAAAGAAAAGGTTAACGAATGGAGTAAAATTACACAGCTAAAATGGTAGAAGTCTTATTCAAATACAACGTTATGTAGGAAGGACTTTTAAAGTTTCACATCTTGACTTACATAAAAATCTTTTCTACATGTCCCTATCTTTTAATCAAATCAAGCAAAGAGAATTGTATCTTTCACATAAAACATTATAGAGATGAATAGATATCAATTGTGATAGCGGAAGGAGTAAACTTTCACATTAATAGTATATTTTAGTGCAAAAAAACAAACAATGAAATGAGCTAAATTCAATTTTTCAAAATTCATTTCAACTGATGTCACTGTTGAATCTGTAACTAAAACTATGTAAAATTATAAAATTCAATAATTTCACACCTTATTTACAATGTAATCAAACTCTTACAATTCTTTATGTTTTTATTCACTGTTAACCTGTAACATTTCTCCTATTCTGTCTAATCTCATCCATAGTAAAGGCCTGATAGGAACGGCAAGCATTTTCTATTACCAGGAGGTAGGTACAGGAAGCAGTATCGATTCAGCCTAATTGATATCCACCTGTATTTTCCTTGTTCAACATTGCATGTTGTAACTGAATAATTTAATAACAAATTAAACTAGAGAAGCACTCTCAGAGCGCAGACCTCCACCAAATAGCTCATTTCCACCACTGATCTTGCTCTTCCATAGAGATCAGTGATTTCCACCTATAACAAACATATGTATGCATGCTGAAATCGCCCGATTTCCCAATATGGAAACCTTTTGTTACATCATCAACGTGCAGCTGCACGGCACACCTCACCCTGACAGAAACTGGGGTTCGGTGTAATAATGTCAGAGGTAAAAATGTCAGAAGTAAAAATGTCAGAGGTGAAAATGTCAGAGGTAAAAATGTCAGAGGTAAAAATGTCAGAAGTCAAAATGTCAGAAGTCAAAATGTCAGAAGTCAAAATGTCAAAAGTCAAAATGTCAGAGGTAAAAATGTCAGAAGTAAAAATGTCAGAAGTAAAAATATCAGAGATAAAAATGTCAGAAGTAAAAATGTCAGAGATAAAAACGTCAGAAGTAAAAATTTCAGAGATAAAAATGTCAGAAGTAAAAATGTCAAGAGGTAAAAATGTCAGAATTCTGCTTACGTCGAGGCTAGTATATAGTCATTATTGTTCCTTTTTTAAACTGTTTAGTGTGGAGAAGTGAATGAGGCATATTCTAAGCAAACCGCTAATTTTCTACCTGTTCTATGTTATTTTCTCAACTTCAGGTTTCGCATTTATCTCGCAAGGCCTGATCACAACATAAATGTACAAGTAAAAAAAATACAAAACGAAAACAAACAAAGTACAGTAGATGTACCGGCAGACATAAGTAAGCTCGTGCAAAATATTTTATTACAAGGTTCAAGTATCACATGGCACAAAAACAAATATCTCGAAGTTCAATGAACACTTTGTGGTCAGTTTGCGAAAGTGATCAGGTCTATCATACATTATTTGTAGTATTTTGAAATGCTAGGCAAGATAGAAATAGGTCGATAGTTGCAAATTTCATGAGGATCACCTTTTTGAGAACAGGGGTGACTTCTGCAATTTTGCCACCCTTTACATGACACGTGCAATAAAACCTTTCCACGTGTTTTCTCGCGCCTGTACTTTTTTTTTTATTTTTTTTTAATGGCAATAATAACGTACATCATTTAGGTAACGGTTGATGCACTCTTATCTCATAATAACCCGATGGAATTTTTGCGATGTTTATGTTTATGTTTATGTCATGTTTATGTTTCCGATATACCAGAAAGAGGCCAGGTGAGGTGATACGCATTCTACCTGTAAGTGAGGAAAACGAGGGAAATATTTTGTACATGTACGTCCAGGTTGTGAAGGAATGCAGTCTTCATTCTAGACAAGTACATGCTCCATCATGTCCATTTGCAATAGTTTAGAGATGTTGGGGGGGGGGGGGGAGGGTGGGAGGTTTGGTCCTTGCCACTGAAATGCAGAGGGTATCCGCGAGAAAAAAAAAATGCAGGAAAGTGTAGGGGAGACCGGGGAGAAATGGGGTGTTTTTGCATCATCAGGAAAGATTCCTTGTAACTTTTAAAATATTTTGTCAAGCTAGGTCATGATCATAACTATGTACTATAGATTCCGAAGTTTATAATAGAATATTTAGTGATACCCCTATACATATTAGGCATTTTCGTGTAATTAATGATTTCTTAAACCCTTAAGTTGGGGGAAAATGGGACACCCCGGGGAGAAATGGGACACCTTTGGGAGAAATTGGACAACCAGGCACAAAAGAATCTGTAAAATTATCACAAAGTATAGACTGGTGATAAAAGAAACGCCTTTTAATTAAGATATAAGACAAAAAGGGAGTAATTTGTGAACAGAAGGCTTTTTATAAGAGACGTATTGGGATAGAATGATAAATTGTTGAAGATGCCAGTATATTATTTATGACAAAAAATGGTATGGAAATGGTAGGTTTGTTTGCAATTGGTTATAAAAACAATTTTTTTTTTCAACTTACCTGTAGAACTGTATAGTGGCTAATATGTCTATATTGAGGTGTACCGAGGATCATCTTTTTACTGATATAATTGGATTGTTGATTGGAAGAGCATTTATCAAGTTACAAGAGTGTTCCATATTTCTCCCCGGTCTCTCCTACGCTTCTTCAGGAGACGGCACGGAAAGCACGTGTTGCGAGAAGGGTATCAGAAATATGACGAAAAAAATCTCTGGCACTTTTACCTCGTCCTCGATACATTTCTACATCTAAATTTTTACCAATGACATTTTTATCTCTGGCATTTTGACCACTGACATTCCGACCACTGACAACTTTACCTCTGACATTTTTACTTCTGACATTTTTACCTCTGTCAACTTTACTCTGACATTTATAACTCTGACATTTATATCTCTGACATTTCTACTTCTGACATTTTTACCTCCGACATTTTTACCTGGCACCGAAACTAGAGCATGCACTTTAGTGCGCATATGCAAACCTCAAAAAATAGTTCATGACCCTACCTGCCAAAGTATTGAAAATCCTTCATAAAATCCATAAAAATTCTTGGATCACTGATGACCAAAATTTAATCATCTGTTTCTTGTGTCATTCTCAACCTTTCCTGTAAGTTTCATTCAAATCCATTTACAACTTTTTGAGTTATTTTGCACAAAAACAAACAAATGCCTATGAAAACATAACCTCCCATGGCGGATTTAATAATTAGTTATTTGTTCATATCTGTTTTTTTTTTTTTTTTTTTTTTTTTTTAACAGAGACTTAATGATTTCTCTTAAACTGATACCATTGTGAGCCATTGGTGTGACTCATTTTAAAATTGTCCTTTGCACTCCTTGGTTGAGGTGAATAGATGTTTTGACTACAGTTTGTGAATTATGCAATTCATGTACAGGCGACTCCTGTTAAAACAAAGTCCGCTGGACCAGCAGTTTTCTTTTGCTATATCAGAATTTCATTACTATTACAGCTAAACAATGAAGTAAATTTTCACTTTTAAGTTGTAACAAGAGTTCCATTATAACCATGTTTGTTATAAAGGGAGTACATTGTACTGTTAATCTAAACAACACTGATTTTAGCTATAATAATATACATGTTTATAGAATGGGTAGCGAGAATCCTGCGATATGATTGGTCGAGAGCTGTGTGTTCATTTTTACTGGCCGCACCGCTGAGTCACAGTGGTAAACATGTTATCGCGCACTTAGCAAGAGTACGCGTACTTGTAACAAAGGTTCGCGCACTAAAGCAAGCGTTCGCGCACTCAGCTTGGCCATGCATCCAGTAAAAACTGATGCATGGCTGGCCATGCATCCAGTAAAAACGGTAAGTACGGCGATGCATGCCCTTTACGGCAAGCCAAAAGGAAATGCATCCAGTAATTTTTTCATCGGGTAACACGATAGAAAACTGGGTTTTTGACAAGAAAATTACCCATTCTATAAATCAAATGACGCACATGTCTTTTCGTGCGTCAGTCGGAATATAGTGTGCATGCGGTAACTATGGAATTTAGCCTAAACCCACTCGGCTTCGCCTCGTGGGTTAAGCATTCCATAGTTACCTTATGCACACAATTCCGACTGACGCACTCAGACCTGTGCGTCATTTGTATACTATATACTTCCCTCCATGATTTCTTCGTGTAATGATTAGTACAAGTGATAGAAACTACACTTCCATTCATAAACAAATAGTGTCACGTGATTCACACACAAAAAGAGTCAGAATTCTGCACCAAAGAGGTCTCTTCAACTTCTGGGGGGTGTTTCATCAACGTTTGTCGGCGCCAACAACTTGAATCACCATAGTAACAGTCAGTGACCAGAGCATCTCAGCCAATCAAAACCAAGGATTTTGCTGAAATTGGTCAGCGCCGACAGTTGTCGGCGCTGACAAGCATTGATGAAACACCCCCCTGTACTTCGGTAGGCCTACTATGAAATAAACACACTTTTCCATGTGTTCATGTTTTGTATCCTATCGCAACGTTTATACTGGTACTTGACAAGTTGTAACAAACATGGACCTGTACACATTTACTATAGTGGTTGACCCAAGTCAAGGGCGGTAGCTAGCATGAAATCTCTGGAAAGTACACATGTATCAGCCGAGCCGACATACATTACACCGATCCCAACTCATTCGTGTTTTACTGTTACTGGTGGGTTCTAGCGTCCAGCGGCGGGGGCGCGGGTTGGGACAAGTTTATGATTATAATGCACAGTTTCTTAAGATTCTGGGGCTGGTTTCTTCATTTACCTTTCATGATCACTGGCACTGCTCCATCTACATTGCGGATTCAAGTTTACATTGTGGCTTTTTTTTAGTACTGCCAGGGACCAAAACCGTTGTCCTCCGTAGCACATCTGCTTGCCTGCCTTGGCCCGTGTGTTATCTGCGTGCACGTGCCTACGTAGCCCATGGGCTGCTGGACTGTTCACCCACGCGCCACTACTGCAGGCTAGCAGGAGTCCGATCCAGGCACGCACTTGAAGTTCGGATCGTCCGCATGGAAGAAAACAGATCAGACGACTGTAATGAGGCTAGGCGAACAACTTGTTGTCCCTACCCGAACCAATCAGATTATTACCTTCAGTACATCGGAAAGTTTTTGGCCAATCAGGACTGGACTGAGGCAATAAAAGTTTCTTGTTTTTCACGCCGTGCTCAGAACAGAGCGTCATGTCCAGTTTGAATCATGTGATGTGATGATACCACTGGATATGAAATCAAATTGGACTGTACTAAGACGGAATCGTGTGGGGGTGATTAAATCATACTTCACACTGTGAAGAATGATTTAAATACCCCACGAGGGAGAAGTTTCTTTCAAGACAAGACAACAAAATGTTTGTTTTTCTTCCCACTTTTTCCTTTCTTTTCTTTCTCTTTGCACAGGGGTCAAAGATTGAACATACACTTAAATAGAATGCTATGAATCATTATTTTGATTGTAATGACAATGAAATTATAGTGGTGATGATGATGATGAGTGCAATTATTAATCTCACTATAGCTATAATTCATTCATTTATTCATTTTCATTTCAGCAAAGAATACAAATAGAACCTATACATAACATACATGTAGCATGAAGAAAAGCAATATGCATATCTTACATACATCAAAATGTGATATAAACACAGTAAATGAGGAGGCTATGGATGCATGCTATCTACCGAGCACATACATTTGATAAACCTAGGACTGAAAACCGTCTCGTTAAGTATTGTTAAAAATATTCAATTTAATCTGGTGAAGGACATTTCTTTCAGATTCATAAGCAGTCGGTTCCATTCTTTAATTCCCGGAAATGAAAAAGACTCAATTTCTTAATATTGATATGCGGCTTAGTAACTCAAAGCATTGATACACATTTCTTAAGAAACAAAAAGATTCTTTAAATGCAAAATGTTTAAAAAAATCTCCATCCTGATGATGTGAGGGGAGGGAGGGCATATGGAGGAGGAGAAGAAAATATTTGTGACCGTGCATCACAAAACGAACAAAAAGTCACAGAAATTGATTTTGCGTGAGGACCTCAAAAAGGTGAAACAGATCAACCAAGTCAATTTTGAGTTTTTTCATACTTTCTGAAGGAACTATTCTTCATCTACATTATTCTTAAGTTTGGGGTCATAAAACCAATTGGAAAGTGTGTTTTCAGCAGTTTTTCTACAACCATTTTTTTTTTTTTTTTTTTGCAGAGTAGTGTGATTAGATACGTCTTTAGATGTCCCTTTTCATTTCTTTAAAATCCTTTGCACACCCTTCACTTTCAACTCTAATAACTTTTGAATAGATACTGCTACCGCCTTGCAATTTGGCATTTATTATGGGCAGAATGTGTTAATTGAGCATGCTCAATTTCAGATTAATCTGATAATCTCTTCATTGTTGTTGCTACGGTGGTTTACATTCTGTTTTTTGTCCCATGCATCGCACAGCCAGCACGGTTTGGATAGATCAAACGCTTAAATAGACCCTTTACTTCAGAGCCTCTTTTCTCAATTCACTCCTTTCCAGAGTGTGTGCTTTCTTTCCAATATTTAGATAGGTTAGGAGAGTCCATCTGAATTGAGTTATACATCATTTTAAAGCTTGGAATAGAATCTGCTCTTTCAATATCTGCCCTTAACTAAAAATCCGTGTCTGGCGACTTTTTGTTGGTTTTGTGATGCAGGGTCACATAATATCAATAGTCCAATTATATAAGTTATGATTGTATTCCAGTTCACCAATAAGTGCGTGTATCGTGTACGTTTATGTGTATTTATAATAGTGTCTCTGTGTGTACATGCGTGTGTTTGTCTGTGTTTTTGCGTCTGTCAAGTTTCATTGCTTAATATCTTACCACTTTTTTCATTACAACACTGCAAGTTACTGACAGAATTTTGTTTTATGTTTGGATCTACCAACCTTATTTTATTTTCGGAGTAACATACCTTATATTATCTTTACATTAACAAGTCTTCAGAATAATATACTTCGTTTCATTTTTTTTTTGTATTAGCAAACTTTTGAAATGATGAACCTTTATTCATTTGTGTGTGTGTGTGCATTAACAAACCTTATTTTATATTAGGAATCACTATCCTTCGGAGTAATGGACCTTCAGAATAACGAACATTATTTCCAAATTTTCTGATTAACAAACCTTTGGAATAATGAACCTACAGAATAATGAACTGTAATCAATATTTCTTCAGCCTTGGTTAGACAGTATGTTGCTAATGATGCATCTTTCTTTCATTAATTGCCATAGCCTTAATACTAATGGTGATCATTTTGAAAAAAAAAAAAATGGCTGTCATGGCTTTCCCTCACAAACTGCAGGAGGGCTCAATATCTAGATTTTGTGTAGAATAGCTTATTGTGTTTCAAAGTTGATGCTTTTTGATAAAATCAAACAAAGTTTTCACTATGATATTGGATTGTATGTGGCAATAATAATAATGATAATAATAATAATAATATTATTATTATTATTATTATTATTATTATTATTATTATTATTATTATTATTATTATTATTATTATAAAAAAAATGATGATGATGATGATGATGAACCAAAATTGCAACGCTGGTAATCAAAGTGTAAAATGGAGTGAAGAGTAAATTTTGTGCAGTAGTCCTAGTCTGTGTTCATCCCGTGGTTAATAAAAGGGTGAGTTCTGTGTATTTTGGAAAAAAAAATATAGAACTTAATGGAACATTCTAGAGTCGTAGGCATTGGTTAATTGTCGGTAAGGATAGAGTTTGTTGCTACAATCCATCCAACTTTGAGATTGATCATGCATTCTAATAATTTATAGTTCAAATATAAAAGGAAGGACCATCTTTGATACAATTACAATTTTTCAAACTCATTTTGAGGGATTGGTGACTTTTAGCGGATTCTCTCCCAACAATCAGTTCTCTTGAAGACACACAAAAAAATCGCTTTCATAATTTTAGTGCGATTTTGTGTGTACATTAGACAAATTTTTCAACCCATTTTTTTTTTTTTTTTTTTTTTTTTTTTTTTTTTTTTTTTTTTTTGACAGAATAACTGCACGCGCAATTCGGGAGAGATCAGTGTTCTCGAAATCCACGATCTTGGCTCGTGGTACGGCACTGGCTCGTGGCTGAGTAATGCGCCATCTACTGACCAGATGGCGTATACCTCACATACAAGGAACAGAATGATGTCAAAAAATATCGCATCAAAAGCGGTGGGCGCAAGACTCTGAATATTATGGTGTACACTTGTTGCCAATTTGAAGGGGACAGTGATGATTGTGTTGTTCATCATGTGCACTGCTCACAATTATGATTATACACGTCGTTAAGTATTTGACCTCTAAATGCATGGAGGTTTGAACTACCCCTACCGACTCCTCCTGGTGAGCAAACCTGCTCGAAAGGATTTTTTTTTTTAAATTTTAATCACGCACCTATTAAAGAGTCTAGTGGTGTATGTTTCTGCAACTTGAATAAATAACCAAGGTATCGTCTTACTTTTTTTTTAGATAAAAATCTTCCATGTATTTGATCCAAAGTGTGCATCCAAACTAGATAAATAAAGATCAATTCTAGAAATGCTAAAGCTTGTTGAAAATTCGTGCAGAAAGACTATACATGTACGTACGAACATTACAAAAGGGCAACCTGTCACTCCCTGCCCAATTGACAAAATCCCCTGTCTTCATTGGTGGTAACGAAAACAGTAGTTTAGAGTTGTCCATGGGCAAGAATTCAAACTGGATGAGGTTATCATTGTTCTTTTCAAAAGCTAAATCGTATTCAAATGCATGCAAACTCCCGCCACCTGATACTATGTGAGGAAAGCCACTACAAACAATACCAAAGGGCAAGATGCCCCCGGATGCCCTACTGACAAAGCCCCTGTTTTCATTGGTACTGCCAAAATCAGCAATTTCTCAAAGTACAGCCTATTACGCCAGTCATCAGGGAGATGTTGCAGAAGGAGAGGAAAGAAGAATCCCTCCTTTCTGTATAAGAGATATACCCATGCCCCGTGCCTAGGAGAAGTTATACGTTCTAGATATCGCAGGTGTAAATGAATTGCTTTGACAAAACACAACACTCCGGAACAACACTTCAGTTTAGGTATACATCATTCCTCAGTCACAACACATCCAGCGAGCAGCAGTTCGTTGTCCCTTCTGTTTTCGACAGCAATTAGTGTGCTGAAAACAGGGCATGCAACAAAAATCAGTAAAAACTAAAATGTGCTTAACACGCAGAAACACGCATTAGCCAATTATCAATCAGAACGATTTAATATTCAATGCTAAACCTGGCGAACAAAATTATGCACAATAATGTGCGCTAGTTGGTTAAATATTCTTTTGTATGATATTTCAATCATCATTCCTTTTGTCAGTCCTGGTGAATAGTATGAAGAACATTTGAAAAGATGGAAGGATTTGTTCTCAACCCCATTACCACCAAGTTCCATATATGATTTTAACATTTTCTCTGAAATAGAGGTTAATAATAGAAACTGTCAATCTCAAGAGCCTCTTCTTTGGTCTCTAAATCCAAACTCTATGGAAGAACGGCTTAGAGCATGGAATATAAATGTCAGGGGAAGCACTATACGCATTTAATTGTCATGCTAGAGCCTACGCATAAATTTGCACAAATTGCGAAGAGATACCACTCCTTCTCTGACACCTCCCCGCGCGACCCGACTGGGCGCGGTTAACATTTTCTAGTCAAGTGACTCCTTTCAAACAGTTAAATTTTATTCTAATGCATGCAAACTCTGAACGTCTGTTGCTATATGAGACAAGCTACGGCGAACATTACAAAGGTGCAAAATATCTAGTCTCTGCCCTCGAGCAGAACAACATTTTTGGTCTTCTTTATTGCTATGAAAACCAGAGATTCGTTATGTCACGCAATCAAAACAGCTTGTGTGAGACAATTGGGGCCTGTCAAATGAATCCTGTGAAAAATCGAATGTCATAATTACGCAAACAATTTTCGGTGCCAGTTGCCTTTTGAGGCAAGCTTGTCTTACCTCCCTGGGCAAACCAAACCAAAGGGACGAAATATGTAGGTCTATTTACTACCTGTCCTCATGACAAAATGTTTGTCTTCCCCGATGCAAACAAAATCAGCGGTTTTCCCTTATCTATCACGCGACCCACAGTGTCAGCGGTTATCATTTCAAGTAATTTCAAAAGTTGATTTTCATGCATATCCACTGAGACTCTCGGCGTCTATATGGCTATATAATGTTGGGCCCGCAAGTAGAACAAAAAGTCCACTCCTTTCCCCTAATGACAACCTCCCTGTCTCTATTGTTGCAAACAAGTGAATCTTTGAAAAGTTGATATGATATTTAAAGTTCACACAACTGCACGCAAAATCTCTGTGCCTCACTTTTATTAATAATGTCATCCGAACTATTTGGTGAACAACATGAGTAAGGCCTAAAGCGTTTATTCTGTGATGTTGTGTCCAGGAACAATGATGTGCTCGCTGATACTGTCACATTTCATGCCACCTGTCTATTTTGTATAGCTCTATCCTATATAAGTTCATTGTCACGACGCATGTGCCTTGTGGCACACATACAGTCTCACATACCAACATCATGCAATAAATGCGTCAATCTATAAAATGTTTAACTTGCTTGCTCTACTTGGTACTTTTCCAGACGTGAGGAGTCTGCAATAAACATTCGAAGCAAACGCACCATTGCCATTCGTATATCTTGTCATTACAAGCTTTCTGAAGTTCCTACATAGGTTACTAGATAGGGCCTAGCTAACAAATCAACAATTTCGTAAGATTTTTCATTACGCAGTCCAAACTGCGTGTGTATATAACATCCACTGTCAGATAAAACCTTGCAATGCCGAATGCCATGCAAACTCAATGTTCGCTATATTCTCGGTTGCTATGTGAGGCACTCGGGTGAAAAAGTATAGAAGAACACGAGCGCAACGTAGCGCCATATATATAGTGCCATGTCCGGCGGCTTGCCCGGGAGTGCTAACATCTCTGCACTCTGCGTTCCGAGTAATGTTTTAAAAACAGAAGAGTAAGGCCAAACAAGCAGATATTGGCAGAAATTGAACCCAGAAACTAAGAAATAAAAAGGTTATGACGTATTAGAATTTATTGAATTTTCAGAAGCTGCAATGAGACATTTCATTCATCTGTGTGCTCCCTCTCATCAAAATTAATGTAGGCCTATAAGCAGGAAGTTCTTAAAGGTAGGGAATATAGGCCTCCTATACAAGCTTGGTTGTTAAGGGCATCTTATGTTAGCAAAGCATATAAAATCTGAATACATTACAGAACCGGTCTATTCACATCGACAAAGAAAAAAAAAAAAACAGTGAAAATTTAGGCAGGAGAGGGAATGTAAGCTGATCTGAATTGTATATCGCTGCTCATTATGACGGGAATGTATCTACCACTTCTAGACTATTATTGTTTGTAACAATCCCTTAAATAAGAGCACCCCCCCCCCGATCTTGGTGCTCTTTCTGAACAAAATGATATTCCATTACCCTAGTCCCGAGGAATGCTATATCTGCCACATTTGGGGAAAATCTGTCACTTTGGTTCTCAAAAGGGGCTGAAATTGTGAATTTTGTCCTATCCCCATCCTGAGCCCTTGCTGGGCACCCCTGGCCCCTCCCCCGATTCGCTATAAGCAAACGTGAAACTATACAGTCATTATGTCTTCATAGCACTGACTTATAGCTCTTTCTTTTTGCTTCGAAAGAAGGAGATTAAAAAAAAAAAAAATCTATAGTTCTGAGATTTTGAGGATCCGGGCAGTGGCGTATCTATGGGGGGGGGGGGGGGGGGCAAGGGGGGCACGTGCCCCGGGCGCCACTCCTTGGGGCGCAAAAAACGGAAAAGAAAGACGAAGAAGAAGGGAAAAAAAAAAGAAAAAAAGAAAACCAAATCAAACAAGATAAAAACAAAACATGATGATGACGCGGACAAAATGACAATGTTTATTGTGTTCACACAAAAATTCCATGTTCTGTGAGCTGAAATACAAAAATTTTCGGCTCGCTCGCCAAAATTTATATAAAAAAGAAGGAAAGAACAAAACGTGATGATGACAAAATGACAGTGTCTATTGTGTTCACACATGTCATTTAGCAGGCAAAATGTTACACGGAGCAGCGGCTTCAATTCCTTTCGTTCTGAAGCGATCGCCAAAAGAAGGTGCCAACGGTTTCGAACATACGGGGGAGGGGGCGCAAAAAAAAAAGATAAGAAAAAACATAATGATGACGCAGAAATATACAAATTTCGGCTCACTCGCTCGTACTAATTTAGAGTATTTTTTCAAGTCCTCAGTTTGTTGGTATAAATCGTACACTGCAAAAAGTCTGGTGTTAAATAGTGAACACCGAGCTGGTGTTAAATTTTCGGTGCTCATTTATGGTGTTAAATTAACACCTACGGGTGTCATTTCCAAATTTTAAACTATTTTTTGAAGAGTTTCTTAGTAACTGCACTTCTTGTTGATTTTTAATTGAAACAAGACGATCAAGAATTTTACATTAAAATACTAGATTTTTGAAAAAATGTGAAAATAAATTTACACCAAAGTAACACCAGCTGGTGTGGTCCCTTATTGAAGCTGGACGGGTGTTAAACCATTGGTATTAACACCAGCAAATATCAAATCAACACCATGTGGTGTCATTTTTGAATTAACACCAGTACAGTGTCAAAATAACACCAGGTACAGTGTCAAATTAACACCACGAAGTGTCAGGTGAACACTTTTCAACACCATCACACTGCATTTTTAACACCTGTGGGTGTGGTCCTTTATTGAAGTTTGATCGGTGTTAGATTTAACACCCGTGGTGTTAATTCTAACACCGATGTTTTTACAGTGTATAAATCTATAAGGTCGTCACTATAATTGTAAGATTTAATGAGCAAAAATGACAAGAATTCCATGTTTTGTAAGCTGAAATACAAAAATTTTCGGCTTGCTCGCTGCGCTCGCTCGCCAAAATTTGTATTATACGTGATGATGACGAGGACATATACAAATTTCAACTCACTCGCGCGCACTAATTTAGAGTATTTTTTAAAGTCCTCAGTTTTTTGGTATAAATCAAAATCTATAAGGCCGTCACTATATCTTGACTAGAATTGTAAGATTTGGTAGGCAAAAAATGACAAGAATTCCATGTTTTGTAAGCTGAAATACAAAAAATTTCGGCTCGCTCGCTGCGCTCGCTCGCCAAAATCTAACAAAATTCATTACATTTAAATCACCCTCAAAAGATCCCATTCAAGTGCTTGAAAAAGCATCATGTGAACTTTGTTTAAAGTCCCTACCGGGATGGGGTTGGGGTTGAACACTTTTTCAGAAATTAGGGGCGCAATTTTCGTGCTTGCCCCGGGGCGCCGTTTTCTGTAGATACGCCACTGGATCCCGGGGAAGGGGTGAGATGGTTTTTGTCGTGGTTTTTGTCGCATTCATGTTGCATTTACAGAATGTCTTTAGGCAAATTAATTCGCTTTGATACGTGATATCGACTGATCTTTTTTTTTCTAGTGCGTTAGATACAATACTTCTGTATTGACTCAGAAATATTGGTTAATGGTGTTCATCCCCGCTTCATAATATGGTTGAATTAGGCCTACACGATTTTTTTATTTATTTGTATCTATTTATCTATTTATTTGTATATGTATTCATCCGTCCATTAATTCATTTTTTTCGTTTATTCATTTAAGCTATCTTTTTTTTTTCTTTTTCTTTTTAGTACTGCGGACGATGCAGTGATTTCAGGCATTTTAAAACAATGTGGATAGTCCTGTTTCAGAATTTGATTGATTATGTGGTGGGCCTCACATTATTTTCACTCTGAATGGGAACAAATGAATTAAGTCATAGATAATAGATAAAAAAAAAATGTTCAATTTTACTCCCGACAGCCCTGCAGAAAGATACACAGGAAAGTTGTGATTATCTCTCTCTACGACATTCACGCACATCCTTTGTGCGATTATTACAATTTGAGCAGATGAATGAATGCTATTCTGCCCTCGCTCACAGGGTGTTTGTTTTAGATTGTGTGTGTGTGTGTGTGTGTGTGTATGTGTGTGTGTATGTATGTGTGTGTGTGTGTGTGTGTGTGTGTGTGTGTGTGTGTGTCTGTGTCTGTGTGTGCGTGTATGTGTGTGTGTTTATTTTGTTCCGGATTTCATTCACATCTACATAATAATGACACAATTATTACGAAAGTAGCTTCTTGGGATCAGATTATTTCAGTCGACAGTGTGTTTGTTTTTATACATTATGCAATATGATAAGTCAATAGTAATCCTTGTTTTAGTTGCAAGTATCTGTTCAATGTACGCCTTATTAATGTTTCATTAATTTATTTTTTCCATCTCCAACCAAACTTGTAAATACATTTTTTTTTTCACATAAGATTTAAGTATGTATATATATTATGTCAACATTACAACATATGATAAATGAAGTTTATGGATATACAAATGATAGTGTGAAAAAGAAAAAAAAACAGTAAAGAACATTCTGAAGTTTAGAAAATGCAGGAGATGGGGAGGAATGCTGAAGAAGCAATGCTTGTAGGGTGCATTTCCTCATTTTACTAGTAGGCCTACAAGTGAGGTGGGCCACCTCCCTGATAGTACGCGACACGGTGTGAGGGCGTATTGTATGTCATTATGTTTCAGTTTCAGTTTCAGATTATGTTTATATAATCGTGACTTTATTCAAGTTCAAGGTTCAATGTTTGAGACAGATGGATGCTGGGAATATCACTGCAGTTGTTTTACTTGATATGTCGGCAGCTTTTGATACTGTTGACCATTCCATTCTCACCCAGACTCTCAGATCTGTTGGTGTCACAGGACTTGCATTAGAGTGGTTTCAATCTTACCTTACCAGCCGTTCATGTTAAGATCAATGACAGTAACTCTGATTCGGCTGCACTTACTTGCGGTGTCCCGCAAGGGTCTGTAGGTGGACCACTTCTATTCTCACTATATCTTTCAAGGATTAGACACATTTTTGAAAGACACGACATTCAGTATCACTGTTATGCAGATGATATACAAATATTTGTATCTTTTTCACCAACCAGGACTGAACTCTCTGAAGCTGTAAAACGATTGGAATTATGTATTGATGATGTTAAGGCATGGATGGAAAGAAATGGTCTCAAATTTAATGACAGTAAGTCAGAATTTATTCTGATAGGATCCAAACAGATGTTGTCTAAAGTGAATTCTGATACATGTTATGTTAGAATTGGCAATAGTAATATCAAGCCTACGAACAAAGTTCGTAATCTTGGTGTTGTTTATGATGCAAATCTGACGTTCAAAGACCACATTTCATATGTATCCCAATCTGTAAGATTTCATTTGCGTAACCTGGGCTCAATTCGGAGATATTTAACTAGATCAGCAGCAGAAAAACTGATGCATGCTCTTATTTCGTCTCGTCTAGATTTCTGCAATTCTCTGTTTTGCAGCCTTCCACAAAAAGAACCGCAGTAAACTGCAACGTTTTCAGAATTGTGCCGCCAGATTGCTTACTTTCAAGAAGAAAACTGTGCACACTACCCCAATACTTCGGTCCCTACACTGGCTTCCTGTAAAAAAACGTATTAACTTCAAGATTCTTCTTCTTGTTTACCGTACATTGCACAAATTTGCCCCTGTCTACTTTCAAAATACTCTTCATCTTCACCAACCACCACGTAATCTCCGTTCATCAAACTCGCTAAAATTACAGGAACCTCGAATCAAGCATAATTGGCGGGATCGGGCTTTTTCATATATGGGCCCGAAACTATGGAATGGCCCACCAAAATCTCTTAGAGAAGCATCTTCCATTGATGGTTTCAAAAAGAATCTCAAGACATATATTTTCAATTTAAATTGAAAATATTGTATACCTGTATGTATGTGTACGTTATATATAGGCCTATTGTTTGTTGGTTTATTGTCTTATTATTTTTTGTGATACCGTTGTAACGTGACACAATATGTACTCTGTTCTATAGCGCCTTGAGTATCTTTTTTTTAGGTAGAAATGTGCGCTTTATAAGAGTCTCACTCATTATTATAATTAGTGTTAGAATGACATATATACAAAAACCCAGGTCCACCGTTTCATTCAAAACGAATGGCATAACAGGTTAAACACGTACATGGGATACAAAAAAAAAAAAACACGATTGAAGTTTACATTGCTGCAACACAAAATACATATATGCCATAATATATCACACACAACTGTCAAATATTAAACAATCCATCAAATATCAGTAACATTACTGTGCTACAATAACATTACTGTGCTAAAATAACAACAGTGGTATAATTATCTTCCGTATTATCAATACAATAAACTTTGTTTAAAAATGATGATGAAATAATACGAACGTTTAATATTATATAAGCCTTATCATCATCGTCATCATCATCTCATCACATCTTCACCAACCTGAATTTTTATTTGACTCTGTGCGCCATACCCCAACAACAACAACCGATTAATGATATCAAAACTCATCTTTACAACTATTGTATATTGTAAACCATTTTCAACATATAACAAAAATATAAACACAAAATTCTATATGTTTCAATTGACCCTTCACCCATGATCCACTTTTTCTCCATAATATCACTACATACCAATACATAACGTTATACCTAGTCGAAATACAAACAATAAATCTCATAAACTCTATATAAAACAATATAACCTCAGCTTTCCGAACATATCATTTGACCTATATACTTGCATTTGGGTGTATTTTTATGTATTTTATGTACATGTGTTGCAATATCCAATATGCGACGAATTTCCTTGGTGAACAATAAAGTAAATCAATCAATCAATCAATCAATCAATCAATCAATCAATCAATCAATCAATCAATCAATCAATCAATCAATCAATCAATCAATCAATCAATCAATCAATCAATCAATCAATCAATCAATCAATCAATCAATCAATCAATTACGTTCTTGGCATTCTAATGCGTATTCCTGTACAACCTGCAAAAATGTTGGGTACACGCGTATTATTCCACTCACGCCATTATCATTGTTACACTGTATGTCCTCTTCAAATTGGCAATGAATCATCCAGGGGCATTTCGTAACTTTGTGCGGTGCTACCTAGGGGGCAAAACCCCATTTTTGGGGGAAACCAGACATGGGCTGTTGTAAAAGGTTGTTTGGTGTCAAAATGTTCAGGGGATCTTCCCGAACAACTTCAGGGTGGACTACCTGAAAATTACGCTGCTGGATGAAAATGGCGGCCATTTTTTTCAAAATGGCCGCCCAAAGTAACTAATATTGATATTTTTGCAAATAACTTTTGAATATTACCTTTGATAACCATGTGTGTGGTATCAAATTAAAGAGAATTAAATTTCCTACAAGATGATACCACATTTGAATGGTTTAAAGGTACTTTGTAGAATGATATTGGGCCAAAAAAGCATTTTTTAAACAAATTTTTCACATTATGCAAATTTTGCTAAAATACATTTTTGTCATATTTCAAAAATCATAGCAACTACACAACTCTAAGTTTCTAGAAAACTGTCTTCATATATGGTTAACATTGTGAGAAAATTACAAATCCATTGCATTTCCAATAGAAAATCTATGATGTTCCAAAGTTGACACTTTGATATTCGCTCAATCGCCAATTTTGTGGGTTTTTCTGTCGCATGGGCTTGCCTGTGCATTATGTACGTATAACTTTCGTTGGCTTTCTGATGTTGAATAAAACTTGCTTGCAGTACGTGTGTGTGTTTGGTATCAAATTAAAGTACATTATACAATCTATGAGTTGATACCACACTGTTTGGTAGAAGGAGGGAATCTAACCTTCAGTTAACTTGTGTTTCTTCATGTTAGGAATCACAAAACGAAATCAGGTGCCCTCCATGGCATGAAGAGGTAAAGTGGGAAGGAAACCCCCACACATCCATTTGACTGTTTTGGGGATTTGTATGCCCTACATGTATATTAAGATAGGCATGCATGATATTTGTTCTTCATTGGTCATTAAGGTGTGTTCTACCTTCCTTCCTTCTGGGAAATTGACATATACACTGGATCCAGTCATCCTTGCCTTACACATGTTGACATTTACAGATTACCAAAAGGAGCCAAACTGTCTCCCCCTAGTTCTTGGGTTCTTCACATTTTCCTTATTCTAAAAAATTGGGATCATTAATCTCCAGCCCACACCTCATTAGGTTTCGACACAACCGAGGATTCCAAACATTTCCAAGTTTTTGTTTTTTTTAGAACAATAAAGCTTTCATCACAGTGAGCGTTGCCGTCAATGACCGAGCATCCATGCCCCCAAAATTAAGTCGTTACTTTTACTGTGTGTGAGTGGACAACATGTTAAATTGAATGGGTAGTTCACATTCGAAATAAGAGCGACCGGGTGCAGTTTATAGTTCTCAGTGAATAGTAATTTCTCAGTGCTGTGGCTCACCCTGGTCTCGGTAGATTATTGAGAATCTAACGTCCAGCTTGACACTCATACCATGAGTGCAATGAATCAAGTTTGGGAGTCTGGCCAGTGCTGACCACATTAACAGAGTAATGGCCCAGCGGGATTAT
Source organism: Diadema setosum (assembly GCA_033980235.1). NCBI lineage: Eukaryota > Metazoa > Echinodermata > Echinoidea > Diadematoida > Diadematidae > Diadema > Diadema setosum. The sequence continues at coordinate 8,220,401 of CM067060.1, read as the reverse complement.
GTGATCGCAATAAATCATTCCGAATTTTCCTAGAACCTGAATGTTAGCCTGCCGGTATACAGAAACAGAGTTTGAGCATGAAGCTACAATAAGCTTCATGGTTTGAGAGACAAAAACATGCAGATTCAGGATTGACTGAGCCAGAACTGAACTTCATTTTCAAATGCTCCAAAATAAGTAGTGCACGTGCTTTGCTACTCATCTATTTGGGGTAAAAGGGACTCAACAAAATGGTAAGTAATTGTGGGATAAATACAATACTCATGTCCCTATCTTTTTTTCTATGTAGTTAGTGTATGTTAGTTTCATGAACCATCCTGTCAAATTTTAACGCAAATAGAACATCACAAATATGTATCACGAAATTCCTATGCTTTTCTTTAGATCACACAAACTTCATCATAAAAAAGAGACAGCATATTAAAGGTTTTTGGGGTGGGCTTTGTGCTCCAAAATTTAAGAGATGGTTTCTTGATTATGCAGTGTAATGATATTCCCTTTTTTGTCATAAAAATTGTGCTGTTGATTCATGCAGTGTAACAATATTTCATTTTTCAGTCATAAGAATTGTTTTGTTGATTCATGTAAGTATTATTTTGTTGGAGATACTGGATTGTAGAATAATGCAGCCCATTGCCCAAGGGAACGCCCTATTGCAGGGAGGGTAATCAAATTGTAAAGAAATAATCTATTTTCACATTAAGATTTATACTAATACATATAGGCCTATGTATTTTTATATCGGTTGCATCTATAATTTCATGTTTCAGCCTGTAGCAAGATGAGTAGCCAGCCAAGAAAGCGTGTGGCGGACATGGCCATGTCCTTGAAGCATGTGCCTGCTAAGAAGTTTTCCAAAGATATGAGCACCGATTATTCAAAATGCATTATATGCCAACATCAGTCTACAACAAGCCTGTACTTTATCAAGCCTACGACAAAATCGAAGCTAATACAAGCTATGCTTGCGCGTCAAGACAAAGTGTTTCAGAGACTACATGAAGAATCGGCATCAGAAAAATGGTTGGAAGAAAATGCACCACGATGGCACGCAAAATGTCGGAACTGGTACACTCATGAGAAAAGCTACCAGTGTGCTGCCAAGAAACGTCTTGCTGACAGTGCAACCAAGGCTGACACAGGATGTAGCTCCTCACAGTCGCAGTCAAATCAAGTCAAGTTCACTCGTCAGAAGATAGACAAATTTGAGGCAAAGAAGAGATGTGTAATTTGCAACAAGCAATGGCTTAGGGGAAAGGAGCCCACGAGCAAGGTATCCACGGAAAACAGTCAAAAAGCAATTGAGGAAAAAGCCAAGAAACTTGGTCGAGATGACATTTTGCTTCGACTGGTTGGGCAAGGTCATGATATGGTTGCCAATGATATAGCCTATCATACATCATGCATGAACAACTTTAAAGCTCAGCGTATACCTCTTGGTCAGCCAAAGTTGAACCTTTTTGATGTTGCATTCAGCCGACTTGTGGATGAGTTGGAAATTCCCCTTTTCAATGACCTTTCGGGATTCCTATTTGAATCTCTCCGTGACAGGTACCGAGAAATTCTTGCGGAGCTTGGTGTCAAAACAGCAGATCAATACCGGTCAAATACATTGAAGCGGAAGCTCCAGGAATACTTTGGATCACGTATTTCTGTCCTCGATCAGACAAGCGGTTCAGGGTTCATGTGTTCATCCACAGTGCCCCTTGGCGATGCCCTACATAAGCTGAGGCAACTAGAAGGAGATGACAGCAACAAAAAACACAACACACTCTTTAGAAGCATCAAAGATTCTTCGAGCAGATTGTGAAAAGTGTAAAAAGCAAACTCGTGAGCATCATTCAACTGAGATTTCCTTCACTTCTGCCTACGACATGGTTCCAGACTCACTTTTCAATTTTGTGGCCATGCTGCTTTCTAACCAGATTCCAGAACTGAGCAAGGATGGGAGAGTAACTGTAGATCAGACAACAAAAGAGAAAGCTACTATCATGTCACAACATGTCCTTCAGTATGTCTTTGGTATACCAACACCTTTGGGAATAGCCATTGCTTATCACATCTTCAATCAGACACGCAGCAAATCACTAGTACTGCTGAACAACCGAGTTGGAATTGGGATCAGTTACGAACGGCTGCAGCGTCAACTGACAGCACAGAGTGTAAAAGCCATGCAGCAGATTGAAACTGATGGTGTGTACATTCCAGAGACCATGAGCAAAGACTGCACATTTCCCCATGTATTTGCCATGGACAATCTTGACTGGAAGAAAAATACATTAGAGGGTGGGAGTTTCAATGCCACTACTGCCATCATTATTGAAAACCAGGACAAACACACCGAGAATGCCCATGAAGGTACTAAACTGTCTACTCCGACTTCAGACAAAAGAAAGACACTGTTTGATGTTGAAGACCAACCCTTTGCCAAATGCTACATCTCAGGCAAAGACAGGCAAACGTCTAGATCACTGCAACACATAGAGAAACTTGAGAATCTGATGACATCTTCAGATAACCAGGCCGAGAGAGTTTTGCTTGTGTGGCGCCTTGGAAGAATAATCACATCATCGCAACTATTAGCTGCTCCAACAAATGCAGAAGAAGGACTCCCTGGTTTTTCTGCCTTCTGTGCTGGTCTCCATCCACAAAGAACATCGAGCACCATTGGATATCTACCTTTGATCCCATCTTCGCCGACAAACCCTGCTGTTCTAAAAGAGGAAATGATGCGACTTGTCAGGACATCACATGCTCTCGGTGACAAACATACAATTATCACAGGAGATCAGGCTACATATGAGCTCGCAATCGCCATCAGAGACAAGCATCGTGGAGATTTCCACAACGTAGTCTTGCTACTGGGCGGCTTTCATCTCATTCACAACTACATGAAAGCAGTTTGCAAGATAATCAGGGAAGCAGGTGCAGAAGATCTTCTCGTTGCTGCTGGTCTCTGCCAGGAAGGGACTGCCAAGAAGATGTTTGGAGAGAAAGCCGATTATTACCAGACCATACATGCCCTGAGAATCCTGAGTGAAGCTATGTGGCGCTTGTACTGGGAAGCATTCGAAGCTTGGATACCTGATGGTGAAACCAGTCAGTGGCAGCCACAGGTGGAATCTGTTATGAAGATGCTCTTTGACAAAGACATCGCTGCCTCCAAGAAGTTAGAGATGATTCAGAAATCCCAAGAGCAGTTATCAGCCCTGAAAGAGCAGATGATGATTTTTGAAGAATCACTGATTGAGCAACCAACTGCAATCTTTTGGGCCAACTTCTTGGAGATGTCAGACATTCTTCATAGGTTTATCTACTACCAGCGAGAGGCTGACTGGGTAGGACATCTCTGTGAATCATCGCGAATGCTACCTTACCTCACAGCAGCAGGGCACTACAAATATGGGCAACAGTCTCTGCCACTCTATCTGGCTGAGATGAAGAAACTACCTGAAACAGCCCCAGATGTACATAAAGCACTGATGGCAGGTGCCTTTGTAGGAAGGAGAACAGATGGCAGTCACAATAGTGTGTCTCCTGACATGCTTCTGGAACAGACCTACAATGCAGATGCCAAGGAAGGAAGTGGTCTGGATGGCATTACACTAAACACTGCCGCACGGATGAAATGGGTTTACACAAAACCAATCACTGCTGCTGTCTCTGCGGAGCTAAAATCTATATTACATCTTCATTCGTCCAACCCCCACCATGAATCTGGTTCAAATCGAGTCACAAGGGACAAAGAGCTGGTGATCAAGGTAATGGCAGCAGTCGAGACAAATCCATTCTGTGCAATTACAACGTCCCTAATAAACATAGCAACTGGACAATGCGCCGATTGCAGCGTAAAGGACAATCTGATCAGAGTGAAACAAATTGGTCTGGAGGGACTGTCTCAATCACTGAATAGCGATCAGAAGAAAACAAGAATTGTGAAGCTGAACACATTCCACACACAGAACAAGAAACCAAAGAAGACTGTGGCTAAAACAGCAGCATCGGGTAAGAGCAATGAAATAAGTGCCCTTCTGCGTATGACTCAAATTATTGCCAGTGGAGGAGAATTAGACATTGTTGACTTCATCGGCAATCACGAATGCAGTGACTACCCACCATCTCTCTTTCAGGATGATAGCAGAATGAGAACAGGTACCAAGTCGAGCCTTGTGAAAGTCCTGAAAGAGGAGACTAAAGTGGCCAGCACTCCTGCACTGCCTCAATTCGACAGAAAGACAGCAGTAGTAGTTGATGGCATGTATGCCATTCGACGCTGGTCTTTTCACAAAGGGGAACGATTCGGGACCATTGCAGAACGATACAAATTCCTGCTACTGAATGATGTACCTGCTGGTACTGGATTCATACACTTCTGCTGTGACAGATACAGTGGGCCAAGTCTAAAGTCTGCTGAGCAAGGACAAAGGTATGCCCGATCAAAGCCTGTCAAGGAATATGAAATCAACGATCAGTACACAGCTCCTGACCCACAAGAATTCTTTGCGGTGGCAGCAAATAAGGCTAAGCTCCTAAACTTCCTCTGTGAGAAATGGTGTGAGAATAAACATCTATACTCTGCTGCTAGCCCGACTCATCTATACCTAGGTGGTGGCTTCACAGAAGAAACGAAGAGTGTGTTAATCACAAAAGAGTCTGTCGTAGATGTTCCTGCCCTGGAATCAACACAAAAGGAGGCTGATACAAGGGTAATCCTGCACACTTTGTACAGTGTCCAGAATGATGGAGTTGACAGAGTTGTTATCCATGCGAATGATACAGACATTATTTCTATGTGTCTACACTACGGAGCTACACACCTAAAAGACCTACCTGAACTGTGGGTAAGGACATCCCAGGACGCGTATTTACCAATCCATGAACTAGTGATGGCGCTTGGAACTTCACAGTGTCGTGCAATGCCTTTCATCCACAGCCTTAGTGGCAGAGACACTACAAGTTATCCTTACTTCACTGGCAAGAAGGCATGGCTCAAGCACAGCTTGCATCTTGACATACCAATGATTGAAGAGTTTGGCGAGAACCCCACTGATGTTGTACCAGAAGACCTCATCAAGCAGGCAAGGACCATCACCATAGCTGTATACACGTCAGCAGCTGATGATTTCATTGGATCTGACCTAGGAAAGCTCAGGACATACAAGTTTTTGAACAACAGATCTACTCTCCTGAAGCTCTTGCCCCCCACAGAAGATGCATTCCTTCTACACGTAAAGAGGGCTGCCCTTGCAACGATGATTGATAAGACAGCGCACATTGCTAAGCCCCAACTCCCTCCCTGGACAGAGTTTGGGTGGTCTCTAGATGGTGAGCATGCTGTACCAATTCCAAGTACTCGTCCAGCTTGGCCGGAGTCAATGAAGAAGGCAATATCATGTGGATGTACCAAGGGGTGCAAGAAGAACTGCTCATGTGCTAAGAACTCAGTCCCATGCTACATAGGGTGCCGATGCCAAGGACTTTCAGACAAATGCAGCAGAATGCAGGACATTGAACAAATTGAGCTAAGTGATAGTAGCAGCTCAGACTCAGATAGTGATTAGGAAGCAGAGATCAACCTAATTTCACTGGAGGTATGTGTTTTAATATTATCTCACTCCCCTTTTCAGTTGTTGATATAGAGGCGATAGTTTGATTTGATATACTGTACGATCTGATATATCAGCGTTCTTATTATCTGCATGACAATCTAATGTCTGTATATAGCTGTCAAATCACATTCCAGTGCACAATATGTGTTGAAGTATGATACATTATACAACTGGCTGTGCACAGCAGCCACTTTGAGAAAAATATAGCCATTGAGAAGTCGTATATTCTATATCAAGCCTATGGCAACATTATAGTTCATTATAACTTTAAGGAGTAGTCTGCGTACCATGCACAATTCAAGGCTTAGTGATAAAGACATCCTAAATTGCATATTATGAGGACCATAGCAAGCAAAACATGATCTTTGCTGCTAAGTTTTACCCCTAATTGGTGCATGTGAAGTAAGGTTAACCTGAAAAAAAAAAATGGTTTTTTCGTCAAAAATATATGGGAATATATAGAGATGCCTGTGCGTCTGGGAGAAAATGCCCTTTCGGCTGATATGAAAGTGCAAACTTTGGAGCACTATAACTTTTTTATTAGAAATGCAATGAACCTGTGATTTTCACAGAATACAGCCCATATGTATGGACTATTTTCCACAAAGTTTCAATTCTCTAGAAACGATAATTTTTGAAATACAAAAAATCATAATTTTGCAGAATTCAAATTTTTGGTAAAAAGTGTAATAAAAATTCTTATTTTTGCCTAAAATTTTCATGTAAACTATTACCAAACCAGTCAAGTGAGATATCATTCTGTAGTAAATTTAATTCTCTTTAATATGATACCACACACATCTTGATCAAAGGTAAGACACAAAAGTTATTTGGAAAAATGTAAACATTAGTTAAAAATGGCGGCCATTTTGAAAAAAATGGCCGCCATTTTTTTCCAGCAGCTTATTGTCAAGGTAGTCCACCTAGAAGTTGTTCAGGAGGGTCTTCTGAACACGTTGATACCAAACAACCTTTTACAGCAGCCCATGTCTGGTAAACCTGTCTTGCCCCCTGGGTATGCGGAGCTTGATTGCATTGCACGTTGTTTACCAATCTAATGTATCGCAGAACAGTACATACAGTATCTGTGAGGCAGGGAGCTGCCAGGAAAGGATTCTGGCCGTGTATGAACGTGATTGAATCTTGTCCCAGTTGTTAGACAGAACATCATTTCACTATGAAACTACGAGTTAGACTGGGAAAAAGGACAGAGAAAGTTGATCTCCAGGACGGAAGTTTAGCTGGCCAAACCCTAGGAGATTTATCAGCATGTGTGTGCCGGCTTTTTGGGTGAGGACCGTTTTTACTTCTCAGTTGTGACTGACCCCGATGATATGTTCCATGCATGCCATGATACCATCCATGCAAAGCGTCGTGGCGTTGTCGAACTGGGGTCCCCTAGATCCCACTCTTTCCATGACAGAACATGACAGGCCTACATGCATTTAACACCATACTTTGCTTACAGTACTGTATGACCAAAGTAGCGTAGGGACTACATACCCACTTAAAATACATTGTGCTGTATGTAACGTACCCCCAATTCCATAAGACATAACATAACGTTAGGCCTAAATTATGTGACGATGCTTTGCTACAGTACAGAGCTGTGTATGTGTGTGTGTGTGTGTGTTTGTTGTGAGCTGAAAGAGTTTTAACAAGATGTCCTACCCCGTCCTACAGTTGACCGAAAGATTGGTCTGTATCTGGTCGCCGGGGAAATGTTCCGCGGAGACTGCGTTTGGCTTCACGGATCTGTCTGCGGAGGGGAGCGATAACGTCAAAAAAATAAAAGACTCCTAGTCCTACTAGTCCTACAGTAGCCTACACCTACTGGTATGGTAACTGCACCTTTTAGTCAAGTGTTACTGTCAGTTACAGCATGGGTAGCCCCGGAGACCGCGCTGCTATGCGGCGGGGTCCTGGCGGCTACCTCGCAGTTTCGCTAAAGTGAGAACCACGAACAACTCCCTATTGCCACATACGGCGACTTCACGAGTAAATCATGGGTAAATTTCTATCATAAACACAGTGACAATAAAAAATGAAATACACATTACCCCATTGCCTTGGTTCTTTTCACGAATTTATCTGGAAACTGCAAAATTTTCCACATTTTTTAGGAGTAAGCGGCCTGCCCTAGTGGGAGAGCCGTGCTACCATTTTGAACGTGTATATCCATTAGTAAGCATCTGCGCATGTAGCGAGTAATACGTAGCCTTTTGTCAAGGCCCTCTCGCTGCGTGGTGTAGAGAGCCCAGCCGAGTAAGGTAGCGCGACTCGCTTCGCTCGTCCGTTCGCTCGTCCGTTACAGCGAGAGGGCCTTGCCAAAGGCTAGCATGCAACGTTAGTGAGCATCGGCGAGCTGAAGACAATTCGCCTTATAAGACAACATTTTCTGCATCATAAGCAACGAAATGCATCAAAAAGTCGCCGATTTGAATCATTTAGGTTTAATCGACCCATGTAAGTATTCCTAGTAGTTTTTGTTGAAAAATTAAGGAAATATAGCGCCGCAACGGCACCCGTTTTGTACAACATTAAGATCTGAATGCGAAAACGGCGCAGCCCCAACGCTGCACGTTGGGGCTGGTCGCAGTTACAGCATGGGTAGAGTAGATAGCCCGACCAGATGCGACACGTGTAGAGCGACAGGGCTGTGTATACATGTAACTAGGGTAGAGAAAAGATGTTGAGTTGTCAAAGAGTGTCCTTTCAAATTGAAACATTAGAATCTACAGTCACACTTACAATACATGTGATGTACCCAGATATTTCATTTCTTTAGTAAAATAGTAGATTTAACAGGTCACAGCAGCTCTTGTTTACAAAAAACAAACAAACAAACAACAAAAACAAAAAACATCCTGTATATCCCGGGGCACTGTAAGCCGTCATGTTTTATGTACAAATGTACAAATGTACATTTTAATAGACGTACAATGTATTGGGGTTGCTGGTGCGGTTATCAAACAAACACTGTACATACAGTACATGGTATATTAAAACACACATTATAAAATTCATCTTGCATGGTTCCATTTTTTACTTATTTATTTTTTTTTTTGAAGAAGAAGAATCTGGGCAAGTTAATGCAGTAGCATAATAAAGTCTCGAAATCATAATAAATCAAATCAAATGAGATGCGTACATGTTCAAATTGTACAAAAATTGAATACTACCTGTGGTACTTTACTATTTCATTATTTTACGTTATGAAATGTGGTTGCTTCTGCCCTTGTTACAAACAGGTTAGAGCTTGGACAATTTGCACTGAGCTTGAATGGTAGGGACCCAATCAAAGGAGATCCAGAGGAACTGCTGACGTCATTTGACATCGTCTCTGGTGATCTCGTCAAAGTGCACGTCCCCGAGAGTGATGTTCCTCCTGGCCATCTCCAGCAGAATGGATGCAGCAGTTCCAGTTCTAGCTCTCGGCCTGGTGGCGCTGCTGCAGCAAGTTCGCGGCCAGACACCACCATAAATGGAAGCATCAGAGCCCCCTGGGAAGATGAACGGCAAGCAGAGGAGAGGGAGGTACCTGGCCCGAATGACCATCACGTATCAGATTCTCCAGGAGGAAGCAATTCCGCTGAAAATGCCCAGGAAGCGGAAGGAGAGGTTGAAATGGATGAGGAGGAGAGAGCGTTACGAGAACGCCTCGCCCAGCTGGACGAAGCGGCCCAAGAAGGCGAGAAAATATCTGAACCAATGCTTTGCAGGTAAAATCCTGAATGTTATACACAATGAGTCCTTTCTTTGCTTCTTTGCTTGTTTTGGTGAAGAACTTAGTAATGTTTTGTTTGTAGTGATGCGATCTTCATGAATACAACTAAGACAAACAGAGTAAGTGAAAATCAGCATTGGTACACCACTGTACATGTCTGTGGCATGTTTACAAATGAAGTCATACAATGCATATTTATGTTGCCAATTGTGCCTTGCAAGTTGGCAGAGTCACTCTGATTACTTTAAGACAATCTGTCTTTACTGTAGACTTTTGTTTTTGTGTTTTCATTTTCAACCCCCATTTGTCACTCCTTGGTAAGATTAAAATGTAATGACGCTCTGCTGTGGGCACATGTATGTTCGACCCAATTTTGATTATTGCTTCTCTCACTTCAAGTAAAAAAAAACCCAAAAAACTGTTTTCCAACTCAATGGTAACAGTCGTTTGATGGGCACAGTGGTGTAGTATCATGATACTGGTAGCTTTTGTAGCACATTCAGAAATGAGCAAAAAAAAAAAAAAATCAATCTATCATGTTTACCGATTTAAACAAAATTACCCATCAGCAGGCAGTCACTTGTGTAAGTTTTCCATAATATGATAATGCGGGGGTATTTCTACTTGATAAATTAGAAGAGTTAAAGAAAAAGGATACATCTTACGAATTCCTGTGGCACTGCTATGATACAAGTAAGGAAATATGCATTTTTTGTGTGAATTTTTATCACTTGTATTTGTCTGTCTTCCTCTCTGTGTTTGTAACAGGGATGCGGAAGACGGAAAGATTCCACTGCGCTTGAAGCAGCTGTGTGCTATGGCCCAGCCAGAAAACAAGTCAGATGCCCTCTGTATAGCGCTGCATGTTCTCATGTTGGAAACAGGTTTCTTTGTTTCTGTGAGTCCCCCGTACATTTGTATGTGTCTTGTAGAAAGTCCAAATTACTGCATGAAGATGATGTAACCGTGTAATACATGTAGTTTGAATCAGATAGCAACATTTGTAAATCAGTCACCAGACTTGATATTAGCCCACCATCAGTTGTGCTTTGTGAGATGGTTTGCATCAAAGGAGAATCCCAGATAATTTTCAGACTTTAACATTTGAACAATCATAAATTGGTTATCCTGGATACAAAGTGTCAGAATTTATAGTGAGTGGAATTTTAGGAATAAGAATGTTTTCAAAGTTTACAACAAATCACAACGAACAAGTTTAGGGTGATGACATGGCAGCTTCACCATAAGAATTAGCATGCATGAGTAGGGGCTCAAGGAAGCAGATAAAAAGAAAAAAGTATGCAAAAATTCTACACATGTGACCTTGTTAGGCAATTGCTATTGTTATGGAAATGTATTGCTACGTTTCTGAAATACGTGAGCCTCCTACTCATGCATTCTTATGGTGAAACTCCTACCTTGTTCAGTGTATTCCGTTGTGGGTGTTCTACAGTAGTGGTTTCTCTGCTCAAGGACTGCATTTATTCCACAAATCTAAACAATATGAAGCTGTTGATTTATGTGCTACATGAAGTGAAATTATGAAAATTGCCTAGACTTCCCCTTTAAAATGGGCATCCACATGTAAGTTCCACTTTTAAAGGAATGTATGCTGATCTTGCAGGAAGCAGCAGCTGATGATAAAAGTGGCTTGTCCAGTACTGACCAGAGTAGCCAGGAGGAGGAACATTGTGCCATTTCATCATCCCTTCCAGCTGATTGGAAGAAGGGGTCATCATACACATTGCGCTACCAGCATCTAGAATGCAGGGATCTCTCCTGTGTTCTTGTTTGCATTGCCATGGGAACCAAATTGGTTGTGCAAGGTAACTCCCTCCCACCTCAGCCACTGCTTCTATGATATAATTTTCAACGGCCGTTGCAAACAGCTACATGTATTAGAATGTGAAAATCGAGATCCCTTCTGTACTGGTATTCTCAATACCCTTCCTTAATGATGCCTTCATCTGCAGTAGAAATCCATAATCATTTCACGGCATGTACATCTGATATAGGCTCTATGTTCTATAGGATATATGTTTTCATCAGTATTTGTTTGTTTGTGTGCAGAATAACTAAAAAAAAATTGTAAATGAATTTGTATGAAACTTGCAGGAAAAGTTGATAATGACACAAATTTGCCAAAAGTGATGGTACTGGTATAGAACAGTGTGCATGCCTAGTTTTATAAGTGCCCTGGACTGAGTATGTAATAGTTGGTCATATCTGTTTTTGGTTACTGTAAAATTGGATATTTTTGCGCAAATAATTTTTCGCGCTTGGCCGGGTTTGAAGAGTTTCGCATGTTTTTAATTCCGCGGAATCAAGACATCAACTACGGGAACATATGGCACACAAAAATATTCGCGTGCTTTTATTTTCGCGCTAGCTTCTGGTTGCGCGAAATATGCGAAAATTTCAACGCCACGAAAATTTCCACTTTTACAGTACTTATAAATCCCCCGCTACATTTGTATGTTAAACTCAGGTGTGCTAAAAAAGGATATTCTTGGGCGGATCCAGCTGACTCCACAAGCTTTTGTGACCTCCATCAGTGATGGTGAGTGCCGAGGAGTAAAAATTTTTTGTCAAAACGATGTGTTCGATTTATTGGCATATCCTTATATGAAACTATATGTTCCAATCTTTCTATAGCTGGAAATTATGTATAAAGTGTTGTTTTGTACATTCCAAAACCTAACCAAATAATTTATTCATATTTTTTTTTCCCCAGCAGTGGTATTGCATGTATCCTAAAGCACCAATTTTTGAAAAGTAAATGTGAAAAATTGGGGCGAGGTGATGCACTGTATGGTTTAAGAAAAATTCATGTATGAAGTCTTACACCATGAAATGCCGATGCATCATATTGTACTAATGCTCTGAATAATCATGTGATTTGCTACCGTTTATTCAGAATATTAGCTCACATACTAGTGATGAATTATGACTCCTTGTGAGTTTCATGCATAGTCGTTGGTCATCTAGTATGTCTTGTCGCTTGAAACCTGATCCATCGACATTATTCTCCATAATATTTGTACATGATGCACATATCTTGGTCTCTTCCTGAAGGAGATGCAACCTACACTGGTCTTCCACACCTTTCAAGAATATTCAAGGATGCTGTGACATACCGCCTTCTAGCAGGAATGAGGACAGGTGGGTAGATATTGAAAAACGGGGCGTCATGATTTTGTTGTTTTTGTTGTTGTATTCAGCTTACTCTTTTAAACTGGTTTGGTGCATACAATTTTGGAGAAAACTTGCTTGGAGCACAATGTCTATGAGGTATTGAATATGGTGAATTGTGAGTTGCTGCACAAGTGAGTCGTGCATGGTAAAGGATTATAAGCCCCCATGATTTTAATGTCGGAAAAATGGCTTTCTGTGCCAACAGTTCATGTACCTTTTTTCTTCTTTTTTTTTGCATGTACTGGGCCCCATGTCATAAAAGATGTTAGGATGTCAACTCTTGCTGGAATGACAACTTCCCATAGCAACAGCCAATCAGGAAGCTGCATTCTTGTCGTTACCATGACAATTACCATCCCAGCAAGAGTTGCTATCGTATCAACTTTTTATGAAATGGGGCCCAGGTGTTATACCTGTGAATTTACTTATGTGTATTTTCGCCTTACAGAAAAAAAAAAAAATAACAAAGGGGCATTCCAGACAATTTTGATAAATTCACATCATGTAGTCAGTTCTATTCTGTGTATGGTTTTGGAATTTATTGTGGTCCTTGAGTAGAGAAATCAATAATGTGTAAAACCCAAAACATATTACACTGAACAAGGATGAGGACATAGGCTCACATATTTTAGAAATGTAGCAATGTAATTCTATTACAATACCATGTGATTAACAGGTTTACCTGTGTAGAATTTAAGCATACTTTCTTTGTTTGTTCTTCTTCCTTGAGCCCTTTAATTATGCATTCTTATAGTGAGGCTGCCATATCATCTTCCTTGTTCATTGTGATTTGTCATAAATTTTGATAACATTTTTATTCCTCATCTCAATCACTATAAATTCTGAAACTCTGTCCATATGTAAAAGTCTGAAAATCATCTGGAGGTCTCCTTTAAGAGTAGAAACAAATGCATTATTATGTAAATCATTTGATGTGTATGTTCTCTAAATACATGTAATTCTGTACACTTTCAGAACTTGGTCTGCCAGCTTTGAATGGACTGATGGCCATGTTACCTGAAATGCAGGTATTTACTGAGAAGTTTGTAAGATATGTTTATAAAGTCAGCTTTCTCTACTGGTACTTTATATTTCGCATGAAGTTACTTCACTGAGGAAAAGTGAGCAAAGTTTTATCACGCGAGTCTCCAAGTTGAGATAGCATAAATTAGTCTTTATGTAACTGCACTCACAAAATTCTGAATTAGATGACAACAGTGAAGCATTATCTTCAAATTGACAACTTGAATTCAGACAATCAATGACTGTTTATATAGAAGGAGAGCAATGGTGTTTAAGCAGAGATCATCATTTAAGAAAAATCAAATATGTATTTGAATTTTGTTATGCTTGTTTGAACAGGAGATAGCATCTCACAGTGACATGCAGAAAAAACAGAACAGTATGTCAAGTTGTTTGAACATTGCTTTGAAATCCTCACATTTTATCATTTTAGCTGAAGATCCTGAGTTACCTGAATGTCGCCAGTCTCATCACCATGACGACAGTGTGCAAACATTTCCACACCCTGGCCAATGACATGACCCTATGGCGGCAGCTCGTTCTCAGGGATTTTGGTGGGAAAGCAATGGACAGGCAGAGCAATTGGAAAAATGTAAGTATAACTTAAACCTGTGTGTGCCCAAGCACTTACATGTAGCTTTAATTGCCAAGCTTTTTCATCAGTATTCAGTAATCCATCCAAATTTGATGTAGTTGTGAAGTATGCTATGAATTCATCATTATTTGTTTTTTACGATGAAATTCATCAACCATATACCACCAGTGAATCTTGTAAGTTCTTTTGGTGTAATTCTTGTGGCTTTTTTTTTTCCAAAGACTATTGGAAATCTAACAATAACCATCTTACAGCTTGTTACTCCATTCACATCTACCAGATGACATTCTTACAATGACATTCTCACACCCAGAAGCCAAAATTAGATGCAGTTACAATGCAAACGAAATAAGTTTCAGTGTAGAAGAAAAAAGAAGGTTACTGTGTATATCCTCATGTTTTTGTTGGGTCTAGGGCAATTACCCCCTGGGCAATTATACTAGACCCTTTCCCTGACCCTAACCTTAAATCCTAATCCTGAACCTAGTCCTAGTCCTAACCCTAACCCAAACTCTGTCCCTAAACCTAACCCTAATCTTTACTCTAACCTTATCACTTACCAGTATTAAGTTGGGGGGGGGGGGGGGGTAAATGTCCTGATACGGTTTTTATTGTCTTCCAATTGACCAGAGCGCAGCTATGGTAGGAATGAATATTTTGTCCCCTTTTGTCCCCTTTTGTCCTGCTCTGCAGGCATACAGGGAGAAGTACCGGTTGAAGAAACTAAGGGAGCAGCTGAGGAGTCGCATCCAGTCCTCGTTCTACCCACCAGGCAGGCGGCCCTTTGCCTTTGTCCCATACTACCCCAGCCCTGTACCAGGTGTTTACCCACCGGGATTCAGGTAAAAGCACAATATCGAACAGTTAGAATTTGAATTTTAGCATCATCATCATCATCATCATCGTCATCATCATTATCATCATCATCATCATTATTATTATCATTATTATCATTGTTGTTATTATCATTGTAATCAATACTTTATTGATGACATACAATGTAGATACAGTGCTAACAAATATGGGATCATCACATTAAGAGTCAAAAGAAGATATGGCACAAAAGTAATCTACAAGTAGTTAGCTATGACTATCTAAATGCATATTGTGCACATGTGAAGATCTTTTAATAAGATAAAATGTAGGAGACAATATAGTCCTGTTGTTTTTTGATAAAACAAGAATCATTATGTATTTACATTATATCAGACCGGAACATGGTAAGATGTTCTGATAAAGCTGGAGTTGAAGTAATCAAATCAGATAGGATTAAATGAGTGCATATTTGCAATGCCTACATTAACCCATCTAATGTACAGAGTCTTCTTCTTAACCTTTTTGTTCTCAGAGCCATTGTGTAAACCCATCCTCAGAGCTATTATAATTTGTTCATTCTGCAGAACTTGTTTGTTGGTAACTCTTCCCAGTTTGCAGGGCCTTTCATTAATCCTTTCACTCCCAAGTAATTTCTGTCTGCAGTCTTCTCTGTAAAGTCTTATAATTTCTGTTTTATTGCAAACATGTATCTTCATCTTACATCTATTAAAAACGGATGGGCAAATTTCATAGTTTATGACATTGTGGCAGTGTTGTCTTGAATGAGCAGTCTCAGAGGTAACAAATTGGGGTAGGGCTCAGTGGTCATTGTTTTATTTTCATTTTGCATTTGATCTTTAAGATACATACACAGTATACACCAAATGTGGCAGAAGATACAAAGTCCTTAAAATGATACTGATGGCCCCAGTGATGGCTGGGATAGTAATGCTTAGGAGGAATGTAACACTGATTAATTTGTCTTACAGGTAATGTATCATATCTATGTGTAATTAGCAATAGGAAGAAAAACTAGCTGCAAGTATTTCATTATCTTTTACGATTTCAAACATTTTACAGAGGAGGTGACTATGACCTTGACCCTTTCAACTCCAGAGCAGCTCTACCAGGTTTCCCTGCCCCTGGTATGTATTACTCTCCAAATACAATTGTATGTGAATACTATGGAAAATGCCAATTATTTTTGGAAGTCAATTTGTATTTTCGTCAGTGAGTGTATGTAGACAGGATTCCTAGCCCAGTTATGTTGTACTGTTTTGCTGTGCAGGGCTTTGAAGCTGGTAATAACCATCATTTGCTCTATGTGCTTCATGGACAACATCTTTTTTCTTCTTTTTCATTTTCCCACTGGAGTAGAGGGATATTGCATGATGAATGTGAATTCTGCCATACTCGTAACTGAATGAAAAACTGGTCATTCTAACAGTTTTACAAGAACAGAAGGATAACTTCTTGATTTTCCAGAGTTCAATTGCTGTGGTTGTTGATGCACAATTTTGTAAGGCTGCAGAATGTGTGTTAGGATTGAAATTTTTACATACCATAACATATAAAAGACTTTTTCAGTTACTGAAATGATTTCATATGGTCAGACATTATGCTTATAATTCTTATTATGTTTCATTGTAATATTACTTCAATTTTTTGTACAGGCTCTCTTCCTATGCCAGGCCCACTTGTTCCGGGGTCACGCCATGATCCCATTTTCCCCAACCCCGACTCTGACCTTCGACCCGGCCATGGTGGTGGGATGCGGGACATGGATACCGGACGACCCCACCCATATGCTCCCCAACCCTCCCAGGATCTGCTGGGAATGCCAGGGAGACGGATGGGAGGCCGAAATCTGGGTGGCATGAGGGGGTTCTTCAGGTGAGAGGAACTTGAAGAGGAAGCGGATGGAGCCACTCCTCCCCCCGCATCTTCTGCCTGAGCAGACTGAAAGCGGCTGAAAGATGGGTTGCCATGGTGACGCAACCCAAAGCCAGGGAAGAAGTGATGCATGGCCTGTGAGCCAAGGAACAAGGTTTCATGGAGAATCCTGCGAGATGGATTTAGGTGGAAGTGAGGTGAAGGGTAGTCAACACTTTGTGAAGACCAGTACCAGCTTGCTGCTTAGCGTCCTCAAGTATCGGCTTCACTCTAAAATAGTTAGTGCATGACTGCTACAATGAATACATTATGTGCTTCATTTTACGCACAATTCAAATTTGTAGAAGTGTAACAAGTTTGCCATTTCAAATTCTATATCAGCATATTCAAAAGCCATGTTCCACATGTCTACGAAAAATATATGTTTTGTCTTTTGTAAGATACAAGAGGCCTGATTGAGTAGATGGACAAAGCAGGGTGTTGTTTACAACAATTGCCATGTAATTTCATGTGAAGCATTGTTAACATTGTTACATTGTACAGTATATGTTCGTTTTCACAACTTTATGCATAATCAGGTACATGTAGCATCCTTATGCGCTTTGATTTTCAATGTTCTCTTATCTGCGAAAATGTCCTGTCTTGCAATAGCAACAATTCCTTTAACTCTGATCATATAGACAGTAATTCTACTCTTGTTCAAGCATAGTTTACTAGTATTAGGCTTATAACAATATAACCTTTGTTAGTATTTTGAATAATTGCTTATACGTGATGAACTGCACATCCTTCTGAGTAAAGTTGGTCAATGGGATTACCACATCCAAAAAGTTGTGACATACTTGGCGATAGTAGCTCAACACGCCCAAGGGCCTGTTTACCAACATGGGAAATCGCTCCAACCCAAGACCGATCTCAATTCCGGGATTGATACCATTCTAGGAACAACTCTTGTGACCTGTTTCACTAAATCGATAGTCAACTGGGAACGACATTTCGTAGCGTTTGACTGATTCACAAACATTGAACGAGGTTGTGATTGATAATGTGGGCTGCTACTTACAACCAAATGGTAACTCCAACCAAGAAGAAGGTACGGTTTTAAAGGACTGCCCAATTTTCTATAAACTTTCACTGGTGTGTTCTACTACTATTGCTGCATTCACACTAACATTTATATGAAGGTGGACTTGTCCTTTAAACTAATGCATGCGTGTCCTACAAATGAGCTGACTACATCACTGATCTGAACACGTATTGTGAAGTTTTTTGCTTGTTTATTATGTCATTTTTTTTTTTCTACAAAGATGTTTGTTTATCGTCCGCAGACTTGAGACAAGTGGTATGGCAAGTGCGTGACCGGCACTTACTCGTCGAGTTCAGAACTCAATTCAATTCACACATTCATTCAGTGATAAAATTCAGTATACAGTATAAAATGTTCACAAAATGTAACAGGTACAATTCAGCAAAAGCCAGAGTTTTTTTTTTTTTTTTAAATGAATGTATCCTTAGAATTAAATCATGGACATATTGTAACTTAAACACGCGTACGGCACGTTAAGTTCTACCATCTAGCTATAAAGAAGGTCTATGCTGCCCATATCACAGTATCTTAAAAATCAAGGAAGAAAAACACTACGACAGTGAGATACTCAAGGAGGGAGATGAGATTGGGAGAGGTCTAGAACCACCTAAGTTAGCTATCTAGGAGTAGGAGCATTGTGTTCACGGCTAAAGGACACTTTCATCCCTGGATGCTGTCATCAAAGAAGAGATAAGAATTATGGGTGAGGTAACATGACAAACATTATACCTCTACTCGATTCACGGGCCTTGGATTACTCTTGTTAAAAGCACTGAATGTTTGCTATATGACTATGCTTACTGTATGCTGTGGTATGCATGGACAGTACAGTGCAGTGCAGATATTCTGATTCACATTGTTTTCCTATGTGGATGTGATTACATGGGACTGACCAACTGGAGACTTTGTTATACTGTGATTAGCGAAGAGGATGGAGCGACGCTGTTTAAATTATAATAAACAATTTTCTTTTTAAAATAAAGCGATGACATTAGCTCAGTATTTCATTATGCAGATCGGATATAGATAGGATATAGTAAAACCTGTTTTACGAAATAACAAACGGTGACTAGTAGGAGAAAGTGTAGAACCTGTGATTGGGTTATCTCACACATCAACACGTACTGCCAGAGAATAGCAGGCTGTAGAAACTCTATGTAAATGTGTTATAGATGATACATGTACTACAGCCATTATGTTGGTGCTTGACTCCCGAGTGTCTGTGATTTCAAGCACCCCTCTTCTTGTGAACCGATACCTTTTGAGCATTTCTGTATCATTATACAGATCAAGTGGGGTTGGTTCTGTCCCTGAAAACCAGCTCTCACCTAAGCTCTCTGCGCGTGTACTAATAAGAGATGGGCTTCCATGTTGAATGTCTGTGCGTCCTTCCAAACTAGGGTCTAAAAATTGTACCAATCCCAACCAACCATGCAACTGTACATGTCTGTGAAGCTAACTCTAATGTCCTGCAAAATATTGCACGATAGCATTTCTTACTGTAGTACCTTGTGCTTGTCTCTGATTGTTACCACGTGGTCGGCGATGGATCTGATTTGGGGTTTCAATGTTCCAGTGGTCGATGTAGGGGTTATCTTGTTTCTCTACAATATTATGTAGGATGCAGTGTGTGGTTACAATCTTCGACATACTGTCCAGGTTACTTTCACACGTTTTGTACAAAATGCGCCACCGGCCTTTAAGGCGGCCAAAAGCATGCTCTACAACAATCCGACAGCTACTTAACCGATTGTTAAAGACTATTTGCTCAGGAGTGAGGCGGCCATTGTCACTGAATGGTTTCAGCAAATTTGGCAACTGGGGATAGGCAGGATCTCCAAGCATGAAAAGTGGAACATTGCATTCTCCAATTCGCATTGTTTGTGCAGGAAACAAGGAGTTGTCTTGAAGAGATTGATAGATGTGGGAATTGTGAAAACTTGTGCGTCATGTACGCTTCCTGGCCAGCCTACATTTAAGTCTACAATCTAGATCTCTCATCGTTTGATTGAGCCTCACAATTGCATGTACACGACCACGTGTGTAAGGCACACCGACTAGCTCCGGCGTCCGGACGGCCGCAATCGGCTGCACTGCATGTGTTGCGAACCCACGTAGGAACGAACGTAGGCAGTCGGGTTGGAGTGTGTTCGCATGGGTAAGTATATAAAACCGCGCTCTTGTTCGTCTAAAGTGATCATGCGCCAGCATCGGGCTAAAACCCGACCTTGTCAACCGTGCTTGAAGCTCAAGCTGGTGAAGACGTGATTGCACATTTCAGCTCACTTTGGGCTTATTTCTCTGATCCCCCATTAGCGCGCTTTTTTTCAAGCTCGAGCTGATGAAGTTACCATGTGGTTGGCGATGGATCTGATTTGGGGTTTCAATGTTCCAGTGGTCGATGTAGGGGTTTTCTTGTTTCTCTACAAAATTATGTAGGATGCAGCATGTGGTTACAATTTTCGTCGTACTGTCCAGGTTGCTTTCACACGTTTTGTACAAAATGCGCCATCGGCCTTTAAGGCGGCCAAACGCATGCTCTACAACAATCCAGCAGCTACTTAACTGATTGTTAAAGACTATTTGCTCAGGAGTGAGGCGGCCATTGTCACTGAATGGTTTCAGCAAATTTGGCAACTGGGGATAGGCAGGATCTCCAAGCATGAAAAGTGGAACATCGCATTCTCCAATTCGCATTGTTTGTGCAGGAAACAAGGAGTTGTCTTGAAGAGATTGATAGATGTGGGAATTGGTGAAAACTTGTGCGTCGTGTACGCTTCCTGGCCAGACTACATTTAAGTCTACAATCAAGATCTCTCATTGTTTGATTGAGCCTCACAATTGCATGTACACGACCACGTGCGTAGGGCACACCGACTAGCTCCGGCGTCCAGACGGCCGCAATTGGCTGCACTGCATGCGTTGCGAACCCACGTAGGAACGAACGTAGGCACTCAGGTCGGAGTGTGTTCGCGCGGGTAAGTATATAAAACCGCGCTCTTGTTCGTCTAAAGTGCGCATGCGCCGGCATCGGGCTAAAACCCGACCTTGTCAACCGTGCTTGAAGCGCGAGCTGGTGAAGACGCGATTGCACATTTCAGCTCACTTCGGGCTTATTTCTCTGATCCCCCATTAGCGCGCTTTTTTTCAAGCTCGAGCTGATGAAGACCCACCTTATGACACTGAGTTCTGGTTTCAGACTTGTGTCATTTTCTCTCCAAACATACGACTTGAGCATTGGCATTGGTGATTAATCTTCTATCTGGCATTTTGACCACATAGTCGACATCTCCTTCTAAATTGGCAATTATGTCTGGACCAGAAAATCTAGTCCTAAGAGCATATCCAGCAGCTGACCAGCACCCACTGACATTTCTCAGCAGAGAGTGAGTAACAAAGACCTTCACTGTCTGGTGCAGCATTCCATGAGGCCAAAGGCTGGGACTCTTTGTTTGAACGCTCCATTTATCCAGGAAACCAACTTGGAGGAGGTCTTGGCTGTCGTGCTCAATGAACGTGTATGTGCTGTATTGAGCACATTGGACGGATGAATCATTTGCGGGCATCACCTTAAATAGCGACAATACTATTTGAAAAATATTGAAAATAATTAACTGTAAAAGTTGATCAGTGAAGAGAGAAAGAGTGTGTATTCATATAACAGTCACAGGAATGTACATTTCAATGATTCCTAGCTTCCTTCAAAAATTTTATAAAGGTAGAAAATGAATATGACTCTTTAGAGAACATCAAATAAATTAGTTACTATAATTATTATAAGTGTTTGTGTTTTATTTGCTGTGAATAAACATCATCACTTATCAATGTCCTTGAGTAGCAGGGAATTGTGGGACAACAGAGCAATTTGATTGCAGCATCCAGATATCTTTGATAGCTCCCACTTCTTTGGAATGGCATCATTACATTTTAGTCCCTTGTGTGGCATAGTAAGTATGTACAAGATGTCCACATGTCAGGACGAACTTCAGTTCTTTTTAACTTTTCAATCAATTTTAACCGGATATTTTGAAACTTTTCATATTGCAAGACTGAATTCTCTTTCTTATGGTTCTGATGTAGGTTTAGGCAGTTGTAACTGTTAAAAACAAAAGTGAAAACGAGTAAACAACAAGAGGATGCAAGTCAATTGCTAACCATAGATGACAAAAGGATCCTCCTCGATTGTTTCCCATCGTGTCACTCTGGACCCATTGCCATTGCGTCTTGATTGCTGGGGTGATGTATTTATGCTGGAGGGCGTAAGAGGTGCTGTTGGCCGTTATCTTGATTGGCAAGAACTTTGACATAACTTGATTTTGTCAAAGTTGTTGCCAGACAAGATAATGGCAGAGGCCAACCTAATGTCCCCCACTTCGGTCCGTTTCTTGGGTACACCAGGAGTTGTGGTGTCCATTAGGAGAGAGTTGTGCCACAAGAGAGCAATGTTGTCCATTCAATTCTAATTGTTCATGACTAATTTTTCAGCGTGGAATTTCGGTACAATTGTATATTCCTTTCAAATATTGCTCACTACAGACAACAACGGATCCTCCTCTGTGCTTCTGTCTGGTCTCGCTCTGGACCCGTTGCAAGTGTTCTTCTATGGCTGGCACAATATATCTACACTGGAGGACGTAATGGGTGGCTTTTGCCATTATCTTGATTGGAAAGATTCTTTGACATTAACTTGATTTTGTCAAAGTTGTTGAAGACAATGATGACAGAGGAAAGCGTGATTTCTCCGGTACAAATCCTGTACTGTGTTTCCTCACTACACCAGGACATGGAATAATAGTAGTAGAAACACTAACTTTTCTTTATGCATTTTTACAGCAAGCTGATTAGAGTTCTGAATTTCTTATTATATTTTAACATTTGAACAGTGTTTATGTCCCAAAATTGAATTTACTTTCATTCGGTTGCGATGTGGGTGTTGTCACTTGTAACTGTTAAAAATAACGAGAGGGTGCTCACCACAGACAACAACGGTTCTTCCTCTGTGCTTCTTTCTGGTCTCGCTCTGGACACGTTGCCAGTGTTCCTTAATAGCTTGGGCTATGTATCTACGCTGGAGGTGTAATATGTGGTTTTTGCCATTATCTTGATTGAAAAGAACTTTGACATTAACTTGATTTCATCAAAGTTTTTGCCAGAGAAAATAATGGCAGAGGCCAGCCTAATGTCTCCAACGTGAGTCCTGTGTACCGTTTCTTGGCTACACCAGGAGGTGTGATGTCCAGCGTTGCAGTCCTGATAAAAGAATGCAAATTTGTAGCTTCATATTCAAAACATATTGTCACTCTCATGTCAAATCTATAATAATATTAATGATGATAGTAATAATGATAGTAGTAATAATAATAATAATAATAATAATAATAATAATAATAATAATGATAATAATAATGATAATAGTGATGATAATAGTAATAATATGGTAATTATGATAACATGATGATAATACTACTACTGCTCATGATAGTAGTAATTATGTATAGCAACAATAGCTTTTCTTATGTGCCTTTACAGCAACTCGATTACAGCACTGAACTTTTTATAATATTTTAAAGGATATTTTGAAATTCATTCTTTTGTGATGTGGGTGTTGGCAGTTGCAACTCATATAAAAAGCAAAGCGAGTTAACAATGAGAGGTTGCAAGTCAATCGCTCACCAAAGACAACAACTGGTCCTCCTCTGTGCTTCTTTCTGGTCTCGTTCTGGACACGTTACCAGTGTTCCTCAATAGCTGGGGCTATGTATCTACGCTGCAGGGTGTAATATGTGGTTTTTGCCATCATCTTGAGTGGAAAGAAATTTGACATTAACTTGATTTCATCAAAGTTGTTGCCAGAGAAAATAATGGCAGAAGCCATCCTAATGTCTCCAACGTGAGTTCCGTGTACCGTTTCTTGGGTACACCGGGAGGTGCGGTGACTAGAGTAGCATGCCTGAAAAAAGAATGCAGATTTTATGTTTCTGTTAGAAGCTTATTAATAATAATGAAGATAATGATGATAATGATGATGATGGCAATGATAATAATGATGATAATAATAATAATAATAATAATAATAATAATAATAATAATAATAATAATAATAATAATAATAATAATAATAATAATAATAATAATAATAATAATAATAATAATAATAATAATAATAATAACAATAACAATAATACTACTACTAATGATAATAATAATAATAATAATAATAATAATAATAATAATGAAAATATGATATGAATAATTATGATAACAGCAGCAATATCTGTTTTTTATTCAGCACTTTTACAGCAACCTGATCAGAGCACTATTTCAAAATACGGTATTGATAAGATGTACATGAAACTTGACTATAATACATATGAATAAAAAGTGTGCAGAGGTGCGAATGTTGACCGATACAAGAGCGATGTTTTCCCTTGGAGGTATCATTGAGAACAGATTAGTGGAAGAAGGGAGTATGATTTGGAATCACTCAACATCCATGAAAGCTGTGCACTTCCTACTAAAATTAATTTTTAAGCCAGACTGTTCATGCATTGCATCTTGAAGAGAATTATGAGAAAATGAAACATTTTGTAGGTGATATAGGGTGGCCCAGCTAACCTCATTGACAACTTTCAGGGTTTCTCCGCTATGCTAACATATCTACAAAACAGCAATTTTTATACTCTGTCCTGCAAAAATCCTTAGGGCTAATCTGCGTTTCACAAAGTTTTGTGAGGTATCATGAAGGGTTTAAAATCCTGCAGTATATTCATGCCCACGTAACGTGACCTGAGGAGCCATGACCTGAATTTGCTGATGCAGTGAGAAAACCTCCACACACTTGACACTTTGGTCTGGCTGGTGCTGCCAGGTCTTCGAGTTTCCTTTTTGTGATTAGGAAGAACTGGGTGTTCTTGTCTTCAGTCGCTGTTATACAGTATATACCAAAAGAAACTTTGTGTTAAATTTACGTGTAACGCAAGCGCCGATCGGTACTGCGTTAATCTTTCTGCGTTACAAAATTAACGATCACCGTGCGTGAATGATCGTTACAGATCGTTACTGTGCGTTAATTTTTAGATCTTGCGTTAGCGGACTTGTCATGTGGACTGGCAAGAAATCTCGGAAATTGCGAGACTCGGAGATGCCTCGGTTAAGTAACTGTCGTTCATAATATTTACTACGGACAATTCCTGCCGGCGGAAGGCATTTAAATAGCGATATCAAATACCGAAAAGATTTTGTAGTTGAGCAGAACTCCCCTGGCAATGTCGTGTTGTCATGGTCGTCAAATTTGTACTCATGGGCGCAGTCAATGGAATCGGGCAAGCAAAAATTTCGAAGCCACATTTTTCCCCACAGCCAACATATTCCATCGAACATTGAACCCATGAAATCACGCATAAGCAAGCCTAAAACTAACGCCGACTATCTAACGTTAGCGATGTCACGATTTCAACAACTGTCAGACACTTACTCAATTCAGGAAGGTGCAAAAGTCCATTTATATTCCAATACACAAAGTCACAACGTGTGTCTCGCTGAATAACTGGTGGTAGTGTGTGGTGACAAAGCCGAGTATTTCGGCAGTAAAAGTAGCTGCAGCAGAAGAAAATGTCTACCACTTTCTGCTCGCATTATTACACTGCTAGCAGGTGAGTCAAGTGGTGACTTGATAGGCACGCTTCACATGAAAGTTTACCCAGAAACATGAAAAATCCCACGATGCCAAAGTGCCAGAGTGGGGAATGGGGAGGGGTGGAGAGAGAGAGAGAGACCAATCAACAGAAGAAACCGCGCGTACTGGCGCATTCTCGGAGGTCATGAACAGTCTGGGGTCTTGGAGATGAACAGAGAAGGAATGTTTAATTAAAGATAGCTCAAGTCGAAGACCCAGGATTACAAACGTTGATTCTTTTTTCCCCTTTCATGAAACATGCTTTCATGTTTAGAAATGGTTGCACTCCTTAAAAAAAAAAAGTCTCCTGCGATTTTTGTTAACTTAATATAGCCGTTTAAAACGTCAAACTTACCATGAAAGTGTTACTACTTAATACTATACCTATTGCTTTAATCATATCTGTATAACACAAATTTGACTACCAATGACAATAAAAAATACTTGCATTTGTTTTGTGCGGAGTTTTTTTTTTTTTGTCTTTATCCCGACTAGTTCCTATGAAATTTCCAATGTTTTTACGGCAGCATCAACAGCCTAAAATAAATTACTGACAGATTTATAGATTATGAAATTTTTGGCAACCGTCCATTTGAACGTCATTTATTTCCGGCATTTATTCTATCATCGTACGTAGTTGAATATCATTATCATTTATATTCGACCGTCAAAGCAAACATTCGACATTTATTTCAGCATCTTCCGGAGCCGTATTTTATCCTTATTCATTTCCGAATGCAAAATCAAATATCTGACATTAATTTCAGCACCGTACGGAGCTGAATCTTACCATTATTCATTTCCAAAAGTATAAGCAAACATCCAACATTTATTTTTGTAGTATACGGAGTCGAATATTACCGTTATTCATTTCCAAAATTAAGAGCAAACATCTGGCATTTATTCTAGCAGCTTACGGAGCCGATAGTTACCGCTGTTCATTTTCAAAACTAAAGGCAAACATCCGGCTTTTTTGGTGGCCCGGCGTGCGTTTTTGGTGACGCCGGTCGCAAATTAACAATTCGCGAAATCGTGATTCGATTCGCGAAAAGACTACGCTAAATCGCTACACTCGGCAGGGGCTACGTCGTCCTTTCACCAGGTCTCGTTACAAAACCAAAATCTCGCGTGAGTTCTTGCGTTACCTATCGTTAATTTTAACGAAACATCGTTAATTTGCGATAGGGATCGTTACTCATCGTTACTACAAACGTTAATTTTCCCGATCGTTACTTTGCGTTACTAACGATTCAGGTGAAAGCGCTTGCGTTAATGAAACGTTAATGTTGATTAACGCAAAGTTTATTTTGGTATATACTGTATGTGTGTGTTGTCCACTGCGATTCGTCTCTGGCCCTGGTGCGCCATCGTCCCTGTTGACCCTCCTCTTCTAAAACCTCTTTGTCTTCCCCCATTTGCTTCATGGAGTCTGTATTTTGTGTGCACATTGATAAATGTGTGAGTATGTGTATTTTGTATTTATACATGTAACATCTGATAAATGACTGCTCAAGATGTACCCATTTCAGTGACAATAACCTCACTAATCATTTACACTTAAATGAAAAAAAAAATTAAATTTAGCTAGTTTTTTCAAATGGCAAGCATTAGCTGAATTGAATAGTTTGGCCATATGTAATGCACTTGGTCTACTGGTCATCAAGCTACTTGGTAAATTCAATAGTCTTCTCTTTGTGCAAAAAGGGACAAACAAAAATATAATGAAATTCATCCCCTATATCTGCAGATGAACATATAGTACAATGCAATTCATCTGTCAGGCTTGCATCAAACCTGCCCTTATTAACGGGTAATCCATTAGATCGACATCTGAATTTACTTAATGTAATATAATCTTTCTTACACAAGACCTGTAAATACTTCTCAAACATCAAATTATCCTTAAACATTCTAGAATTTGTACAAATTCTATTTGACCATGTGGCTGCTTTCCACTCTCTGACTTAACATATCAAAAAGTCTAACTTTTGAAGTGTGTGAAATCCATGCAGCACTAAATCCACCCCCTTAGTTGTGCTAACCACACATTCCCTAGCCCTGCATAATCAAAAATATCTGTGATAAATAGTAACCATTGCGATTTTGATGGGGAGTGTATGTCTCCTTGTAAATGCAGAAGAAATGTTAAAATTGTAGATGAGTGTTTGGTTTCTTTTCCCTTAGCTAATCTCAACCAGAATCCAATCATTCGACATTTAATATGGTTCAAAATTACTCCACGTCCAGTTTCACCATAAATCATACAATCAGGAGTACATTTCTTCACAAGCAAAATTTTTCTTCAGAATTTCCTATGGAAAACTTCAATTTGGTCTATGCACTCATAACCCCAGACTTCACAACCATAGAGTAAGACAGGTAAAACAAGATGATCAAATAGATGGCACTGCGTGTCCACAGAGAGCTGTAACTTTTTAGCCTTGACCAACATGCTTTAAAGTGCTTTTCTAGCTTGTGTGACTTGTTTAGAAATTGCCTTTTTAAGACTTCCATTATAATTAAATTTAACTCCAAGGTACACAAAGTCATCTACAACCTCAAGTGGATCACCAGCATAAACAAATTCAGGAATTCTTCTAACCTTCCCACAGGAGAAAATAACATTTTTAGTCTTGCTAGCATTAACAGTCAAGCGCCATGTCTGACAATAACAATCCACAGCATCAAGAGCTTTTTGCAACTACTCCACTTACAAATGCCAACATCTTGTGCAACATTGACGGACATATTGCATAATTGTGAGTAACTAAAATCAATACTATCTTGATTTGCATTCCCATCTAAACATTCCACATTTTCTCACATTAGCTCAGCCGAGTCCTTGATTTTCTGTTTAAATATTGCAGCACTGTCACTGTTCCACTGAAATATCAAATAACATTGACTTTCATTAGGCTGTGAATCTAAATTGGCATTGTTTGCTGCAGTGTTTTGAGAATTGTTAAAAACAGTGTCGACATCAGCAGATTTAGAATTTTGCGATTGCAAGGTCACACTGACAGGACAATGAACATCTGACAAACATTTATCAAATACATCAATACTGAAATGTGTAATGCTAGAAAACAACTGGCGAGATACAATAACATAATCAATAGTGCTATGACCACCGTTTTTGTTGAAGCATGTGTATTTTCCGACAGACTGATCTTCCCCTATCTTTCCATTAACAATCCTGAGATCAAAACTTTGGCACACATCAATAGCAGACTTTCCATTATTATTTACATGGACATCAGTATTATAACGAGAAGTTAGAATATCTAGGCCATCAGTAGTTACATGCATATCAGAAACATTACAAAAGCCTAATCCAGTCTGATCTGTCAACACATCCTCTACATCTAAGAAATCAAGCAAACCCATCCTGGCATTAAAATCACCCAACAAACAAAAGGGTGCATCATATCTACTTTTAATATCAATAATATCCTGCACCAGGTTGTCAAAAACGTCATTAGAATGGTGAATCGATCCCTCACATGGCAAGTACACTGCACCAACAATAAACTCAAAACCTAAAATTTTACTGTCTACCTTGACCCATGAAATTGATTCAGAAACTGTTCCATGAATTCTTTCAGAACAATTAAAAATATGATTCTTCATCAGAATACACAAACCCACCAAACTTATGTTTATTGGAATATTTTGGCATACTATAACCCTGAAAACCGCAAATATGAGATTGAGACAGATCTGGTGTGTCTGTTTTTGTCTCTAAAAGACAGATTATATCATACGCTTGCAAATGTAAATCCAAAATTCCAATATCTAGTTTACTCTGTAAACCGTTCACATTCAAACTTGTAAGTGAGATCTGGGTGAGATCTGTAGATGAAAGAGGGCCGGGTATTTCCTAGGTTGAAATGTTGAGGAAGAGACCTGACTTTTTCAACTTGTCCTCACTCCATCCAAGGTGCTTGAAGAGGTCGTCCGGACCGTGAATGATGTGCTTCTTGTACGGGTCGTTCTTCAGAGTGCAATGCACCTTCCCATCGATCGTCCATACTTTCTCTGTGTTCTCGTCTTGCTTCACAACCTGAAGAAGCTTGGCACGCCCAGGGGACAGATGCTCCATGATCATTATGTCCTTGTGTTGTTCCGAGTCCTTCAACTTACGCTTACTACGGAGGAGCTGAGTGCGGAGGTCACAATGTACGAAATGCGCAAAAATAGGCCTCATTTTATTGGGCTGAGGCCTCCCCACATGGTGGCTGGTGCTGATATCTGCCTCAGACACGGCAACCCCTGCGCTGGCAGCAACATCAATGACTACAGCATTTGTAGACTTGCCATCATTTTCAGGCACCCCTCGCATGATAACATTGTCTCTCCTAGAATACTGTTCTACCTCGTCCAGTCTGTTGTCATGATTTTGAACTGTGGCCTGCACCTTCTGCACGGACACCTGCGGGCCACTCAGGATAGGATATCAAAGTAAAGGGCAGAGAAGAAAAATTCATCTTTTGATCTGTTGATTGATAAGATACTGCACAAGAGCATCTGTGCCCGTAGCATAATATGCTGTTGGGTCATCTTGTCGCTTTCTACTGTAGGGTGCAGAGAAGAATATGTATAGTTAACGGGCCACCATTGACAGACCTGAATAGGAGACCGTGTAGTACTTTGCTGGCTTGTTGTGATTGTACTGCTATATTGTCACTTCAGTCCTCATGGGGTACCCGGCAGAGACCTTCATTATTGGTCATGAAGTCATCTAGTATGATGATGGTGGCACAGATTCTGTTCAACATGTTAATGTATTTCACAAAAGACAGTGTAGCGATCATGTTTTAATCTCTCTTGCCATGTATCTGAATCGTCAGATGCTATTCTCAACAAGGGGAGCCTGATTCTGTTTCTCAACGTGGCCACTCCAAAGATTTGGTGTCCCTTGCGATCTTCAAAGAGGTGGTGGTGACGTTCAGGTGATATGGGTTTAACAGTCTTCAGGCACATGTGAGACCAGTCAAGGCTGTCAGTTCCACAGTAGAAGTGTTGTGGAAAAACTGATTCTTATCACTTTTCAGCATTGCTTTGTTTACTGACTGTAAAGTATGTACCATGCTGTACAGAGAAATGAAACTTTGACTGCTCTCATCCTCGTATTGGTGTATCAGGTAGACATTGACCCCTTTCTTGCATGCATACACTCTGGAGTTGGCAAAGACTCTCGCATCATGAACACTGCCGGGGTAACCAAAATTAATGTTCTCAAAGTGGTACCTATGTTCTACGAGTCTCTGAATAGCCATGGAATAAAAGTCTTTCCTGTTGTAGTGATCAGTTCTGAACTCAAAATGAAATTTTGTAAAATTTTCTTATGCATGTACAATTTTTCTTTTTATGTGCCAAAAGTCCGCAGTAGTTGAGTGTCATTTCTCTGTAGCAAGATGCACCATTACCTTGAGTCTGCCAAAAGCATTTTCCGTTCCCATTCTTGCTCTGCTGAGACAATGGTTAAAGGATCTCCTCTCCCTTCTTAGGTTGGTCATCATTGTCCTGTAAGGTGGATCGCCATGATCATTCAGTACCTTCTACACTGTCAAAGCTTCTTTATGGCAGGAAAAATGAACAGACTCGGGTAGGTGATCATGCCTGAGAATTTGCGTAGTTGGGACTTGTTTGTTGGAGGGGGCATGCATCCCACCGCTACCACCGTGTAATGTGGTATTGTTTGCTTTTGATAATAGAGAACATAATAAACAAGATAGAAAGGGGGTGTTCAGTTGGGTGTCCTTGGTTAATCTCAACTTTGCATGTTGTGTTGCTTGCAGTGTCGGTACATAGTGAAAGTATGCGTGTAGAGAATGCATGTGAGAAGATAGGGAATAGTGGTGGAATACTGATGGAAAAATGCAATGTATGAAGTGCCAACTGTGCATACATTCCATGTACCATATATTTGGATGAACGGTATGTCTTTTTTGGTAGTGGGCCCTTGTCCTTCACTACTAAAGACAATAGTAGGCAAACAATTTGCTGTTTCTGTGTGTTAGATACGTTTATAGTGCAAAAATCCAGACTCTAAATAGCATAGTGCAGAGGAGTATTGTATAAATGACTTTTTGCAAACTAATCTCACTGGAATAAGGTTGCTGGTAAAAGGCTTCTGCAGGATCAATCATGAATGATTTTCCAAGTTCGAATTCACTACCCATCTTCGTCGTGTAGCTTTATGTGCCTTTCGACTAGGAAACTGGTGCAGTGAATGCTGTTTCCTGCAGGGGCACTGTTCCTGAGTGAAAAGCGAGTGAACGACGCATTTCATTTCTTTCCACATTTGAAGTTTTTTGCTGTTGTTGCTGCAATTAAAAACTACACAACATCTTCCCAAATGTCCTAGCTGTGGGGTTGGTTTCATTGTGATCACGAGAGCTAAATATAACAGAATATAACAAAGCTAAATATATGAACTTTGTCAAGGCTGGCGGAGTACAGCTGTATTATAATGTTGTTCCACCATTGATAATCTAAATGTCCATGCATGGATCAATAATTTGCATTGCATAACAACCAGCTGACGGATACAGGGAGTGCTTGTGGATTGTCTGCTGCCCTCAACGAACCTGAATCGGTCTATATCATACCACTGGAGCTAATGGCTGCACCCTTTAACCGCAAATTGTCTGCTGCCCTCAATGATCCCGAATCGGTTTATACATGTAGGTTGTACGTACACGATCTAGAGCACTATAAATGAACTCCTACACTTGTAGGTAGTCTTTTCTCTAAGTCTTGTTAAGTATCACATACAAGTTAAAAAAAAAACACCTTATAAATATTGTGGCGGATCGCTCGCAAGCATATCCCTCAGTCCTGACACCACATCGTAGAAAGGGGTAAATCCCTCTGGTCCTGACACCAAATGTGTGTAGCGAAGAACTTGTTTTGGTGGTAGATGTGTGTTGATGATTGATCGTTATTAAAATGAGGCCCTATGACGAACTTCGATCAGGATGGCCAAGCTAGGCGTAAGTTCGTTTGGCCGTAATATAGGGCCCAAGATACCAGTTAATTCTTGCTACCAATTCATCTCTACCAGTTATCTACCAGTTCTCCAACAGTCCAACATACCAGCTTCGCTCATCATCTACTAAATTACATCTACCAATATCTTTACCACCGGTCACCACCAAGGTCCACTCACCTGCACTCGCTCAGGATTCTTTGGTAGGAAAGATTACTCTTCCAGTCACTCCTTGGTATAACTTTCAACAGGTAGTATTTAATTCGCGAATACTTCTGCACAAACAACAGTCCAACTCGTCTCCGTAATACATGTACACAGTTCACCATGCAAACCCGGTCCCGTTACATCCAAGTCCTGAACTTTCAGTCACGTCCCAACTCGACCGCTATGTACATTACACAGATCTAGGCTAGCTAGCAATCAGGAATACATTATTCTGACCATCGCCTTTACTAGAACTGTTTGTACACAGCTCGAGCTTCGACAGCTCGATCCAACTCAACACGTACTAGACGTGTCTACCTTATCCGTCCCAACTTGACATCGAAACCTAATCTAAATTGCCGTATTATATTTTCACTCAATAATTGTTAGCGTAGTTAATCAATATTTCCACCACTAAAACACCAATTTGGGGAAGTGAGTCTAATCAAAACCCTACAAATTTGGTCTCAAATTACTGGTATCTATTACCTCTCTATGAATCTTCAGTCATCTTACCCCCATAATGCCCTTATCTTATGTAATAACCATAAAACTGACCAAAACAGTGACTTTTGGACCTTGCCTATAGCAACGTTGCTACCAACAATGATCGATTACACCTTAATACAATTGATAGTGAATAATCAATACCAGCTTATTGTATATAAGCCATACAGCGGAATTGATCGATTTCGCTACAATATCGAACGCTGAATAGTGGTGCCGAATTTTGTTGTGGCGTCGCTCGATAGAGTGGTATTCTCTTCTTTCTGCAAAGCCCTTGCGACTTGAATTTGAGAAAGTTTTCTCCCTTCATAAAACATTTCTGTTGCGGTAGTTCTCTTAGGAAGGTTAATGTTCCAAACGTCTAGGTTTGCAATCTCTTTCTCCCTTCCTTCAGCACTTTGATTCTATGCTCAAAGTTTGATCTTTCTTGCTCAACTTTCTCTCTTTCTGCCAGGTGCATTTCCCTTCGAAGTGCAAGCTTTTTTTCCAAACTTTCTAGCGTCACCCTAGCATCTCGTAATTCCGCTCTGCATCGTTCTAACGCCTCCTAGCGCACGTGCACGCTGCCATGGTGCAATGTTGCTGCGTTACTAGCCTGGATTGCTTGCCTGTATTCCTCAAGCTTTTGTTTGAGTGAACCTATTTTGTTTTCCCTCGCTCTCTTCGACTTCAAATACATATTCGCATTGGCGACTGCCCTCAACTAACCCGAATTGAGCAGTATAAATGAACTCCTACACTTGTAGGTAGTCTTTTCTCTAAGTCTTGTTAAAGTATCACATACAAAGTAAAAAAAAAAAGCTTATAAATATTGAAGGCTGAATAGTGGTGCCGAATTTTGTTGTGGCGTCGCTCGATAGAGTGGTATTCTCTTCTTTCTGCAAAGCCCTTGCAACTTTAATTTGAGAAAGTTTTCTCCCTTCATAAAAAATTTCTGTTGCGGTAATTCTCTTTTTTGGCAGAAAGTAAGTGGGTGGACTCTTTTGTCGTGTGGTATAATTTTGGCTCACTCTTTTTGTTTGTTTGTTTGTTGGTTGTTTTTTTTTTTTTGTTTACTGATTGTACCACATTCCTCTTGTCCAGACTCCCAAGCACTTACGCACGTCTAAGACATAACCTGACTGACAATTCCATTGAGATATACAATTTGCAAACTCCGATATTTTCTCTTCAACTGCTTTCCCTGCTTACTAAGCATTTGGCAAAAAGCCAGTAGCGTGACTGACGCTTTTGTCGTCTCCTTTCATTTTGGCGCCTTTTCGTGTACTGCCTGAACCGCAGTTTTTTTTTTTCTCGTCCAGGTTCGCAGGCACTTACAAGTACGTGTATAACCCGACCGGCTTTTCTCTTTAATTACACTATCCAAGAAGCAAACCCACATCACCTCTATTTTGAGATCACTTCATTGGTTACCAGTCAAAGATTACATTATTTTAAGATTTTACTTCTGACTTTTCATTGCATTCAGGGCGGCGCTCCTCAGTATAACATCGATTTACTCCATAATTACATCCCTGTTAGATCTCTACGCTCATCCAACTCCGGTTCTCTGATAATTCCAAGATTCACTACAATATGGGGCACACGTGCCTTTGGCCATGCTGCTCCCACCTTATGGAGTAACTTACCTTTAGCCGTAAAAAATTGTTCTTCATCAGACTCCTTTAAAAGCAGTCTAAAACTCATTTGTTTAAAGCCTCAATTTGATTACTCATTACATGTATTTGATATTTGTATGTCCTTTACCTCCCTCACTTTCTCTTCCTTCAGCGCCTAGAGCACTCTGCAGAGTGGATTTGGCGCTATATAAATCATATCAATTATTATTATTATTGTTAATCGCTTTTCCAGCTTACGAGTAAGTGGGTGGACACTTTTGTCGTGTGGTATGATTTTGGCTCACTCTTTTTGTTTGTTGGTTTGTTTGTTTGTTTGTTTGTTTTTGTTTACCAACTGTACCACGTTCCTCTCGTCCAGACTCCCAAGCACTAACGCACGTCTAAGACATAACCTACTGACAATTCCATTGGGATATACAATTTGCAAACTCCGATATTTTCTCTTCAACTCCTTTCCCTGCTTACTAAGCATTTGGCAAAAAGCCAGTAGCGGGACTGACGCTTTTGTCGCCTCCTTTCATTTTGGCGCCTTTTCGTTTACTGCCTTTACCGCACTTTTTCTCATCTGGACTTATTTCCATGTTCGAGAAGGGTTATAAATAGAGGGTCACTGGCAGGGTCAAACATAATTCCATCCCCTACAAAATGAACGTGGCCATAAAGGAGGAACACCCACCCTACCCTAGAATACGATATCTTACAACCTACTCTTACAAAACTACCTCTACTATTACAATAACTACTGCTCAGCTCACCTACGGTTCCTCGAGGGTCTTGCTTCGCTTATATGGCTGATGGCTGACGATTGGTATGGAGATTCATGGGAACACGTCCGTACTTTCTTTCAGTCATCCAACCAGCCTGTTAACTGTCCAATCGGGAAGCAGGACGGCAGCCCCCCAATTTGCATAAGGCCCGCCCCGATTAACCCATTCTACTAACTAGGGGTGTTCAACCTTACTCCAAAAGACAAACGCAATTTACTACTACACTCCCCCCCGTCCCATAAAAGAGGAGATGCTCGGGGGTCTCGTCTTTAACGTGGGTCCTCTGGTGGAACTCGCGGTCCCTTTAGAATACTCCCAAGGGTTTCCAGGGTACTCGTCGGTTCCGTTAGAGAACTTAGTCCAAGTGAGACATCCCACGGTTCTCAACTTATAAGAACACCCCGGTGCCTAACATATTTGTATTTGCGGGGGCTCCTGAGGGATCGGGTAGTCTGGGCAAAACTACTCCGAGTCCTTGTGGAAGTCCTCCCGCCATGTATTCTCTTAGCTTAAAACTGATCAATTTTCTAAAACCATAAAAATATTAACCCAAAATTCTGCACCCCACCGCCACCTTAACAAATCACACTCCTTTGGGAGTACCTTTCAGTGTTCAAACAATGTCCTCAAAAAATTTGCAATCGACAGGATAGTTGATAATCTATCATTTTTGCAAAGCCATATCTCTACAAAAAATCATATAAACATAACTTTTACTAAAGTAGTATTGACTACATCAGTACATGCATGTATAAAAACAAAAGAACAAAATCATATGTATTACTCTTTCTTCGGCAGTGCATGATTACAATTGATGCTGTTGTCCCAGTCC